>PVLD010000048.1:78105-458557 GCA_004027595.1 Dinomys branickii | reverse complement strand
ATTTGGACATGTACATGTTTTTTAATTCTTTGTATGTTCTAGATAGAAGACCTTTGTCTGAGGGACAGCTAGCTAGGATTTTTTCCCAATTTGTGGGTTTTCTTTTTACTTTGCTGGTGATTTCTTTAGATGTACAAAACCTTTTCAGTAGGATGAGGTCCCAGTTATTGATTCTTTGAAGTGTTTCCCTTGCTGTTTCATTTTTGTTCATGAACTCTCTGCCTACTCCTATGTCTTCAAGATTTTTACCTACTTTCTCTTCCAATAGATTTAGAGTTTCTGTTTTAATGTTGAGATCTGTGATCCATTTTGACCTGAGTTTGGTGCATGGTGATAGACTGGGGTCGATTTTCAGTTTTCGGCAAGAGGCGAGCCAGTTTTTCCAGCACCATTTATTAAACAGGCCTTCTTTTTTCCAGTGAGTTTGATGGGCCCCTTTGTCAAATATTAGGTGGCTGAGTGTGTTTTACATTGTGGTTGCATCTTCCAGTCTGTTCCATTGATCCTCAGGTCTGCTTTTTAGCCAGTACCAGGTTGATTTTATTACAGTAGCTTTGTAGTAAAATTTCAGGTCAGGGATTGTGATTCCACCTGACTTGTCCTTGTTGCCCATGATTGCTTTTGATATTCTGGGTCTCTTCTGGTTCCAGATGAATTTAAGGCATATTTTCTCTAGATCTGTGAGGTATGCTAATGGTAGTTTAATGGGAATTGCATTGAATCTGTATGACAGTTTTGGTAGTATGGCCATTTTCACAATGTTGGTTCTTCCTAACCATGAGCAGGGGATGTTTTCCCATTTATTGAAATCCTCTTCGATCTCTTTTTTCAAAGTACTGTAGTTTTCACTGAATAAATCTTTCACATTCTTTGTTAGATTGATTCCTATGTATTTCAATTTCTTGGATGCTATTGTAAAGGGTATGGTTTCCTCAATTTCTCTCAGTCTGTTTGTTGTTCGTGTATAGGAATGCTATTGATTTTTGGGTGTTGACTTTGTATCCAGCTATGCTGCTGAATTTGTCAATAAATTCCAGGAGTTTTCTTGTGGAGTTTTTGGGGTCCTCCATGTATAGTATCATGTCATCTGCAAATAGTGATAGTTTAACTTCTTCCTTTCCTATCCTTATTCCTTTTATTTCTCTCTCTTGTCTCATTGCTCTGGCTAATGCTTCCTGGACTATGTTGAATAGGAGTGGTGACAATGGACATCCTTGTCTTGTTCGTGACTTTAAAGTGAAAGTTTTCAGTTTTTGTCCATTTAGTATGATGCTGGCTGTTGGTTTGTCATAGATGGCTTTGATCAGATGGAGGTAGAGGCCATCTATTCCTACTTTTTCTAAGGTTTTTAACATGAATGCATGTTGGACTTTGGCGAAAGCCTTTTCTGCATCTATTGAGATGATCATGTGGTTTTTGTCTTTGGCTGCATTTATATGATGTAGTACATTAATTGACTTGCCAATATTGAACCATCCCTGCATTCCTGGAATAAATCCTACATGGTCATGGTGTATAATTTTCCTTATGATTTGCTGTATTCTATTTGCAAGTATTTTGTTGAGTATCTTTGCATCTATGTTCATTAGAGAGATTGGCCTACAGTTCTCTTTCTTGGTTGGGTCCTTCTCTGGTTTTGGTATCAGTATGATACTTGCCTCCCGAAATGTGTTAGGGAGAGTTGCTTCCTTTTCGATTTCATTGAAGAGTTTGAGGAGTGTTGGCATTAGATCTTCTCTTAATGTTTTGTAGAATTCTGCTAAGAATACATCAGGGCCTGGGCTTTTCTTAGTTGGTAAGTTTTTATGACATCTTCAATCTCATTAATTGATATTGGGTTGTTCAGGATTTTTGAGTCTTCCTAAATCAATTTTGGTAATTTGTACGTTCCCAGGAATCTGTCCATTTCTTCTGAATTTTTTATCCTATGGGAGTAAAGACTTTTAAAGTAGGTATTAATGATCTTTTGAATTTATGTATGGTCTATAGTGATTTCATCCTTTTCATTCCTTATTGCGTGAATTTGAGTTCTTTCTCTTCTTTTTTTGATAAGGTTGGCTAGGGGTTTATCAATTTTATTTATTCTTTCGAAGAACTAACTCTTTGATTCACTTATTTTTTGTAGAGTTTTCTTCATCTCAATTGCATTAATTTCTGCCCTGAGTTTTATAATCTCCTCCCTTCTTTGGGCTTTTTGTTTGGCTTGTTGCTCTTTTTCTAAGAGTTTGAGTTGTAGCATTAGGCTATTTATTTGCTGTCTTTCTATTTTCTTTATATATGAGTTCATTGCTATTAATTTCCCTCTGAGGACTGCCTTCATTGCCTCCCACAGATTCCGATAGGCTGTACTTGCATTTTCATTTATTTGTAGGTATTTTTTAATTTCTTCTTTAACTTCTTGTTTGACCCATTGGTTATTCACGAGGTTGTTGTCTAATTTCCAAGTGTTTATGCGGTTTTTGGAGTCCCCTTTGTCATTAATTTCCAGTTTCATTGCACTGTGGTCAGATAATATGCATGGGATAACTTCAATTCTTTTGCATTTAGGTAGATATGCTCTATGGGCTAGAATGTGGTCTATTTTAGACAAAGACCCATGTGCAGCTGAGAAAAATGTGTATTCTGATGTTGTGAGGTGGAACACTCTGTATACACCTACTAAGTCCGTTTGTTCACACTTTTGGTTCAGGTCTGTTATTTCTTTGCTGAGTTTCTGACCAGTTGACCTGTCTCTTTGCGTCAGAAGGGTGTTTAGGTCCCCCATTAAAATAGTGTTATTAGGTAGTTGATTTTTCACGTTTGTTAAGACTTGAGTTGTAAAGTTTGGTGCTCCATTGTTTGGTGCATAAATATTTAGGATTGTTATCTCTTCCTCTTGCAGCTTTCCCCTAACTAGTATGTAATGGCCCTCTTTATCTCTTTTGATTGTTTTGGGTTTGAAGTTTACCTTGTCTGCAAACATAATAGCTACCCCTGCTTTTTTCTGGGGACCTGTTACATGGAGAGCTGTTTTCCATCCTTTAACTTTCAGCCTGTGGATTTCCTTTTGAGTAAAATGTGTTTCCTGTATACAGCATATCGTTGGATTGTGTTCCTTAATCCACTCTGCCAATCTTTTCCTTTTGACTGGTGAATTGAGGCCATTTACATTAATGGTTATAATGCTTATATGTCGGCTTATTCTAGTCATGTTATTTACTTGTTGTTTTCCTTCTTTTGCTGAATGTTTACTTACTTGTTCTGTGTAGGGAGTTATTTCTATCATTGTTCTTGGGATTGTGGTCTCTTTTTTCTCTGTCTAAAATATCTTTTAGTGCTTTTTGCAATGCTGGTTTGGCACTCATGCAGTTCTTCAGTTGTTCTTTGTCTTGGAAATATTTTATTTCTCTATTGAATTTGAAGGATAGTTTTGCAGGATACATCAGTCTGGGTTCAAGTTGTTTTGTCTCAGAATCAGTAGTATCTCGCTCCAAGCTCTTCTTGATTTCATGGTTTCCGTTGAGAAGTCTGCTGTGATTCTGATGGGCTTTCCTTTATAGGTGATCTGTTTCTTTTCTCTATCAGCTTTTAATATTGTGTTCTTTTGCTGGATATCTGCGATCCTGACTATTATATGTCTGTGTGTGATTTTCTTTGGATTATGGATCGTTGGGGGTCTCTATGCCTCGATTAACTGTATTTCAGTATCTTTTACCTCGTTTGGGAAATTTTCTGTTAGTATTTCAGCAAATATTCTTTTTATATCGTTTGTGTGGTCTCCTGCTGTTTCACTGACTCCTATTACTCGAATATTATTTCGTTTTGCCTCATCTTGCAGCTGTTGGATTGATTTTTCTTGGGTCTTTGATGATTTTATGAGATCTTTCCTTTCATGCTCATAAGCTGCCATGCTGTCTTCAAGGTCTGAAATTCTATCTTCGGTTTCATTTAAGCAGTTTTGCAAGCTTTCAATGGAAGTTTTCAATTCCTGGCAATCTCTTTGGACCTGTTTCATTCTTGGTAATTCATTCCTAAATTACTCTTGTAATGTTTCCATTAGTTTCCTACTTTCTTGTAATCTTTTATCTATTTCTTCTCTATGTGTATGGAACATTTCTTCCATTATGGTTTTCAGTTCATTTTTTATCTGAGAGATTATTGCAGGTATGTGGCTTATTTCTGCTTTAAGCTCTTCTATGGCCTACTGGAGCTGTTTCATTGTTTCGAATGCAATCATTTCAGAATTTGCAGGTATGTGGCTTCCTAGTTCCCCTGTATCCTCGCATTCAGGACTTGTTCTGGGTGGGGTTGAGTTCTGAGACTGCGTTTTGTTCTTCTGTCTTCCCATTTTTGGGTATCAGATTCATAATATTGAGCAATAAATTACCCAGGCAGTTCACCAGGCAAAGATCTGTTGCAAAGGCTGCTCCAAGGACTCCTTCTCTTCGGGAGAATGTCCCTTAAGCTTTCTGCTGAGAGTTCCGCTAAATAGGCTGCTCATATGCTGCTTTGTGTGCTGAGCTACTCCCCACCCAGAGACCTGGCTGGGGCACATAAACAGCTGGCCTCCCCGGGGTCCGTGCTGGCAGGGGGTTGCTCAGGTGTTCCTCCCTCGGTGGAGCTCCTCCCTCACTCCAAAAACCGGTTGGGACGCCCAGCCAGCTCTTCCATCCCGGGGTCCGTATAGTCAGTAGTGCTGCTTGGATGCCCCTCACTGGGTGGAGCTTGTCCCCAACTCAATAATCTGGTCAGGGCGCCCAATCAACTCACCCTGGGATCGTGAAGCAGGAGATCTCTAAATTGCTAATATGTCGTGCCTCGCCCATGATGCGCTGCTCCCCGGTGCTTCTCCGCCTCCTCGGTGTTCTCGCAGGAGCCGCCGACCGCAGCCGCGGCAGTGCCCACTCTCCAGCCGAGGATGGCGCTGGCTGTGGGGGCGGGGATCTGAGCGGGACCCCGGCCTGCAGCCCGGATTAGCTCAGTCTGCCCAAGGAGCGTGGTCTCTGAGACCACCCTGCTCTGCCACCGCCAAAAATTTCAGGCCGCAGCCACCTGCGAGCCATTCGGGGTTCGGAGATGGGAGGGTCCATCCCGCCACGATCGCCCTTGGGGATACGTGGACTCAGCCAAGCCACCACCCGCAGGGGGCACTGATCGCCTCGGGTGCCCAGCTCTCAGGGCCTGCCCACACCTCACCATGGCAAATCCAGCCCACCTGTTAATGCTCAGGCAGTGCAGAGCAAAACATTCAATTGGAATTTCGCAGCTGCGGACCCAGCACCCGCGCGCAAGAGATCTGTCTCTGGGAGAATTTCCCTCTGCCGCTCACCTGGTTGCCATCTTCCCAGAAGTTCCTGTAAATTTCTAATGAAGAAGCACTTGTTATGTTGCTGGAAAATACACCATGATGGTGGTTGAGTCTGAAATTTGATGTGAATTGACACTTGCTTCGTATGTTTGGTCTCTGTGTAAACATTCTAACATTTCAGAGTTAAATGGTATTCACTGCACCATGAACTATAAATGAAAGCTTGACTTCCTATGTACCAGAGGAGTGTGAACAGTCCCACACCTGTGTTCAATTTATAGTAAATCAAGCATTTGGAATTTTCTTTCATGTTGCATATTTTAAGTGCCTTTAATAAAGATGCTATGATTTGTAAGTCACATAATGAAGCCAGTTTAGATAGGAGTTATTAGAAAGAATAATGGCAAATTAACAAAGTATCCCTCTCCCCTGGCAATATCATTCAGATTATCAGTTTGCTCAATTTTTATTTAAATAGTGACAAATACTCCCAACAAATAAGACTCACTCAAATTTGAAGCACATTTAGGTTTTATTAAAGGTGAGCTACTGAGACCCTTTGAACTGAAACTTCATCAAGCTTTTCAAATTGTCTACATGGATTTATTTACTCATACAGAAAAATGCAGGGTAAGTCAGGTACTTGAAGAAAGGAAAAAGTAATCTACCAGGCTCTCAAACCTGATTTTGTCATTGGACTAGAGTTTACATTTTTTATGACTTTCCATTCATCAAAATACCCCTTCCTTGGAGGGGTGGTTTGGCTTTCTGCTACTTTGACAGTTGCTGTCATGGTTCTTGGTATCTGCACAACAATTGATTGCAGGTATTGATTTCAATTACAGTTGACTATGGCACCTAAAAATATTAAAATCTATAAAAATCCTGGGGATTCATCCTCATTGCTAATGGTAGCATAATAATATAGGCACAAATTTGGAAACACCTTCCAGAGTCACAGTTTCTGCATCTAGGCAAGGGGTCAGCTATAGCTTGGGGAGGAAAAATCCAACCATTTTCTGTCTTGTTCTTTCAAGTCATAAGTATGTTGTGACTTGTGAAAAATTAATCCCTATGGTGTATTTTGGACCAAAAGAAATCCTTTCTTTAGAAATATGTGGTTTTTTCATTAACTCAGGTATAAAAAGTAAAAAGTGGACTGTCTGTAGTGTTATTTGGTTTTAAAGGGTAAACTGTATGGTATGGGGATCAAAATCAAACTGTCAGTGAAAAAAATCAAACTGCACCATAAGAGAAAAATAAGAGTTTTACAAGTCAGTGTTTAATCATGTGATATTGGATGGCCTTGTTGAAATCTGTTTTTGTTCTTTGGGGAAAAGTAAGATGATTTTTGGGCATTATTAATCCTATAAAAGTGAGTAATTTTCTCAGGTCAAGTCATCATGTGGGAGTGAATTAGAGCCTTGCAGGAGACAAAGCTGTGGATCAGATGTTCCATGGTATACAGAGTGGTAAATTTCCACCACGCACCCCACCTCTGCCACTGTCGATCCAGTCACACTTGCTCACTGGTGATGGAGCTCTTCTGGGCACAGGTCCGGGGCTGAGGTTTTGGCAACCGGCCTTTGGTATGGAAATGGCAGGACCTGAGCCATTGAGTAGAGCAGGGTCAGAAAGCGAGGCAAAGTCCAGAGAAGTCAGACTCAGCACTGTGAGTGATACAGAATTGTCTGTGTCCAGCATGAAGGGTCTGCACAAAGGAGTGGTATGTTGGAGAAAGTGGATTTGGGGTGGTTAGGAAGAGGCAGTGGAGCCCAAAGAATCTCTTTCCAGCTCTACCATTATGAGTTCTTTGCCTAGCCATAAAATGAACCACTGACAAAACGACTTCTGCAGAGCTCTTCTAACCTTAGGTTCTATACACCCCCTTGTCCACTTATGAAGGAGAAACATGACACATGAATTAAAGGGGATAATTCACGTCATATTTACAGCAAAGTGCAATTCGCTTATACTCAAATTTCAAATTAATGAGTAGTTTCTAATTAGTGATTTTCTTTCATACTTGTTGGAACGTTATAGTAAAATTCTTTTGTTTTGAAGTAAACACATAGGAGAACTTACTGCTCCTTCTTAAGTCTATGCCAAGAAATCATTTAATGTTATCTAAAGGCTCTCATTTTTAAGGATGTTGATGTTTGTTGTTTGATGCATTTTCTAGGCTAGCTGTGTGGGGCAGTGTTGTCAAACCCACCTCTTTCTGGCTACCTTATACTTACAAATATTTCATTTGGGTCGCAGAATGTCTCATAATAACTGTTTGATATCTGACCAGTTTTTTAAATGGGGAATTTTGATGTAGAAAACTCATAATTTTTCTTGGAGTATCTAGTCACACCAAGACTACATTTTTTAATGGCAATAAGTGTTTGGAGTGAAAGCCCAGCTGCCTCTCCTGGATACTGTGGGTCTTTCCCAGTGCGAGGAATTGCACTGGTGCTGTTCAACATTAATATGAGCACTTATTAAGCACCATCTCTTTCTGCTGTTGGGTTAGGAATGTGAAGTTAATCAAATTCATTCTTTCATGTACTTTTATGGAGACCCTACTATGTGGGAGGGACCTTTCTGTGTACTGGTGATACAGTGAGAAATATAACATGATTTAGTGGAATTCGTACTTTGCTAGAAGAAAGAGCTACAGTGGAAAGGAGCAAATAAACAGCACCATGTTTTGGAAAAAGAGTAGGAAAGAAAGCAGGGCAGGAAGAGAGCTAGGAACAAAGGTGTCTGAAGAGGAAGATACGGAAGCTGGTGATGACAGGGAGCCGTGCTCAGGACTGTAGTGTACACAAAAAGATGCTCCTGGGATGGACCTGTTCAGGCTTTTATTCCACAGACATCGCTTTCATGGTGGCTGTCCAGGACAGTACACCTGAGTAGAGCCATGAAGTACAGACAGGAATGTTGGTGGGTGACTGAGCAGGCAAACCAGCTACAAGCTAATTTAAAATGGCAATAAGATACCACCTACAACACTGGAGAGGTCCAATCTCAGGGAACTTAGAAATCATAGAAAAATGAGTTATCATTGTTCAATATATATATTCCACTTTTGTTTGGCTTAGAGACAGTCTCACTTTATAGTGCAGACTGACCTTGTACTCATTATGTAGCCCAGACTGGCCTCAAACATGACGAGATCCTCTTGCCTCAGCCTCGTGAAACCAGAATTTATAGGTGTGCACCACCAAGCCCTGGTAAATTGCACTTTTAATGGCCTTGTGTCATTTTTTACTTTTATCTGCAACTGGAGAAGGAGCACACCACTTTTCTTCCAGTGTTTTTGGATAGTAAAGGACCCAAGTGGGTAGGATACCACAGAATGCAAGACACAAAGTCTGTGGTGAGTTTGGCATGATCAAGAATCTGAAAGGAGTGCCTTTATGTGTAACTCTAGAGAATGTGAAATGGAGAAGGAGATGGGAATAGTTGACCAGGCAGAAATGACTTGATTATTGCTATGTGTGCAGCTTGTTGAAGTCCAAGAGTGAGGAAGAAGAAGACCCACTCATAACAAATTCAGCTAAGTCTTCAGCTCACTGATCAGCCTTATGAACCCAAGTTCAGAATAGCTGCCTAATGTGAAGTATTTATAGAGGAGCATGTAGGGATCTTGGCTGCTTGTTTTGTCAAGAGGATAGGTGCAAATCATAAGCTACTTTTATAAGATTGCAATAACTGTTCTCCCATTTAAATAACTTCCTGTACACAAACCTACCACTAACAGGCACAGTGCAAGGGACAAATGGCCTACTGACACTGTGCACTTATGAATCATTCAGTAAAGAAGCTGTTTTCAAATGCTGCACAGGGTTTAAGACAAATAAAAGTTACATAAAACTCTTACCCGGAAGAGTGGTCATCTTTGAGCTATGTGGTCAGTGCAGTCCTACAGGAGGCTATCAGCACACTTGCTGTCTCCCAGTGACCAGAGCTACAGAAGCCAGAGGGCAGAGCAATTCCCTGATGGAGTCTGATCTCTCCCAGGGTGAGAACAAGGTGAAGAGTACTAAGAGTCCTTGTAGAGGAGCACAGAGAAAATATTTAGGGTGTTTATTTCAGACATTTTTGTCTTTAATTTGAAAGAACTCCTTCCAACATAAAATGCTGTACGATATCACAACAGAGATGAAAAACTGTTGCTTTGGACAGCTCCCTTGCATCTTTTGCTGACATTAGCACATGTACATCACTGGGGTGTTTCACTGTGATTTCTCTTGTGTTTCTTGCATTACATAACTTAAATAGATTTCCAAAGTCTTGTACCAACTCCCTACAGAACACAGAGCTTGTGTCCTTATTTATCTTCACCTCTGTTTTGCACACAAATAAATAAGGATTAAAAAGACCAAATGAATTACTTACTGTCACCAGGTCACAGAATTTGTCAGAGCCAGAGATCGTCTGTTCCACCCAGCGGCAGAACAGATCTTAGGTCTTTTGTTCTGCCTCGCTGCTTTTCCATGATACCTCACGATGGTTCCATCCTGGCTATTCTTTCTGAGAAAAAAGAAAGAAAAAAATGAGTTTTAAAAAGAAATCATGAAGTATGAATGGTTATTAGTAATTATCAGTCAAGACTTTCAGGAATGCATAGCCATCACAGACAAGCCTGCTCCTTTATACTTTTTAGTTGAGTTGCATCGGTTGTTTCATTTATTCATGATGTTCCCTCGTCTGGAACGGTTGTTTCTCCAGAAACTTGCATGGCTTACTCCCTCACTCCCTCCTGGCCCTTCACCAGTGTCACCTTAACAGAGAGCCTTCCCGGACCCTTCTATGTAAACCTCTTTCCTGCACCCCCATCCTTCTAGTGTAGCACTGTCCAGTGGAAACTGAATATGAACCACAAATGCAAGTCCTACATGTAATTTAAAATTTTCTTGTAGTCATATTTTTAAAAGGGCAAAAATTTACAAGTGAAAATAATTAAATAATGCATATTATATCATGAATATATCTGAAATATAATTTCAACATTGTCTCTAAAAATGCACAGGAAATGTTTTATATTCTCCTTTTCAGACTGAGTCTTTAAAAATCTAGGATTTACAGTTACAGCACGTGGTAAATTCACTAAAAGCAATTCAAGTATTTTCTCTTAGTGTATATCTCCGTTTGGATCAGCTACTTTTTAAGTGCATAACAGGTAAATGGGTCTAGGAGTTACCATAAAACACAGTTCTATGTCTTTTTCCACATTCATTCATTTTTGTTTTTGTTTTTACTTTTTTCAGTGTGACACTTGGCAAGGTCAAATGAATTACTCAAAACAAATCATAACATTTACTACTGACAGAGGGGAAGATGGAATGCAGTTTATCTCTACTGATATGTCGATATTGTCTTTCTTCATGTGATTGCAAACCTTAAGTTTTAAAAAAGTAATTGTTTCTCTAGGTGCTAGGACTCGAATACAGGGTCTCCAGCATGGCAGGCAAGTGCTTGATTTACCATTGAAACACATCCCTAGATGAATTATTCCCTAGAAAAATTATTAACTTCTTTAAAGCAGGAAAAATACTCTGCTAGTCACCGTTGCATATAGATTATATAGAATAATATCTCCCCCAAGGTCAGCATTGAAACCACTGTAGGCAGAAGAGCCATCTCATGAGGCAGGCTCAGCTTGGACAACTTCTCTTTTAAAGATGAGGGGGGAGAGCACAGCAGGATAAGCACTCTCTGTAGGGCACGCGCCAGCCTGTGGACGTCATTCATAGGGCCTGCTGTCGGAAAGCACATCCTCTGTTGAACTAAAAGACACACAGACACACTGATCCATGTGATAAATAAGGCCTTAATGTCTTTCTTTATCATTTTATTTTCTTTTACATAGTATTAAAATAAATCAAGAAGTATTAACAAGCTCTTCCTAGCATATAACATAGTAACTTTAGGTCCTTTATCATAAACCGGAGAGAGATTAGTTCAGGTCCTAGTAATCTCATGCTCTACTGATTTATGGAGAGGTTGACTTTGCAAGAAATCTTTCTTCACGGTAAAGCATTGTCTTGTAGTAGCTAAGTTTTCGTTATTTTGTTGGATGGTTCATTCTAAATGCATCATGCAGGTTTGATGGACAGTGTTCAAGTTTTTAAAGACCTGTAGATTGATGCATGTTATGTAGACACACAGTTGTGCTGATTAGATCAAAAAGGTTATTATTCATTGATTGAATGATGTAAGATGGAAATGTTTAGATGCTCTGGATGGTGGCTGAATTTACTCCCTTGGTCTCACTCATAGGAGCCAGGTTCTATAACACACTGTACACAATGATTCAGTTGTATCACAAAATAATTGAATATCATTTTGACAGTCAATAATTGTGTTTTTTTTGTGCCAGGTACATAAGAGCCCAGTGTTTGCACAAGGCTGGAGCAGAAGAATTTTCTCTTTCCATTTCACAGAAATACTAACTGGGAATAAATAAATTATGTAAAGTCCCAAAGTTTCACTCTTAAAGTACGAGTGCTCTGAACTGAATGATATGACTCCCCAATCCACATTCTGCTTTTCTGTTGTCTCCTTTAAAGTCTGAGCCTTCTGACTTAGCAGTCTGCTTCTCTGTTTACTCTGGGAGGGCACCTCAGAAGAAGTGGTCTCTAATGATAGCCTTAGAGCTGAACTGGACTTATTTTCTTTCCAACTCTCTCTTATTAGCTGTAGGAAATTGGGTGAAGTTATCTCCCTATCCTGGGCCTCCTTTTCCTGCTTTGTAAAAAGGGGCAATAACAGCACCAGCGCTGCTGTGGTGAGAAGCTGTGTATAAGGTGCTTGGCACGGGTCTGCCGTTGAGAAGCCGCGGTAATGACAACTGTCTATAAAATTACAATGTGCTTTAGGAGAATAAAATTCCACTGTTATCTATGCTATGTCATTTACCTTTAGCAAAGGTAGCAACAATTAGAATTCAGAGGGGGTGTATTTGAAAGAAAGAAAATGAGGTTATCTCCATGAACTCTATACATGTGTAATATATATTTAATAGCATATGCAGTTTGACTAGCATGGATAAAATTCTTATGAAGACTGTAGGATCTCATGCCCCTGGCATAACTTGGTGATGAGCTGAGGTAAATAATAAATTCTCTCTGTGTTATTATTAAGCAGGGTGAGGAATATTTGACACATTTTGCATTTTGCACTGCAGCGTCTGGCATTATTTGAGGAAGAGGCTTAGCATTCACGGTACATACTATTGGTCAGCTCCACTTGGAGTGTAATCCATGTTGTGTCTTGTGGAGGTGGTTGCTTAAAATTACATGTGTCTGCAACCTTTGAACTCAGCATCACTATAACAGGTTGGGTCTTGTTGATGACACACATTTTGCAAACCAGGCTATGTCCCTCGAGTATTATCATCCACTGTGGATCAGCTTCACTTTCACTCAGATCTTGAAAATCACCCATCCCCAGAGATATTTTAAGACTAATTTAAAAAGAAAATGAAAAGTAATTTGCAAAAGATACTTTAAAAGAGAAACGTAACCCCTCACACTGTCTTTCTTGGCTGTCCTTTTGGTTGACTGACTTTCTCATATAGATAGAATCACGTATTTGTGCTATTGTCCAGTATATTCCACTTGGCATAGTTTTACAAGATCCTTCCATGTTGCTGCATGTATCCAACTTTCATTCATTTTTAAGGCTGAATAAAATAATAAAAAATAGATTCAGAAAAGTCAGGGTGTCAGAATATGAAGTCATTATTTAATAGATACAGAATTTCAGTTTTGGATAATGAAAAAGTTGAAATGGACACTAGTGATGGTTGCACAATAATGTGAATGCACTTAAGACCACTGAACTGTATAGCTGATAATAGTTACAATGGTAATTTTATGTTTTATATTTTTATCACATTAAAATACAGTGTAAGGCAGTCAGTAGATACAAATAATATAGTTTTATAGAAGTAATCATCAAAATTATCCAAGGTTGTGCACCAAGATCTCAATAGGTCTAGGGATTGAAATAACGGGAGATGGATGAAGATCCCTAGGAAAGGAGGTGAAGACATCTCTTCTTAGAAGAAGGAAGGAAAAAAGGATAAGCCTGGATCTCTCTCTCTCTGTGTCTCTCTCTCTGTCTCTCTCTCTGACCTTCTTGTGCTGGGGACTGAACCCAGATTCTTCTCACTCATTTTTGTTTTGAGTCAAAATCTTGCTAAGTTGCCAAGCTGCTCTCAAAATTCAGATTCTCCTGCCTCAGCCTCCCAGAGCTCGAGGATTGCAGGCAGGTGCCATCATGCAAGGTTAGTGGACCCTCTCCTGTTGAAGGAGTGAGAATTCCATTTGAAAGTGAGACTAGGAGAAGCGAAAAATCACAAAGCTGTACAACAACTGCTTCAGGTAGAAAAGGAAGTAGCAGGGGAAGAGTAAAAGAATTGCCAATCAGTAGACAGGAATCAGCTAAAGTTGGATGTAATAAATTTGTCATGGAGCCAGTAAGCGTGACTCTATGATTTTCTGTACCAGAACTTGGCAACACAGAAACAACCTAGAGAAAGAGGCAGCTGGATTGATTTACGGTATGGCATTGGCAAGACAGTTGTGGTCAAATGTTAAAGAACTGGGGGAACTGAGAGTCCTCCTGAGAATACAGTTTAATTGGTTAACCATGAATTCCAGGCTGGAGAGGAAAGAAAGGAAGGAAGGAAGGAAGGAAGGAAGGAAGGAAGGAAGGAAGGAAGGAAGGAAGGAAGGGTCCTGAGACTGAGAGAAGGCAACACTCAGGACCCACATATCTTAACGAGAGGAAAACGTGGTGAACATGGATGATACTCAGAGGATAGAATGGTGGAGGAGGAGCAGTTCCACATATTGATCAGACAGCTGCAAAAGCTAACGGAACATAGGTGAGCCTGTCAAGGCAAAGCAATGGCTCTCAAATTTTAACATGGAGCCAAATCACCGGAGACTTCTTAAAACACAGTGCTAAGCCTGACATCTGATTCCATAGGCCTGTGAATTAAAATGTCTGGCACAGTCAGAGTGGCTGCCACTGCTGACGGCCCGAGGCTGACAATTTGAGAAGCACTGGAATGGAGCTTAGAGAAAGGGTGAGATGGATCCTCAAGGCAGGTGCGATATATAACAGGACGAGGAGGAGTACTTCCTTCAGGTGCCAGGGTTTTCTAACATGAAAAAATGACCAGGGGTTCTGAAGATGATGACTAGGGGAATGCGCCGTTAAGAAGGTAAGCAGGATGGGGTTAAGAATGTCATTCCTATTGGGCTGGCCTGGGAACCATCCAGGCAGAGCTCAAAGAGTTCAGATCTTGGTGTGGCTCAGGGTCTGAATTCTTAGGCGTGGCCATAGTGATGGTTTAATGATTTCGTGCCCTTCCAAATCAATATTCCTTGTATTTCTGTCAGTGTATATTGATGTAAATCAATGTGTATATACATATATGGATGTATAGATGTGTCACATATATGCAACACACTTATACATACACATAAACACAAACATACTTTTTATATTAAACCTTACATATTTAGTGGGCACAAGAAAAATTGGTTTTCTACTATAAATAAAATTTACATATGTACAGCATTTTATACACATTTTATGTCTAGAGGAAAGGATTTTTATTAGTAATTCATACATTTAAACAGATTTGTTCTGTGTACTTTCACTGTCACTCGAGAATATTGGTGTATCACTCATTAAGGCACCTATAATGTCTTCTTCAAAATTTGTTCAGGAATCCTCATTCCATTTAAAAGACTTTTTTGTTTTCATCTTGTTGCAATTTTTGATGCAGTCTTTTAAGAGACATATAGTACTGATTAACA
Source organism: Dinomys branickii (assembly GCA_004027595.1). NCBI lineage: Eukaryota > Metazoa > Chordata > Mammalia > Rodentia > Dinomyidae > Dinomys > Dinomys branickii. The sequence goes on along the minus strand of PVLD010000048.1, from coordinate 443,440 downwards.
TTTAGATTTTTAAGTGATTAAATTAATCTTTTTGTCCTTAGTGAGCAGAACCATGGCATGTATTATGCAGCCTTAGATTTCAGTTCATGCTGTCCAGCACTTTTGGGTGAAAATGAGCTCATGGGTCTGAGGTTTGGTAGCAAATTCTGCCATTTAAGAGTTGGGTGGGCTTGTCCTGCCTCTCTTTGTTGGAGATAAATTGGTAAAAATGAGGTAGTATTTTCAGGTTCTAATGGCATCAAGTGGACTAGCACACCTCCTCGGACACTCCCAATATTTCTATTTTTAGATCCTGAGCTTCTGAACCTGCTCAGTTCCTGAGTACAGTTGGGAACTTAGTCTCTGGCTGTCACAGTTCTGCTAAGTTCAGCTGTCCAGTTGCTATAAGGGGAAGGCGAGGGCCTCCTTTCTTGGCTGCTGTTGAATAGCTAGTTTAGTAAGCACTAAGCCCTGGGTTTCTGGCTTCTCATGGAAACTGCTGGTCTTTGAAGAAGCGCTGCACCTCTTGAAAGTTAGAAGATGTCTTTCCCTTAAAGCATGGTCAGATGAGACAGCCTGGGAGACCAGGGGATAAATTACAGTGAAGTGCCCTTACAAAGCAGGAGAAGGCAGAATCCTTCTGTCTCTCATGGATGGCCCAAGGTACAGCTTCTCTGAACAGTCTGGAAATACTCCATGTGGCCCAGAAGAATTGGCGAAGTCTCTTCCCAGCTTGTCCTGAAGCAGTAAACAGCCAGGCTGTGCATCATCTTGACTACTTCCTAACCTTCCCTGCCTCATCCCTCTGATTCTCACTGCCCTGACAGTGCACTTTCCTGACAGAGCATAATGCTCGCTTCCTGTCTTGGACTTTCTTTCCTAGGTTAAAAGGTCTGCAACCTCACTCAAATGTTGCTTGGGCACTTAGCTACTTTCATAGGTGCATTTCACTAATTCTTTCTTTTTTTTCCTTTTTGATGCTGGGAATCAAACTCAGGACTTTACGCTTGCCAGGCAGTACTGTGCCACTGAGCTATATCCCCAGCCCTATTTCACTAGTTGTGTAAATAATTTTGTTAGAAACCAATATATAAAGCACAATCACATTCCCAGTTTAGTCCAAGGTTATTTTAATGCAGTGATTCTCAGAGTAAGATCCCAGTTCTCACAGTCCTTATCATCACCTGGGCATTTCTAAGAAATTAACTTCAGGGGTGAAACCTAGGGATCTGTGGGCTTTTTAAGCATGCAGGGTGATTGTGGTAACATTTGATAAAACTGCTTTAGGGTTCTTAGCATTATATATAAGATGTGTATAAGTCCAGGCTGCAGGCAGCTACCCACTGGCCCCACCCACAGTCTGATATTACTCTAAGAAGTAGTAAGGTTTTCAAAGAGTGATATATGCAAACTAAATGAACATGAAATCTAAGTCAAATATACATCCCCAAGTTGATAATGTAATTTATAGCATTTCAAGTGACCGTTACATTTATAGCTGCTCTGCAAGTCTACCCCTGTTGAGGGAGCAGGGGAGAAAGGGGAAATGGCTTGTTTGAAAGGATAGTTTGTCTGGATGTTGTCAGTGCCTTTAACTTATGCTATCCCAAAACGTAACACACCCTTTCAGTGACTGGATAATAAGAGTCTCCATAAAGCTGGTGATGCTGCCCCTGGGCAGAACTAAGGAAACGGCATTCTTTCAGGTCATTACCTTTGCAATAATATACTGGAACAAAATCAGCTTGGCTTAGTGCTCTGAGCTTCATTTGTTCAGTGTTTATTTCATTTTATTTTATTTTTTGTACCAGGAATCAAACTCAGGACCTTGCACTTGCCAGACAGGTGCCTGTGCCGCTGAGCTATATCCCTGGCCCTGTTCAGCATTTAAATGGAAGTATTTTTGGAGTTTGAGAAAGTAGAACAGGATGGATAATTCTACGTACTTATACATTAGAAGACTCTTTGGATATTGGCTTTTATCACTTTCACACATGTGCATCATATAAGATTTATATATATCCAAGTTCCCTTTCTTTGTCCTGGAGAATGTTTTTTATTTGTTCTATGAAGTGGCAATTTTCTTGACTAAGAACTGTCTCTCAATATATATTGAAGTATGTTGTTGGAAACACAAGCACATTATAATAATTTCATAGCATGCACATAACTGTTTTCAGATACCCTGGTGTGCTCTTAATTGATTTTCTAAACATTTGGTGATATACAAAGCTGTTGAATGGGAAATGAGAAATTTCTCTTTGTGCTATTTTTTAAACTGTATAACTTGGCATTTAGTTTTTATGTTGCATTCCTGGAGTTATTAGCTAAATGCTTCCTAGACTTTCATCAGATGACAGCAGCTATAGATTTAAAAGAGGTCGTTGGACATCCATCCATGTACTGTAGGGATATATAACATTTTCAGTGGCTGAGACTTTATCACACACATTCAATTAATGTATGAGATAAAAACTTTTTAGTAAATTTTTATATAACAATAATGAAAAATGTAATATGTCCAGTGATAGATATTTTTTCCTCCTCCCCAATGTATCATTGCCTTCATAATTTGTTTCATTTGAAAAAACTTCCTGTGAAAAGTTAGTTGTAATGAAGCATGGACAATGTAACCTAAAGTGTACCTTACTTGCTATAATTGTTTCATGTGACTTATATGGTTTTTGGCCTATTAGTCTGGTTGTTCATCTGGATATATGATAAGAAACATTATAATGACTTTGAATCCAATGCTGGCAAAAAGCAGGGAGCAGAAAGGGGAAAACAGACTTGAGACACGTTATGTACATGTACCAGTTCTCCACAAGGAATGTAATAATTATGTGCTGCAAACACACATTAATAAAAATTTTAAAAATACTATGTGTTTTACTTGTAAAGGTAAAACCTGTAACTATCTGAGCTAACCAGTTATGTGACACTGGTTAAATCAATTATCCAAGATAAAATGCTCACAAAATCTAAAATGATGATTTAAAACTCACTTTTGATATAATTTTAGTTATTGATATGTACTCATTCCCTGTAGAACAAAGACAATGTCAAGTGATTATGATTTTTAAAACTAATGTGTTTACCCTCCTCAAGTACGTAGTAAGTAAAAGATCAAAAGAGTAGAGACACTGAAATAATAGAGATGATTTTTTTTTTGAGACAGGGTCTCACTGTGTAGTTCAGCCTGGCTTTCAATTATCTATATAGCCCAACCTGTTCTGACACTGACAGTGATCCTCCTGCCTCAGCAGCCTGAGTGCTAGAATTGCAGGCCTGAGCCACACACCCAGCCAAGGTGCCTTGTTGTAGTGAAACTGCACTGCTTTATTGAGAAATCTATTTTCTATTTGATGTTGTTGAACTTTTCTAAAGTGAATATAGCTTCAGGCATTTCACTGTTTCTCTGGTGGAACACATAAAAATTGCACAGCATCACCTTTGCCAAAATTTTTTCCCCTTTGTGTTGGTTCTTTGTTAATTTAAGGCATATTTTGCTTTAACCATCCCCAATATGTGTTAGGATGATAGCAGGGAAATGTTTTGTATGATATTATAACAGTGTGGCTATGTCATATATATTTGTCCACACCCTTCACATATACAAAACCAAGAGTGAATCGTAATGCAGATTGTGATTGCTGGGCAATTATTATGTGTTGATGTAAGTTCATCAATTGTAACAAATGTACAACTCTGCTGAGGGATACTGATAATGGGGGAGGATATGAATGTATAGGAACAGAGGTTTGTGGGACCTCTGTACTTTCCTCTTTAATCCTACTGTGCATGTAAAAGTGTTTTGAAAATAGTCTATTAGTAAAAATATATATGATACAGTAATGGTTTTATTATTTATTGCCACATACCAGACCTCAAAATTAACAGATCGACCATAACAGCATGTATTGTTTTTTGGAATAATTTGGGTTTGAAAACTCCTACGTGTTCTACCTGCTTCATTTGTATGGAGGATAACCAGGCTGCGAAAGTTCAAGGTGGGCTTTGTTTGTGCTTCCGGATGTTGGCGCAGGCTCTTGAGTGCGGAGCCTGACTTTCCTTTTCATGGGCTCTCATCTTCCTGGAAGAGTTTCCTTACCAAACGGTCTCCCAGCATTCTTAACCAGAGCTGGCAGAGATCAAAAGTAAGAGCTTTTAGGCCCCTTGAGGCTTCGGTTCTGGAATGTACATGGCATGGCTTATGCCACATTCTGTTCAAAGTCACGAGGCTGCACTACTGGGTGACAACGTACTAAAGCAGGCAGCTAAGGCAGGAGAGTAAGGCTATTGAAAATAAGTGTTTTGAGACTCAAATTTTGGGAATTATATTTCAATGTCACATTAAAATTAAAAGCTATTGCACATTTAATGTCAAACAGTATTAAAATTAGTGGTTTTTTTGTTTTTGTTTTTGTTTTTTTCGAAGTCAAACTTGTTTTCTTTAATGGGGTTGCCACCACCACTGCCTCACACAGCATTTTTAAAGGCAATGAAGAGACTCAGTCCAAAGACTCTGGGTGGTGAGAAGGCAGATTCTGGGCTCACGGCTTGACGTCTGGTCAGGCAGTCTACGAAGGGCAGCGGAGGTCTACGAGACAGGACACAGAAGCCTTAGAGGACTGGGCGCGGCTGCTGGGTCATGAGCACTTTGAAGCGCTTCTTGATAGTGATTCGGTGTCTCGAGTACTTGTCATCCGGGGAGAACCGCGCAGGATGGGCTGAGCAAGTCTGTTGTCCCACCGGGTCAAATTTCTTCAGCGTATACACCCGATCTCCTTGCTTGTTCAAGTAATACTGGAGGAACATGACGACGCCGCGCTATCCTGCCTGAACGTCTAAAATTAGTTTTATATGAGTCATGTGACTTAATGTAGAGACTAATTGTTGGAGTAGAATGCTAAGGTTAAACAGGATTCCGTTATTTTTCCTAGTTTGCAGACATGGGAAATTAGCTTAAGAAATTCTATCACTGTGGCCTAGACACAGTTAATAATGGAAGTGGGTTTTAAATTCAGTTCAGAGTCTAATTCCAAGGCTTTATTATAAACTTTGAGCCTGAACTCGATAGTAGCTACCAGTCACATGTGACTAATGCACAATTAAAATGGGACATGTGTGCTCCGAATGGAGAGTTCATTGTAGTTTTCAAAGCATTTGTGCTCCAAAAAGAGTATGAAACAGCTCCTTGTTATTTATATATTGCTTATATTTTGAAATGACCTTTTATGTATACTAGGTTGGATAAAATACAATACTGAAGTAATTTTACCTTTTTCTTTTCACTTGTATGATGTGCCTACCAGGAAATAAATGATTACATAAATGCTTCACCGCTGGCTCACAGTACATATACTCCAATTGGCCAGTGTTACCGTCTATAATGATGCTTTTTATACAGTATAGCAGCTTCAAATTGGTTACTTTTTCAGTACCCTGGCTGGAGGCTATGAGTCCTTTCAGAGTATACTATTTAAATGTCTTTTTATGTAGGGATAGTCTACACTTGCCAAAAAATTTATAGAAACTTTAAAATCCAGAACCAATAATAATTTGGAATACTTATACCAGGGAAGAGTTTTAGAAATCATTATAGATTGTGTACACATTTCTACTTGTTTATTAAAATATTTATCACCACCAAATTGCCTGCCAATTTTGAAAAAGTTGCTTTGCTTATTTTCATTGTGTTGCTATTTTTTAATTCTGTTATGTCTTTAATCATTCTTACGTAGGTCTGTCTCAGAAAAGACTGGAAAGTCTCCCTTTGCCTCTCTCACTTCTCCTTTGGAAAGCTGAGCTGGACCTCTGGATGGCCGCAGCTACCTCTCCCTCAGACATTACCACTTGTTTTGTTCTCCTTTCTTGTTCACCCCATTCTCCTCGCTCTGGTTGTTTCAGTTGAGGAATCATTGCCCAGGGGAATTCACCTGTCTGCCTTCATGCTTGGTCTCTTGCTTTACCGTGTTTCCTGGCCAAACCTTCATTGTGATGGGACATTTGTAGCTTTTTACTTTATTTTCTAAATTAAGACAGGTAGATGTATTGCCCCATACAAGAAAAGCTTTCCAGAATTTTCAGATCATTAGTAATCAGGCCATGTCAAGGAGTAACTTCCTCGCTTTCTCAACTGTTTATGACGTGTCCTTCAATGAGGCAGGCTATTCAGAGGCCTTGAAATTTGACTTGAGCATTTAGTTTAAACATCCATCAGCTAAAAGAGCTCCTTGGAGCCCATACTTCCTGTTGAGTCCTTCCTTCTATCGGAGGGAGACTGTGGTCGGCCAATGACCTCTCTGGTTGGTGAAGTTCATCACAGTCAAGGTTGGAAAAACTTGTAGAAAAAACAGAGTTATAGAAATTTGGTTATCAGTTGATTAAAAGACCACTACTTCACTGTCTTTTATGAACTGTTAGGCTCTGCCACAGTATGGTTGTTTCTCTTTGTCAAGATTAAATATTTTATAAATGTGTTTATTTTTCAATGATAAATTGAATTCTTTCTCCAAAGGCAGATAATGTTTCCAAAAAGCCAATAGCCATCAAACATTTAGGGACATTCCTCTTTTGGCAATTTTTGAATATTAAAACAAAAACTGTTGATTTTTCTGCCTTCAGCAAGAAGGAAGGTATGTTTTCCTTGCTGATATAAACAAGAAGGTAATGTTTTTGATGTAATAAAGTTTATCTCCTGTATCACCAGGAATTTGCAGTATATCTTAGCATTAAAAAGGCATGTGCGTCCTATCACACACAAATTCGAAAAGGATATTGCCATTGTATAGTGGATTATTTATAAAACTCCTAGACCTGAGCATTTTCTTTGATAACTAGCATTAGCTTAAAATTAGAATTTTCTAAATCTCCAAAGAAGTTTGCTGACCTAGCAAAACATATCCCTGTCATTTATTTTGCTGAACTGCACTCCAGCTTAATGTAAAATGAAGTTATCCCTTTGAACAAAAGTATTAATTTTTTTCCAAATAGGCTCCTAAAAATGTGACATTCTTAAGTAGCTAATATGTTCAGAATAAAAATAGAAATTCTTTGGAAATCTGTTTGCAGCCTAGCTTTACTCTGATTAATAACCCTTGCAAATGTGTGCTTATTATACCATAAACATGACCTTTATAAGAACATTAGAAAAATCAAACTATGGATATGCCATGTCAGAGACTTTTTAAATGTCAGAAAATGTAATGCTTTTAAAGTAATATGATTTTATAATACTTAACTGTTGAGGGTATTTTTGAACTTTCTATGAATTTGGACGTGTTAAGGTTAAAGGGATTCTTTCTGTCATTGAAATACTCTGGGTTGTCTCACATTTGATGCTAAAGAATTTAAAGTTGTTTGGAAAGAAAGGAAAAGTTAACTCCTTTTAGGTATAGTATAGCTAAGCTTGCCAAACCTACCATCTATTACTTCTGTTTTTCTGAGCTCCTCAACAGACAGAGCAGTGAGCAGTTGGAAAAGATCTTAATTCAAAGAGAGAGTGCTTTGAAGTGTAAGGTAGGTAGACAGTAGAACAGAATGTGCCTGCAGGTTGTTACAGTTGGTCTTGATATTTGGCAGTGGACTCATCTGATTCAGCTAGGGAGGTGAAGGTCCAGGAAGGGAGCAACCTCACACCCCTGGTGTTAGATGTCCACTGCTGCATAATTTGTTAATGGAAACTCAGTAGTTTCAAATTTTATTCATTTATGACCTGATAGTTCTGAAGATTAGTAGTTTAACATGGTATGGCTTTGTTCTACAATCAGAGCATCAAAAAGCAGAAGTCAAGATGTTGGTTGGAATGAGTTCTCATCTGGAGACTGGGACATACTGTCTTTAAAGTTCACTGTTGTTTAAGAACTTGATTTCTGTGGTTGTAGGGCTGATGTCTCTGTTTCTTTGCTAAATTTTAGTGGTGCTGCCTTCAGGTCCTAGAGGCCTCCTGCATTCCTTGACATGTGGCTGGCATTTCAAGCCAGCAAAGCTGCCTTGAATCATTCTATTGCTTCAGTGACTAGTTGGTGAATTTGCTTTTAAAAGTCTTATGTACTTAGCTCAAGCCCACCCGGCTAATCTTTAATTTTTATGTCACATTGTATAACCTAATTACAGAATTGACAACCACAAATTCAGTCTTAGGTGTGATGCAGGAATTATATACTAGGAGGCGGGAAATCCTGGCATGCGACTTAGAATTCTGTTTCACTCCCCACACACCTGTTTCACTCAGGCCTTGGGTTTATCATTTCTACTCTCCCTCTTCCATGTCATCAGCGTTAGGCCCTGAGGGAACGTCATCAACATTACCTGGGAATTGCAAAGAAATGCAAGTTAGCAACTCCCACTCAAGAATCAGTCAGAAGCTGCTGGTCGGGGTAGGCCTCAGCAGTGGGGGTTACGGCAAGTTCTTCAGCTATTTCTGATGCTTACTAAAATTTGAGTGCCTGTACTCTAGAGCAGGTTCAACAGGCTACGTACAGCTGATGCCAGAGAGTTAAATCTGGGTGATAATTGTTTTAGTAAATGCAATTTTTTGTAACATAGAAATGCCCATCTGTTTACATCTTGTTTATAACTGTTTTCTCACTACAAAGGCAGAGTTTGCAGTTATAATATAGAACTTGTCCAGAAAGCAGCCCAGAATAATTATCTGACCCTTAGTTAAAAGAATAGTTACCTAACCTTGCTAAAGAAGTAAGTTAAATCACTGCCTACGTTCTGTCCATATGTAATTTATTCTAATTTTGCACATCTTCCATGTGAATCCTCCATAACTGTGTATTAATCCTGAAAAGGATTAATATGGATAGTCATTGCTATTATGCACCTGAAAACATGTCCTTTCTTCCATACATGGTAGCAACTCAAACATAATTTTATTTTCCTCCATGCTTTCAGTCCTGTTTAGTCTTTATCTCTCTTGAGTGGAAATGGAGAACCTCTGTTCAGCATCTTGTCTATGGTAGATTTCAAATAGTTGAAGGCTACTTAGTCACCCTGAGGTATTTCCCTTCAGAAAACATTGCTAGTGCCTTTAGTTTCCCCCATCCTCTTTCCCTGTCTGCCTGCAGTCTAATTACATCCTCTCTGCTTTATGTGTTTGTCAGATGTGCACATCCTTCACAATGTATTCGATAGTGAGCATATTTAGCTGATCTTTCTGGCTTCTTCATTAAACAACAACGTCAATAACAACAAAATGCATATTCTGTAAAAGCCCAGGATTCAGCCCTTTATTTTGTTAGAATTCTTTGTAATGATTTGTAATACAGTAAATGTGACTTATATGCCTTATATTATACTATTCTATCCAAAATCAGTGCAACACTCATTTTTACTATGATATTTCTTCTTTTTCTGAGACTGGCCTCAGTGCTGTCAAGCAGTCTGCTTTAGAACTATTTCATGAGTGTTTGTTATTTCTCAGTGGCTAACCATTGATTCTACAGGGTCTAGGTACCAAATTCTCTAAACTGACATTTCTTTTCTCATGTCTGTCCATGTTTTCAATACCTAGTTGATTGATCTGTAAATCAGTCGTCAATCAGTGAATTCTCTATGCTTTTTCTTTCTTTTTAATTATATTGAGTTGATCCCTAATCTTGATATTTTCTGACTTGTGGCACTAAAATATGTGTATGGTTTTTTGTGTTCTTTTTTTCTATTCCTCTTATGATTCTTTGTCTGGATTCTTCCCTAAAACACATTTTGTGCATGTGTGCATTCCAAGTTTATGCAATTGTATTGTTCTGTCCCATTTGGTTTTCCTTTTCCCATTTTATCTGGGCTGTACATTTGTGCTCTTGGGATTATGGATTTCTGTGAAGGGCAGCCAGCTTTCCTAAGCTTGCCCCTTGGGGTATGTCCTGCCATTTCCTTCAGATGATTAAAGTCTGCTTATTTGAGCTATCTCGTTATTGAAACAATCACTTTTAATTTACCAATCGTTCAACCATTACCTTTATAGAAACATACTGAATAACATGTTACTCCACGCCAATCACATTTATATGCCATGTGTTGAAACTGTAGGATTTTACTCAATGACTATATTAACTAGGGCTTTTCAAATATATGACTTATTAAAAATAAAAATAATGTGTTTTAAAGCAGACAGCATATGCAGAAGCTTTCAGGGAAGGACTTCAGATACCTAGAAATCATGGAATACTCTTATATTTAGCAGGGGAGTCTTAAGTGCCTTGAAAGAGTTCGTCTGTAGTCAGTTATATAAGTGCAATTTATCCATCAGTTGAGACCCAGTTCAAACTAGTAAATGCACATATAGTCAAAGACAATTCAAAATGGAATGCAAAACTCTTTAAAAATTAAAAAAAAAATGCAAATACCTCCCTGGCTTTGTGGCAATTGCCATTGAAAGACTAAATATATAGAACATGATGTCTTTGGAGAAAAGAGACTGAAGTTACATATAAAGCTACATAAGAAAGTGTATTTCCTTTTAGAGTTATGCAACACTCATGATTTACCTAGAGTATTTGAAGAAAATAAACTAAAATTTCAGCTGAATTTGTTGAATTCTCCAGCTACAGGAAAAGCTGCCATATGCAATTATTATTAACATTTACCCAGTGCCAATAGGCTATTTAAAATTTGACTGGTTAGTATAGTTGGGTAACATATAGCAAATAGATGAGAAAGTGAGCAGTAGGACACGGCACCTTTTGGCAAGAAAGTATCAGTCGTCATAACCAACACTGTCCATCTTAATCACATGTGGGCTATGTTAAGTGAACTGGATTTCAAAGTATTTAAAAATATGGAGAAAATAAAAAGTCAAGCAATGTTCTTTTGTTAATATATTTCGTTATTAGCAAATCGCACTTGTTTTTATTTGTTGGTTTAGAAAAAAGGTTTCATATTGTTTTATTTTTCAAATAAACCTACAGTCTTTCACCACAATCTGTGGAAATTTTAATCTGGTGTTACTACTTACGACATTTGCACACACATGATCCATGAATGAGAGAAAACCAGTATTACAAAAGACAAGCTGTAGAGAGAAGGAATAGAAGACAGTGTTGCTGCTTGTTCTATTGCTGTTGTTGCTTTGTTTTATCTTTACATAAAGGGCTTGAGAGCATATTTAGTTTTATTGAAGCTTACATAGTGCATTCACGAGAGTGGGCAACCAATAAATATTTGATGCCTGTTTGTGAGAAAGAATGCAGGAGCCAAGAAGTCCGTCTGAGAGGAAAGAAAGGAGAGGAGCTGCTGAGAGAAGAGGTGGGAGGGGAAATAAGCAGGGGGAGCAGAGCTAAAAATAGGGGCTGTGAGGGCTGGGGATATAGCTCGGTGGAGTAAGTGACTACCTGACAAGTACAAGGTCCTGAGTTCGATCCCCAGTGCTGCCAAAAAAAAGGAGGTTATGAATTAATGTGTTTTTATTTTCCCACTGACTAAAAATAACATTAACTCCAGCATCGCAGGCAGCTATCATGTTGTGAGGATCTATCTCAGAAGAGGCTTTGCACCCATCTTTGTCCTGCTAATACTTTGTCAGATAGCATCAGGCTCTTTATTGGTTAAATTCCCATTTCAAAAATAGAAAGCATGAGATGTTTTAAGAGTTTGTGTTTCACTATCAGATGCCTTTAGGGTATTTTTCATGCTGTTTGCAAGCTGTTTTAGTAACACTTTGTCTAGGTCAAATAAGACATCTCGATAAAAAATTTGCATATTATCATTTACCTGAATTGTTTTCCCTCCCTCTTGTCTCCCTTTCTTTTTCATTTCCTTCTTTGTGAAATGCTCTCTCTGCCTACCACCTCACAGTGCTCAAATACTGAAAACGAGTGCCAATGAATATTTTACATTCTTAATGTAATGACCTAGTAGTATTAATGAAATTACATATATTGTACAATTTCCATTTCCTCTCCCAATGTTAGCTATCAAAGAACAATACCTTCTTTGTTCATTCATTCAGTCATTGAAAAGCACTTGAGTGCCTATAAATTTCAAAACACTTCATTAGTGACCATGGTTGGTGAAAAAAGGCAATAAGACCTGGACACTGTCTTCAAAAGGCTAAGCCAGAACCAAATAACTCTACTTCTAGACAAAAATAAGAACTCTAAGAGAGTTATTGATTAATGATTTAAACAACAGTATTAATAAAATATATGGCATTCATTCTACATCATCTTAAAATATTAAATAACATGCAACAAAAATAGTTACTATAACTTAGTATTTAGTCTGTGCATAGAAGCCATACCAAAATCTTGAGCCAAGACTGAGGTTTAGGTATAATTTTTTTCTTATTTTATGGAAGGAGAACCTAAACAGCCTTTACATTCCTTAGGACATGTAAACACTGGAATTTGCATGCAGATTGCTGATGTCAAAGTTGGTATTCTTATTCACATAGAATAGTCCTTGACATCTGCAAAAGAAGTGCTTCAGGGTGAGATGGCAGAGTCCTGGTCTGTCATCCTAGCACTTGGGAGGCTGAGGCAGGAAGGAATATTGTGAATTTGAGGCCAGCCCGTGCTAGAAAAAAAAGAGGTGTTTCAGCTGAACTTTGAAGTGCAGGGAGAAATTGAAGAAAGAATAGAAACGTATAAAATTTGAAGAAGTGTTCGTCTTAGATTTATGAGGACCCTATATGATATTAGTAGGTAAAAGCAAGTCATACTGACTTCAATAGCACAAGAGACAGATATTTAGCATTTGGAGGATGTCCTGGCTTTTGAAAACCATGTTCAGGACAGATTAGAATCATTCAAGAAAATACAAGACCAGTTTCAGAAGCTGAGCTTCTTACAGAATTTCTTTCCTCTCTCAGCAGGCATTCCTGCTCCAAGCAATTTGATACATTCCATTTTGTTCTTCCTTTGCGATTAACGTCCTTTCAGAAGCACAGAATAATCTTTACAATTTAAGGTAAACAGGTCTATGACTTTGAAAGAAATAACTGCAGTTCTTTGAGGTTGTGATCAGAACCCTTTCTCACGTTTCCTTATAGGGCTAGTGGTTTTGTTTTCTACCAGGCTTTGGGTTTACACCAAAACAAACTTCCACTGTCTCAGGCATATCAGTGATGAATAGCTATGAGGCAGTGTATATTCTCAAAATATTCCATCATGTTTGAATCATGAGGGAATTTCAGACAGCATGTTTACCTTGTCAACACTAGTTGTTGCGGAGAACCTAGGAATGGAATTCCACTTATTTAGGAACAAGTGCCAATCTCCTGTTATCCTCATAACCCAAGAAAAGACAGGTGCCCTTGTTAGTCTTGTCATCAGATTCTGATCAGATGACTGAACGCTTTGCAAATTCTGTGGTAGTATAAGGACACCATCAGCCTTTACTCACCACCTGTCTTCCAAAGTCTGCAGGTGATTTCTGTGCATCTTCTAACCTGACGGATAATCACAACAGAAGAATCTAAGACACCTAGGGCACCTTAATGGTATCAGCAGTAATCATTTTGAAAATTTACATTGATACGTTAGTCGTTGTTTTTCATTGCCATGACAAAATATGTGAGGAAGCCATTGGAAGGTGGAAAGATTTATTTTTACTTCCGGTTTCAGTCCTTGATCAGCTGGTGCCATTGCAGTCAGGTAGAAACCTCAAGGTAGAAGGACATAGCAGAGCAGAGCTGCTCACTCGCTGGCAGGTAGAAGCATAGAGAGGAGCTTGGGTTCCAACAGACGTTCCCCGAGTGCATATCATGATGACTCACTCCTTCAGCTAGATGCCATCTCCCACGTTTCTACACCCTCCCAATAATGTCATCAAATTATGATTCTGTCAAGGGATTATTTTACTGGTGCAGGAGGAACTCCATGAACTAATAACCTTCCAAACCTCACTTTTAAACACAAAGGAGTTGGCCATAATAACTGGTCAATGGGATTAAGTAGTGTTATATTGCTTTAGGTAGACTTGTTAGGCCAACTGGGAATATGATTAATTATTAATATATGCCCTGAGTAATACAAAAGGAAGTGGTATCATGGATTTCTACAGTTCACTTATAAGGACAATGGAAAAATGTATTTTTTCCAAAGGACGGAAGTATTGAATTCAATCAACCTGTGTTTGCACCCATACTTCGAACTAGATGATACAGAATACTTAATCTCATAGATCATTAGTTTCCACAACTAAAAAGTTAACTTATTTAGACTTAATGGAACTGTTACAATAATTAGAAGTGTGTGTATATCTCAAGTGCTAAAAAAACCTGCTAGTGGTTTTCTATCATTATTTTACTGATATCATTATTTTTTGAAATTTAGACTTTTGAATAATTCAGTCTATGTATCCCATCATTTATAGGAGAGTAGTTAATTTAACTACCACAATATTTTAATGACATTATTAATTTTTCTCAGATATTTACCTAAGCCTGTGCTGCTCTGGACACCCAAATTGTAAGGCATAATATGATCGTGAATTTCTAAGCAAACTTACAACAAAAGAAAAATCAAATAATGTTGTGATATTCTAGATCAGTCCATTACTTCTGATGCTGTTTGAGTTGAGTAAAATAAATGTGAGTTAGTTATTCAAAACAAGATGTATATGTGCCTCATGCCAAGTCAAAGGTCTCATGCTTAACTGCATCATTTTAAGACGTCTTTTATTACAATATGGCTGTCTCTTTGCATTACATGCTGCATTTTGGTGATAGTTCTATAACTTTTTATGACAACTTCCCAGGGGTGGTGTTACACAGTTTCTCCTTTTCAAGATTTGTAAGTCCTGCACCTGCTGGCTCACAATTACTTCAATGTGAAAACTTAAGTTCCTTCTTTCTTAGAGGTGATTTCTGCTGTCATCAATTGCTCTTTTACTTTGGTGGGAATCAGAACTTGGTAGGAATTTGAGAAAGAAAGAGGTATAGTATCAGCAAAGACTCTAGGCTTTGAAATCGGATATCTCCGGGTTTTAATTCTTCTTAGCTCTACCATTTAACAAGGTAGCTTATGTTGAGTAAAATAATCTATCTAAGCCTCTGCTTCTTCACCTGTAAAATGAAAGCATCGTTGTTTACAGAAGTAATATATGTAAAGCTGTCTGGCACAAAAAATATAATAAAGGTTCAAGAAGACAGCATTTATAAAAATAGATCATATTTATCTTGCTCTCAATCATGTAGAAACCTTTTTATTTCTCTTCTACTTAAAGCAAATCATTTTTGAGGTTCCACAATTACTACAATTCCATTAGTAGCTGATGTTAACATTTTTTTTCTCTCCAAGGACTAAATGTTTCAGAATTAAAAAGAAAATATAGTAGGGTTTCTCTAAAGCAAGACTTGCCAGAAGAAACAAGCATATTGAGGCCGTGAATAAACAGAGCACATGTCAGCTCCACAGAGAATGTTCTCGAGGAAACTGAAGTCAGGATTTCTTTTTTCCATTATAAAGTTTGTTAGAATGTTCACCAAGGCAGTAGAAACTAATAGTTAGTGTTCTCCAGCCTTGGAAGCTAATGGGTACCACAGATGCTTGGGGCATACCAGGTAAGGGTGTTGTAAGGCAACAAGACCAGGATCCTCACTGTCTATATATTTTATCTAATTTGATGATGGTGATACTTAGTGATGGGTATTTCTAAAGGTTACTCAGTGTTAAGCGCAGCAGGATTTCCTAGGAATTTTTATTACAAAGGAAAACTGCATTTAAATGTGACTCCGTGCCCCAAACAGCAGAATTTCTTTGAAATTTTGTGTCATTGTCATTACAAAGCAAACTAGATTTGAATGTAAAAAAAAATGACAAATATTGAGTGAAAATGATCACTATCAGGTGACTGACATAGGAGATGTTTAGTGCAATGGAATTAATAATGGAAGGAGTAAATTCAGTTTCTAGTTTGCTCTTCTGGTCTATGCAAACAAAATGAAAGGGCCAACTGAATCAATAAGTCAATGCAAATACAGTAAAAGTCTGATATCTTTGAATGGGTGCACAGACTCTCTTAGACTTCATATGTGCGTAACCTGCCACATACTGAATTACAAATGCCAGCAGAGGGAAGAAACATTTAAAAGTGTATCTTCAATGATCCAGGGCCTTCAAGTAAGTGCCTCTTGGTGTGTATTAATTTGTTTAGCAATTGTAACAGAAATCAGCTTTTGTTCATACAATATTTTCCCATACTACTTTTCATCAAGAAAATGAAAACCTCTGAATAAAATATAGGTAGAAAAGCTTAAGTTCTGGAAACAGAATGGCTAGTGTCAGATGCGGGCTGCACCACTTACTGCAGATGTGAACCTGAACAATCCTGAGTAGCTGTTGGTGAGCTCACCGCAGCCTCCTTTCCTTTTCCCCAAGGCTGCTACCTCCCAGCATGCTGCCCAGTGTACAAGAGCAGAAATTCTCCTGCTTCTATGCCTGTGGAAGCCAGGGAACTTGTTTAGGAGACTGAAGAATATACATACTGAAAAAATGAACTCACGTTTTAAGAAACAGACATAGATAAAGTTAATAAAATATAATGTGAAACAATATAAAATGTAATATATTGAGAGATTCCTAGAGGATTAGTAAAGCACATTTGTTGGTGTGTTTGGGAGGGTCATGGTGACCTTGGGGACAGTGTCTGATCTCTCATGCTCCCTCTGGGTTCACTGCTCCTGGCCAGCCTGAGATGAGCATCCTTGTTCCACCAAATCTTTCCACTGGTACCAACTCATACCATAGTAATATAAACAGCAGACCATAGATCAGAACCTCTGAGCTAGAGAATGAGTGAACCTTTGCTCCTTTAAATTACAGAAGTATATGTTGTCCCAGAAATGGAAAGGTAACTAAGGCAAACTAAAATGTTAGAGTTCCTCACCGCCTAGCAAAGTACTCCATTAAATTCTGAGGGTTGTTTGTTCTTCTTTGTATTTCTACTTCTTTAAGGAAGTTACTGATTTTGAAATGGATACCACTGTTACTTTGAACACAATAGGAGAAGGGAACAAAATCTCACAAGGGAGTGATGTCCTTTCATTAATTCATTCCTTTGTTTATTAGTCCTGCCTTTCATCCACCTAAAACAGACACATAACTTATTAAATAGGTACCAGGGAGCCCCTAAAACAAAGGAGAGAAGAAATAGTAAAGTAGACTATGGTTTGTAACAGCCACCACTTCGATATGTGATGACAGACAAAGAAGCAGATGCACACCGTCATGCATTCCTGACAGAAGCCTGTGCCGGATAAAGCTTGGCAGCTGGGAGAAGCATTTTGGCAAGCAAGTGGAAGGGACAGTTAATAGAAGAAGACGTATATAAATTTATTGCGCCAGAAGTAGGTGGCTAGTTATTTGCTCTACTTTGGTGTAGATTAAGAAACCACTGGGATGAGAGAAAGAAGAAAAAGAAAGTATATATATAGCTGGCATAACTGTACTGCTGATGTCCGATGGTTTATTGAGGGGAACAGTTAATGCTTAAAATAGTTTTATATATTTTGACCAATTCTGCATACTTATATCTGGTAATCTGAGCAATTTATGTGATGACAACAATATGTAGTATAACAATCAGTGAATTCCTACCATCCTGTCCAGTGAAATTATGTATTGTCTCTAAGCTTCTTTTAAATTACTATTTTCTTATTACTTTTAATGGTTTGATCAATCTCCCAGTCTTACATTTGGTAATCTGAGCAACTTCGTTGAAGATAACAATACGTAACATAACAACCACTGTTAATCTCTGTCATTGATTTGAAACTCCATATCATTTTTAATGTCCTCGCTTTGTTTTGTTTGTCTTTTACCATTGTTCTTTTTTTACTATTATCTTTAAAAAAACTTAAAAATCAAATATATGTATTTATTTGGGTTATATTCTAAATAAACATATGTATTTATTTGGATTATGTTTTTAATGACCATCATGGGTTATGACACATATTCTAGCCTGAACTGCTATTTGAGATGCAATATTTTAAAAATGAGTTATATTAAATGTTCTAAAATGACTCAATCTTTCTATACCTCTCAAAGTTATTTACCTGTATCTTACTGGTCAGAAATGTCAAAATTACTGTCTTCGCTAGTTTCTATTCCAAATCTTTACCACTTGCCCTTCTGGAACGTGGGTACAGTTTAACGATTCAGAAAGACCACTAGCAATCTCTGTGACATTCAATCGAACTTGGTCTCTCTATAGCCCTAGACGATGTTAGTTAACAATCTTTTCACACTGACATGGGCCAGTTTACACAGGTGAATCCAGCGGAGAGGCACAGAGGATGGTTAAGCCTATACTAAAACTATAGACTGTTTTTCTTTTTAATAAATGAAATGACCAAGCCTAGACATCATGAGAAAAAGTACCCTTAGAGATAGATATAGCAAGGCAGGTTTCACTGCTACATTTACTTGTTTTAACTAACTAGCTCAGTGGACTTTTTACTCATTTTACGGGATAAAATAGAAGCTTTACAATAGCACTCTCCAGGCGCAGGGTCCTGAGTTCAATCCTCAGTACCGCCAAAAAAAAAAAAAAGAGCGTCTTTCAACAATAGCACTCTCAAAAGTTTTTAGATATGGATAAATATCCATTTGCCTTTAGATTTACCTTGACCTTTAGATACCCCATTTTGTTTCTTTAGTTTGAAGATCCAGGGTCATTTTTATCCACTGGACTCATTCATTAATATTTTAGCAGGATTGTTTTGAAATGTAGGTTGTCTTCCAGTATTATCATCCCTGATCACATGTGAAGATGAATAGATTGTCAGTAGCATCTCTAGGAATGGATGGTGAATGCTCTCTGGCACAATCCCGGCACTGGGCTGGCTTCTGAAAATGGCTGCCCTCAGTTCTGAACGGCGAAGAAACCAGATAAAGGAGAGCTTTGCCCCCTACCAGCAATGAATTTGAAAACTGGCTCTGTCAAGCAGTTTATCTCTACATTATTGGTTGCTTCAGAATGCTGGCTTTGCACCGGAGCTGAAATGCTCCATACAACCTTCTGTTTTGTATCTACAGTGTATAGCACACTAGCTCCTGTTCAACATGTGGCTGTTGAGCAGTGGAAATGTGGCTAGTGAGAAGGGGGAACTGAAATTTTAATTTAACTTAGTTTTAATTAATTTAAATTCAAAGTAAATTCACATGGCTAATGATTGCCATATTGGACACCCCAGGACTAGAGTACCTCTTTTATTATTATAAGTGATTGTCTGAAATTAAATCTTAGAAAATTCCTCCTGAGGAAAATTTCCCAGTTTTATATTCTATGTCAGTAGCTGCTGACTTGGGAGGAAATTTCCAAAGTCTTTTGATTCCCTGTGAGGCATGTACCTGTCCTGAATTATGCTCTATTTAAAAGAGGGCCTAGAGTACAGAGCGATATTTAGGTTAAATGTCTAAACAGCCTTACCCTAACAGAATCTTCTCTAGTGTTTCCCAGGCATCAGAAATCATCTTGAAAATTAGTTAAATAAGTGAGAGATTCAGTTTTTCTCCTAGTCAAGAGTTTACTCAGGATATCGGCTCTTGGACGATCTCAGTCTTTTGGTTTGAGTCATGGCATTCAATAATACGCCCAAAGCTTCTATCCCAGCTTTTTTCTAAAATGAGTTTTTGGTTGAATTACTGGAATATTTAAATTCCATATGTAAAAATGACTAAGGAAGTTGAGCAAAGGGAAAATATTGAGCAGTGGAATGTGTTTTCCTTCCTGGGTAAAGGTGGAATTGCACACCATTGTTCCAAGCAAATGTGTTTGAGTCAGTGTTTCCGGCAGGGTACCCCGGCTTGCCCTGACTCATACACCTAGGCTTATCTTGTTCCCCGTGGTCAGGAGCAGGATGTGCAGGACAATTGGCAACGTCTGGAGTGAATGAGTGCTCCAGCTTGTTCTCCTGTGTTCAGCCTTCATTTTAAGGTGTTACTGGACTTCCCAAGAACAGATCACTTTAGCAATAGGGAGCTTCATCCTTCTATACGAAGTTCTGGGTCTTCTTTCCAAAACCTAGTAGGTGAATTAGCTGTCAAAAAGGAGAAAACAATTAAAGCATTGTAACGAATATTGTGACCAAATTATGCTACATTCAAGGTGTAACTCAAAATAATTTTCTAATTTTATTGTTTATTTTTGGAATATTTAGACAATGAGAAATTGAGTAGGTTTTTGGATCACTGAAGGTTAAAGAAATATAGTAAAAATATAGTTATCCTAGATAAAGAGCAAAAAACAACCTTCACTATAAAACTGCCATGTAATACCCAGAAGACAACCTTGAGCATATGAGAGACATTGACACAAGGGCATATGACAAACACGTATTTGTTTTCTGATTAGCAAAGTAGATATTAAAGAATATAAACTCAAGAGCATTTGCAACATATTTGACATGATATTCATATCTTTGGTGAGTCCTCTAGAAACATAAGACAGTGCCAACATATTCTAATACTAGGTATCACTGATAAATATTGCATATTCCCTTTATCATCCCCTTTGCATTTACAAAGAATCTGTCTTTTTTAAAGCAGTGATAAAAATTCTTTCACAAGTTTACTGGTTTAAAAACATTGTATTCTAGCTGTAAGGAAACCGACTTGCTTCATTTAACAAATCTGACTACGTCCAGTGAGTTAGTCACTTCCCATGTCGCTGAGAAACAATACTTAACACTTACCAATTTAAAATATTCGATTTACGTTGGCTTAAGTTTTAGTCCATAATTGGCTGGCTCCAAGGTAGGACAGCATAACAGAGAGCCATGGTAGTCATGGCATAAAAGACAAGAAATGCAGAGAGAGGGGAGAGAGAGAGAGAGAGAGACAGAGAGAGAGAGACAGAGACAGAGACAGAGACAGAGACAGAGAGAGAAGGGAGGAGCTAGAAAGAGAAATACAAATTTCCAGGTAGGTCATTAGCTGAAGTGATCGACCTGGTCAGACCATGTCTTTCCTCCTAACACAAGCCAGCTGTAATATCTCTATAATTCACCTTCCAAAGATTCCTACCAAGGATCTCATGAGGCTTTAGGGGAACATCTAGATATAAACTGTAACAATCTCCCCCTGTCCTCCAAAGAATTTGTGTACACATCTTTGTGAAACTTCCATTTAGTCCATCTCTAAGAGTTACCAAAGTCCTAACAATTATAACATTTCTGGGAAGTCCAAGACCAGTGGCTCATCTGAGACAGAAAGTGAACTCTTAGCTGCGATCCATTGTAGTATCCAAAAAGAAAGTGAGATGGTATTGACATACCTGGTAAACATTCCCATTCCAAAAGGGAAGAGTGAACAATAGAAATCAGAGGGACCAAAGCAAGTCCAAACTCTCACAGGGAAAATATCAAATCCTGTAACTCTGAGTCCAGAAACCAGAGCAAGCTGTGATGAGATGTGAACTCCAAAGAACTGTGAGCCCCAGCTTTGCTAGCCAGTTCGAACAGTGACAGCACTCTTTGGCTAAAGTTTGGTGAAGTCAACTTTTGCCATAGTGTTCTAAATCCATCACTTATTTTCCACTTTCTATTAGTAGTGTTATACCTTAACTCTCCTAACTCTCCTATGCCCTCTATCATGCACTCTGATTTCCTGCATTGAGCCCTCCATTCCCCAGTGGACATGGAAATTCTAGATGAAATAAATGAAAATGGATATGAATAGCTTTTTATGTGTATGATACTAGATTATTACCAAATAATTACTTAAAATCCAATTTATATAAAATGTTCTAGGTATCTTCTGGTTATTTACTAATAATTTGAACCATTTAGTAATGTAATTGTAGCTAATTATTGAAATATATATTTCTTCTTGAATAAAAATATTTTATTGACTCATAAAATTGTACATATATGGGATGCTATGTGATATCCTAATACTCATATACATTGTGGAACCCTCAAATCAGAGTAAATATATCCTCAAAACACTTACTATTGATAAAAACAATCAAAATTCCTTCTTCTTCTGTCTTTGAAGTACAGTATATAGTATTGTTATTTATGGTGACCCTACTGGGTGATAAAACTCTAGAACTTATTTTGCCTATAATTATTGCTTAATGTTTCAGTGGAGACAAGTATACATTTGGCTAAGTACTCACATACGAATAAATGTGTGTATCTCTAAACAGTTTAGAACTTTGAACTTTGGTTGTCATCTGGGGAAATAAAGGTTAGATAGCAGATTAAAATAAAGATTTAGACTAAGATTAAGTTTAAATTGTTAAACAGGTCTTCTATAGCTGTTTGTTCAATGCTATATGGATCAAGTGTAGGACTTTAAGGTTAAATGTATTGTATTATAAAAATAAAATCCAGTATGTCCTTCCTAAAGAGTATTTCATAATATTAACTTACAAATTAGCTTTTCATTGTTAACATTTTTCTTGGGGAATAAAAATAAGCAAAGAAAAATATCTGGAGACACTTTGTAAAGTTATTTTTTTCAGAAGGCCTAACAGCTCCTTTGGGATTTGTTCTGTATATTAGAAGTTGAATGTTCAATTGGCCAGGCTCTGGGCTGGGTACTTCATGTACGTTGTCCCTCATACAATATACTTATGGCAGGCACCAGTTTAGAATTCTTATTTATATGTATGAATTATTAAAAGAAACACTTTGAAGTTTATATTTTAAACTCACTTTTCAAAAGGGCAGAATTTTGCAGTAAGTATATCTTACTTTTTCAGTCTTTGTTAAATAATAGCTATGAATATGACTGTTTTCAAATTCACAAACTAGTAGTTTTCTGAATACAGTCTATTCTTATGAATAGACCAAAATGATCTGTAATATGTTTTCTCTGTAGTTCACTATTTGCAATTTTGTTTGTCAACACTCTATATCCTCATAGAAACAAACATTTATAAAAGGAGAGAGAATTTTGTGAACTTTAATGAACTTATTTTACCTTATTTCTTTCTATATTCAATATCTCACTCAATGTTAAGTATTTTATACTCAATGAATGTATTTTAATTTGTTGACCTTAATGATTTTTAATTTGTAAATAAAGTTGGCATGGAAAGATAGTAGCTCAGCTGAAATGAGATTAATTGAGTAAAAGCTAGTTTATTAAAACTATGTAAGTTATTATTTAGGTTATGAAGTGTAGAGTTTCAAGTACAAAGCACATATTTCATCTTTTACATTCTCTACTCCTTGGAGACTTGCAAAAGACTTCCTCAAATTAAGAATATCAGCATTTTTGAAAGGATGACATTCCAATGAGTAAAACAACACTAGTGATAAATGTTAACAACAAAACAGTTTATTCACTGGTCTGGTACGAATATATACAAATTCATAGTATATTTTCGTGCTTATTATTAAGATTATTTTATAGTGAAAAAATGATAATAAACATTTATTCATAGCTTAAATGCAAAACTTTCTACTTAGAAAGTGAAGGAATGTAATTTTTTCTGGTACTTATTTTAATCTGCTTTGCAGATGAAACATTTGTTAATTTTGATTTTGCACTATTTGCAAATAGTTTTATTTTTGATAAGCATATACTCATTGACAAGAGGAAAATATTTCAGGATTAATATAGATTCTTAAAGTAGAAATATTAGTTAGAGATAATTTCTAACAGGTAATTTTCTACCTTCCTTCCTTCTTTCTTTCTCTCTCTCTTTCTTTCTTTCTTTCTTTCTTTCTTTCTTTCTTTCTTTCTTTCTTTTTCTTTCTCTTGACTGTGTTTCTCTATGCAGTTTAGAGTGGCCCTGGACTCACTTTGTAGCCCAGGCTAGCCTCAAACTTGAGACGATCCCCCTGCCTCAGTTTACCAAGTGCTGAGATTATAAGCACGCACCACCACACCTGGCGAGGCAGTTTCAATATGGGCTCCATTTTAGTGGTGTATATTTGGAGGCAAGCAACAATTTTAGAGTAAGTCATTTGGTATTTCACTTAGACTCATAAATGCTAACATAATGTCCTGGCACCCAGGGGCCAAAGTTCTTTTGGAAGTGTACTCTGAGTCTTTATTGGAAATGTTTTTGGGAACATTACCTATGAGGTGTGAGAGATTCGGAATCTGGAAGAGAAAGGAGGAGTACAGTGATGTGGTCGTACTAGCACTGAAATAAATCGTGAGAGTGTTCTGCCTCCAGGCAAGGGGCCTACTGTTTAACACTTGCAGTAAGGAGTCATTGCCTGGGGATGTCAGCCCCTTCCCTCTGAGTGTCTTCTCTTTGGCCCACGCCAACCAATGAACAGACTTTTAAGTGAGGGCCGTCAGCTACCAGCACTCTAAGCATCTGGCCCAGTGAGCGCCTTAGTTCCAAAATGGGACCTGAGAAGCACACCGCAGTATCTACTGCCCCCGGATTTGTGCAAGAAGTGGGCAGAGAACATGCAGTCACATAGTCTCTGCTTCCCTGCAAACTGGTTATATATCTTTTCAAACAGGTGGGAGGAGATGTGGTCAAATATTTCCCCCAACTTTCCAAAGTTACATGACTCCTGTCTGAGGTTTTCATCACCTCTGAAAAAATTTCTAGTTGCACTATTGAAGACAGGGCTTGGAGGAGAGAAGTGGATTAAGTTTATCTAGCAATCAGATCAACATATTTTCATCTATTGTATTTCACATTGTACCAGATAAAAATAATCTTGAGCTATTCCTCCACTTCTTTGGACATTCTGAGCCAGAGGAGGACTTACCATAATTGCACAATACATTCCTGCTCCATTGCATGCTTATAGTTATAAGAATAGAATGTTTCTGTAAATGCGGCATAAACAGCTAAAGATTTTATCAGCTTTATTTTTTTTCTCACCATGACATCTTGTTAGACTTTACCTGATTTGGTGGATCTTAGGATCAAATGAGGTATTAGCTGTATAGTAATCTATTTTATGCATAACATACATAAAAAGAATTTAAAATATTTTATTAAAGCTCACTATTATCCATGGACATGTTAAACCACACCTATTCTGTACAAAATCTATTTTCCTTCTCAGTTTTCTAAAGAGGCACCAACCTAATATTTATTTTGGTTCTTTAAGTTTTTATAAAAGAGAAACTTTTAGCAATACTAACCTCATGGCAGGTCTGCCACTGAGGTTTTATGGATGCCCTCTCTAGAAAAGGTTATACACCCTACACACCACACTACGGGATGAACAATAAAATAAGTTTATGGTGTGCTCTGGAGAACGTAGGCTTGCTATATTTTGCTTTTATCTCTGTTAGTTTTAACATCTGTCCTCTGCTTCCTGCTTTGTGCTTTTTAAAACTTGGCTGGCTGATTTGAACTTCACTCATTGGCCTTGTTCTTGTTGACGAATATTGATGGAGGGAAGTTAAAACAGGGAGAAAAATACTGCTTTTTTGTTAATTTGGCTCCAACTGATTCTTTACCTGGGAGCAGGAGAGCTGATGGTTCTTGTGAGTAGTTAATTAAATCCTGTGCTGATGGCTTCTGTTATAGGCATTAGGCCATCGGCCTTGTTAGCAGATTCTCTGCCCAGCAGGAGTAGACTTATCCCTGCGGAATCACTTCTGAATGTGTACTTTGGGCTCAGGTAACTGATTGGGGCAGAATGATGGTCCAGGTGCAGGCAGCTGGAGAGCTGCTCCTGAGTTTAGTAAAGATAACTTGTCGGGGGCCTCGCTCTACTTTCTTGTAAAAGTGACCTGGCTGGCAAGGAAGCGGCACCAACGTGAACTTTCCTTCTCCCTTTTGCCTCCTAGAATTCTCTTCCGTGAGAAAGGAAAAATCTCACTGCATTTTGTCTTCCTAATGTTTCTTGGATCTTCACCAGCAGGTCTTTACAGTCTGTTGCTTGCCTCTCAGATTAGAAGAGTGCTGGCATATTTTAACAGTTTCTTAGGATTCAAACAGCCTTTAATTAACAGCAAATTGATGCTTTGGAATGTTATCAAAATAAGGGTGAGAGAACACCGAGACTGAGCTTCTGTCATTCCAACTTCTGCACATACTAGAGTCCCCAAATGGGGCAGACGTGTGTGCTTCCTTGCAAACAGTGTGCCTTTGAAGGGGGTGTCTCTGTCGGTAAAATATTCCCGCTGCCTGCTCATTAGTGCCCATCTAAGTTCCACCTACTCAAGGCTGAGGCGGTGGCAGGCAGTTACTGAACACGAACTAAAAGCCACAGGGCTGCAAAACAGCTTAGGAATGCTTTGCTTGTAGGACTGGGTTTGTATGTTTTTACTCCTGCGGTTTCCCGGGCCATCAGGTACAGCTGCCTATGTTTGCGGTTAACATTCTTTTCCGTGCCAGAGTCATGTCATCTTACAGCCAGAGTTTTGGATTGGTGGAAAACAACAGTTCTGCTAATGACCACTCAGATGTGAAGCCTATTCTGAGCACATTAGCCCTTGAAGAGGGAAAAGCAAGCAGAGGGCGGAGTTCATTTTGAATCCAGAGATTTTGGTTCCAGATTTGTTGCTGACCCAATCCAGAACTTTAGGAGGGGGAAAAAATCGTGAAATTTGCCTGTACTTACATAACTAGATAGTTATAATCCAAGGAAAAGAATCAGCTCCAGTATTTCCTGCTGCTGACTGGCAAATGTGCTGATTGGCCAATTCTCAGTTAAGGAAGTAGACTCCATGTAATGGTTTTCCCAGTGACCCACAAAGCTGGCCTTTTTGCCTCAGCAGAGATTGCGGTGGTTTTTCCATGCCTGGTGTCCCTAATCGCTCCCTTTACTGTTGTCTGTCTAGGTGGTACATGCCAGAGTCCTGCTCTCCCAGCCCTGGTCCGTCCACCAGCCCCTCCTTTGCAGCCATCGCTGGATATCAAACCATTTCTTCCTTTTCCTCTTGACACTGCAGCTGCAGTCAACCTCTTCCCTAACTTTAATGCGGTAAGTACCACAGCTAAATCTGTGTGGCCCCTAGGTGCTGAAAGCCTTAGGGGGCAGGGGTGACCCAGCTACTGCTTCTGTTTCCCTACACTGTTCATTCTACGGTTGATCTGAAAGCTATGCAGAAGTTAATTGTCCAGCTGATTAAATAAAGTCCCCAGAGCCAGGTTGCTTAAAAGGAAAATGTAAGAAGATCTGATCTTATTGGCTTGATCATGAGTTGATATTGCCCCTTGAGTGACTTCTGGATAACACCACCAACTCTGTAATTCTTTCTTGAAATATTTAAAATGATCATTTAACATACTTATTAGAGAGAGCACTGAAATTCAAGTACATATCTGGAAAAAAAAGTCTTTATGTAGTCTAATTTTTAAATCTAATGTTTCTTTTCTAATTTACTAAAGAGGGCTCTGACAGTGACAATAGTGACAGATTTGATGTACACAGGACACTTTTCCGCTTTAATTTCAAACAACTCGGCTCTGGTAGGAAATTTTTTTCATATTTTTTACCTTCCTTTCCAGTCATAGTTGAATCAAGGCTTTCTTAAAGCACTCGTGTTTCTTTGGGATTTTCAACGGCCTTCTCAGCGCAAAATTATTGTCTGCCTTTTGTTTTCACCTTTGTAAGGTAGCTCATTCACTGTATTCATCATAATTGTCTCGTTTGTAAGCTCTGACTATACTCGTAGCATGGAAATCAAAATAGGGTTGAAAGGTCAGAAAAAAGTAAGTGACCTTTTTTTCAAAATATTGCATTCAGTTTTCAGTGGTTATCACAATGCAGATCTGAGCTTATCAATGATAAGATATGTCTAACCAATCAAAGCAAAGAGGATTAAGGAGAGAGGTCACGGAATTCCCAGTAATCTAAATAATACTGCTTTCTTGTTGCAACATTCTGTCCCCATAATGAATAAAAAAATCTATCCACAAGTAAAGCATTTGTTAGAGGAGTGAAGCAGAACTTTTCTTTAATAGTTACTTCATCACAGGGACTTCAGACATGCCAGAAAGGTACAACAGGAATGTACTTGCTACAAGGGAAAATGAAACAATCAGTTTGCTTTTTGAGAGAGGAGTAATTTTTCATAGGAGCTTTGTTTGGGAAGACATAAGGTAACATAGAGCAACATCAAGATCACATTGACAAAATGCAGTTTTCTAATCCTAGGTGTTTCAATAAGCACAGAGAAAAAATTTGCTCAGCATCAAATTCCCTTATTGTCAGATATGATAACACTGATGTCCTCTGGGATTCTTTCTTCTGACCTCTTTCTCTGTTATTCAGTTAAGTGACTTTCTGGTATGGCCTTGCCCCCAGGTACTGGGGAGATAATCCACCTTGGTACTCTGCCTGGCATGGGAGACCCCTGGGCATCCTGGCACTTAGGTCCCATGTCAGCTTTAGAGCACTGAGGTCAAAACCTTGGAAGATTAAATAAAAAAAAAAGCTGGGTTTCAAATGTTCTATTGGCCCTTTGGGAAAAATTAAAAGCAAAGTTCTTAAAGTGATTGACAATGAGTATTATTTGTCATGAGACAGGGTTGAGTGATATGCTGAACTAGGTAACTCAAAGGAAATCTCTTTACCTTTCATTAAAAGGAGTGGACCTGACAATCTCTTCCTTCAGGTGCTATAACATTTAAGTGGGAGGCGTGTGTGTGTGTGAGTGTGTGTGTGTGTGCTCGCACAGGTGTGCAGACAAAAGCAGCATTGTAGATGATGAAGCAGGACTCCAGAGTTACACTCACTGAAAATACCAGAACTGCCTCTTTTAATTAGTATGATCTTGCGTAGATCACATATTTTCCATGTACCTCCATAGTTTCATCCAAAAAATGGAATTAATAATAAACTTTATAGATAGGAAATAGTGATTAAATTACCGCATCATTTCACACAGGGGTTGGCAGAAAACAAGCACTATTTATGTAACAGGTATCATGTTCCAAAGTAGCTTGTTAACCCCTCTGAATTTCAGTGTGGCAGTTCATGCATTGCAAAGGTATGACTAGGTTCCTGTCACCTGGATTTGACTTTGCTACCATTTCTTCCACTAAGTACAAGAGGCTGTCTCTTATTACACCTGTTATTTTCTCCTTGGTTATTTCCTTCAAGTGGTGGTCAATCTATAGCCAGCTGAGGATTGAGCTTCTCCTTGCTTCCAACTAAGAAGATCGTTGGAACACCCATAATCATGTGGCTTTGGACTTAGAATTAGGGAATGCTGTGGTTTATGGATAAAGTGTCACTCAAAGAGTCATGTACTGATTTTGATCCCCAATGCAGTGATGATTTGAGGTGGGGCTTAGAAAGGTAATATAAAGGTGAAACCATATAAATGGATTAATCCATTGATAAATTCATAGTTTAATAGACTACTAGGAGAGAGAGCCCCTTTGGACAAAATAGGCCACTGGAAGGGTGTCTTTGAGAGGTATACATTGTCTCCCAACATTCCTTCCTAGTTCTTTCCTTCTTTCGGTGCTTCCTGGCAACAGTAGCACGACTGTATCCCATCCCTCCACCATGATGTTCTGCAGCTCAAAGCAATGTAACCAGCCAGTCATGTATTGAAAACTCTGACACAATCAGCCAAGTAAATCCTTCCTCTTTTAAATTATTTCCAGATGTTTTACTGCAGTGACCTAAAGCTGTAACAGAACATCATAGAGCACATCTTTAAGCAACAACATGAATTCTGGATCTTACAGCAGATGTGAAACTCATACCCAAGTTCAGAGTATATGAAATGTAATATGTTATTGCTATAGATTGATTCCTATTATAAGAAAGCTCATTCCACCACTCTGGAGGGAAAGCCAATGTAATTTTGCTTCATAATGTGCTAAAGCTCTGGATTCTAATAGGCCATCTGTCCAGATTTTGGTGGAAAGCTTCTTGGTCATCAAGTTATTTGTTTACATAAGCATTTGCAAAATGCTCCACACTGTGGTTAGCATGGTCCTTTGTGCACTCAGCTTTTTCTTTGTCATACTTAGGATACACAGGCGTAAAAGGCTGTCAGTGCTTCTTCCTGCTTAGATCCATCACTCAGCTCTTATTTCACTGCAAGGAAGTGATGAGGCACTCTGCCACCAAACTACTTTTCTCCATCTAATATTTTTGAAATAAAGTCCATGAAGATGAGAGGCTGTCTTCCCGTTACATTTCTCCACTCAGGTTGTGAAGATGAAATCATTTGGAGTGCTGCAAAAAGGTGAAGGCAGATATTAAAAACATGTTCTTGCAGGATAGAATACATCAAAGCATAAATAAATTTCTCTGATTATTGTCCTACAAGAGCTTAAACTCTTAAGGTTGAGTCTGGGTCAGTAAAAATAATGAAGGGTCTGTGAAAGTAAGCACAGTGAGGAGGGAAAGAGAACGTACAGAATCAAAACTGTGCTGTGGTCAGAGACAAGGGTAGTCAACAGAACTATCAGGGCCTTAGTCTCCTGAGAGCTAAATTTTAGAAAATCACAACAGAGTCTATTTTCTACCCCAGGGAAGGTGGTGCACTGGGGAGTTCAGGAGCTTTCACAGAAAAGAAAACTCTCTTTAGACTCTGTCTTAGTTGCTTTTCTCCTTGCTGAAACAAAATGCCCAAGCCCCAAAGTTGAAGTAGGAAAGGTTTATTGTAGTTTATGGTTTATAGAGGTGTTAGTCCATAGTTGGCTGTCTGCAAGTCAGGGTAGCATGACAGAGGGGCATCCCAGAAGAGAAACAGTTCAGTGCGGGCAGAAGGCAGCAAAGCAGCAAAGGTGCAAGCGGCAAGGGACCACAGCAACTCTCTTTCTGCCACTTATATTTCACCCAGGCTACCCACTGTTGGAATGGGTAGCACTCTCACCCAGGATGGCCTTCCCATGATCCACTGCCAGAGCTATGCCAAACCAGTCAGTGGACTAAACAACTACATACCCCTGATCCCAGCATTTCACACTCTGGATCCAGCCACCTCTGAAAAGCCCTGCCTATGACCAAATAAAGGCTTTTGGGAAACATCTAGACACAAGCTCTAACAAAGTCTTATTGTGCCTTTTAGCCTGCCTGACAACCTCATAATTGAAATTCTACTTTCAAGTCTTCAAAAAATTAGGACCCCAGGGATCCCATCTTGAGTCTCTACTTAGTGAACAAAAACAAACCTGGAAGGAGATAGATAATGTATAGGAAATAAAAGGTAAGAAATGATACTAGCTTCTTCCATTCAATCAGTTGCTACTTTATTAAGTACCGGCTATGTTCCAGGAATAACAATAGCAAGGATTGTATTATAACCCTTGCTATGATATTAATTCATTTTCTAAATGGGAAGTTGACCAACAAGGAAATATTTGCAAATATGAGAGCATCGATAGAGAAAGATGGACAGGATAGACTGTCAGCTCGGTGATAAGAGTGCAGGCCTGTGTGGTTGTCTTAGGGTTTGTGAGAATAATAGAAACTATTCTTGCCATTCTAACAGGAAAGGATTTAATCTGAGGATTGAGATTTGTATGAAACATTTGAGGGCGTTGGATGAATGAAGTCAGAAAAGACTGTTGTGGGTTCCCATTTTCTGCTTCCTGGAGTGAATGAAGTAAAGCCTTTATCCGGATGCCCTGAAATGCCTCTTTTCAATGTTGTCTAATAATCCACACCCTGCTGGCAGGACAGTGCAAACCTTGGTCTTCCAGTCTGTATGATATGTGAACAGGGCTGAGTAGTCCACAGAAGAATTTAGCCACTGGCAAAATGCAAAGAACTAGGTAGAATTAGAAAAGCTGAATGTGTCTGTAACCACAGACAGAACGCCCAGTGTTAGAAGAACTAAACATCTCTTAGCCTGGTATCGACAGGTGTAGGTATGTTTTCAAATGCTAGAGGCGTGTGCTCAGAATAGGCTTGGGCAAGACTTCAGAATGTTGTTTGGAATGGGGACAAGTCATTAAGAAATGAAGACTAGTGAGGCCTCAGAGAGGGAAAAGCCAGGAAGGGAAGGTGAGTAAAGGGAAAGCCTGGTGTGTTTTACATAGCTCTAGCTAGTAGTTCTTCACACTAAAAATGTATGGAAAGGTTGGCCATGCTGGTCCTCTGTGTGACACAATTTCCTTGTGGACTCAGGGAGAGGAAGCAGATACAGCAAAGGAGAGGAGTCAGAAAATGAAGAAATGCGAAGAGAGAGGGAAGGAGAGTAGGAAAGGGAGAAAGAGACGGAGGCAGAGCGAGCTGAAAACGCAGCACCTGGCTCTGTCCCAGGTCCTCCTCTCTTCTTACTTCTCAGAACTACTAACTGCTGGAAGTTTCAGCGTAGAATTCATTTCAATTCTGCCCCACAATTTTAGAGGTTGTATCCGTCGAGGAGTAGGAAAGTGGAGTTTATGTTACGTCTAGCAGTGTTTCTTATCAATCACAGGGAAATCATGATAAAATGCAGGTTTTGAATCAGAAGTTGTTAGGCAGGGCCTGAGATTTCTCAGAGACACAGGAGGAGGGATGGAAAGCCAGGAGAAAGATCAAAAACTTGAATAATGTTTAGGAGAATGTTTCCTTGTTTATCCAATAAATATTTACTGAGGACTTACTGTGTGCCAGGCATTTATTTGTTCCAGTAATACCTGAAGTTGTAGAAGTGACTGTGATGTTTATGTTGTAGGAGTTCTGCACAGAACAAGGGAAGTTTGAGGTGTCTGTAGGTGCAGATGTACCTCAATCATGATCCTTCTGCCATTGTATTTTAGCTTCCATAAATAATATGTGTTGCAGTAATGTTATCCCAGTCTTGTTTTATAGCTGGTGTTCCCTGAGTGCTTACTATATCCCAGTTACCTAGCATTTAACTTGCATTCCAGTTGATCAAAGGCTAAAATCTTTCCATGAAACTTGTAAAGATTTATGTATGCCATGATCTTAAAAGCATTGCTGAGAAAAATACATGTAAAAACATTGCCCTCGTGTTTATTTGATGATTTCTTCATTCTACAAATATTACAGTTCTACTGAATAAATTTCAGAATTGAAAGTATGCCTACTAAAAATAATTCTATTGGAAAAT
Source organism: Dinomys branickii (assembly GCA_004027595.1). Classification (NCBI taxonomy): domain Eukaryota; kingdom Metazoa; phylum Chordata; class Mammalia; order Rodentia; family Dinomyidae; genus Dinomys; species Dinomys branickii. Next base: position 410,597 of record PVLD010000048.1, on the reverse strand, counting down.
ATCTGTTGTAAACACACCTATAGTAAATATAATAGAGTGTGAAGAAGAAAAGCTAAATGATATCTCACAGATTTACTTAGCAGGTATTTATCAGGGCCTGGCTATAGGAAACAAAAGAATTACAACAAGAATATTAGTAACAACAATAATAATAGTGAAAAGAGTAAAAAGAGAGAAAGGAGTGGGAATGGTTGTTTCTATGGAGTTGATCTAGTCACCCTTTGAACACTCTCTCTACGCAACTAGTCAAATATCTAGATGTTAAAATACTACATTTGAGAGTAAGCATTAGCAGGAAGAAAGTCTGTTTATGCTATTTTCTTCAAATGTTAAAAAAATGGAGTAGGTTAGCTAAATCATTCTCTAAAGAACTGTACTATAAAGAACTACATATAATGTTCAGATGAAGTCCTTTGAAAACTCTGCTTCCTAAATGCAAAGGAAAGAGAGATTGCTGAGTTTTTCCCAAAGAAAGCTGTATGGTAAAAAGGTTTGATTTGGGATCTTAGATCAGTTCTGTATCTCATTGTTAAAGTAATCATATAATATAGAATCTAGAGTGTAGCAAAGTTGACACACATTTCTTCTCACAATGAATGTAATCATTATGTACTGCAAACATGTTCTAGTAAATTTTAATTAAAAAAATTAAAAATACCCACAAACCCCCACACATTTCTTCAGTTTGTTACTATAGCGATGGATACAGATAAATTGGTAGACAGAAGGAAAAATAGATGCCATTATTAATAGAAGAGACATAACCATAATCTTTATACCATAAGGAACAATTGGTAGAAGTGTCTCAATAACAAAATAAGAATCTCAAGTACTCACTGTTCCTTACCTTAAATTATATCTAACAGAATCGTTAATTTATATAAATATTGGGAAACATAAGGAAGGGTGGCATTTAGCTAGCTATTTCACATTCGTAATTTTATGTTGGCTCATGTGTTCGCTCTGAGTATATAAAAGGACAAATAACCCAGAAGTTGTTTATAGACTATTCTCTGGAATCAGTCCTCTATACCACTGATCAGTTACTTCATGCAGGCCCAAAAGGGCTTCACAGTGATAAAGTGAAGTACTTTAGAATATTAAAAGTTCAGATTAAATGAGTTTCACATATAGAAATTATTTTACTGATGTTTAAATGATCATTTATAATATAGATAAAAATATGTTTCAAAATAAAAAATTTCTAAGTCCAAGTTTTGTTATCCTCAGATATATGCCCTTTAGTATCTTCATTTCCTTCTCCTTTGAAATGTAAGTGTAGGTTGAGGGGCTCTAAGTCAAAAATCCAAAATCTGAAAATCTTTGAGCACTGATGTGACATCACAAACAAAAATCTCATGCATAACCTAATGTGAGAGATCACAGTTAAAATGCAGGAACAATACAAGTAGTGCCTCATTTTTAGGTATGTATAAACAAAATCTATGTTTACCTTGGTCTCGTCCCAAAGGCATTTCGTTATATACATGCAAATATTCCAAACTCTGAAATTGGAAGCATTTCTGAGCCCATGCATTTCAAATAAAGAATGATCAACCTCTACTGCCATGTTTACTAGCACGTTTGTCTTCTTGCTTTTAAAAAATGTATTCTTGAAAACATTGCTCTCCTCTGTAGTTCTGTATTTTATTACCTGCTAGCCTAGCATCCTTTATCCAGTGACTGGAATTAAGGAAAGAGTGGTTAACCATTTCCATTTGTGTTGTTCAGAGAGATATTAACTGAATTTAGTTTGCACATTAATAACTGCTTGTACCAAGTTTCTCTAACTGCCGCTATATTAAGGTATGTAGATAGCAAGCCTGACATTGTGAGGGAAAAAACCAAGCTTATCTCAGTCACAGCTGATAAAGGGGTAGAAAATTTTTTGGTGAAATTTACTGTAGTAAATACACTATTGATTGCTAAGTTCCTTGTCCTCTGAACACAGATGTAGCAGATGGTTACTTAGTTTTATGCATTAACGGTTTCATATATGTACAGCAGAAAACTCTGTAGAAGCATCTGCTTATGAGGTCTTCTCTCATTATATGTATCATACTGAAACAAATATCTCAGCGCATTTTCTGGCCCTTTCAGCTTTCATGGAGTCAAATTATTGTAATCACCCTGAAGAACAAAGTGACTTGAATATAAAATATTCAGACTGGGCAAAAAAAGTCTAAAGAAGTGTCCAGTACACAAGTAGTTTTCAATTTTAGTAATTGTTTACTCTTTTATTACCTAACATGTTTTTCTGTGACTCAGTAATTAAAGAAATAAAAACTATTTTCTTATTGCTCTTCTTTGGCTGTTCTGTTCTCTTGTACATGGAGATCAAGGTGGTAAGTCACTTTTTATATCTGTTGTTTTAAAAAAAATTCAGGCATAATACATACATGCACACACATACATAACTTACATGAACAAACCAGTCATACTGAAACAAGATTTGCAAAGCATGTATTTGATATTTCTTATTCTGACTTTTTTTTACTGACTATAATTCTGGGCAAATAAGGTAAATAGGTCAGAACACATGTGCTCACATCTCTCTGTGTTCTGGTAACTCTTCTGGACTTTTAGGTGTAGAGATTTTATGACTGATAGAAAGTTTCAGGGTTATCTTGTTTTTCTTCCAGCTCACTTATTTTATAGATAAACCTTAGATGATTGAGTAGCTTAAGTTCTACAGTTAGCAGGGGAAAAGCTGAGGGATTCATGATTCCTAGTTCTCATGAAAATGCTTATCATTAAATCATGGTATTATGAATCAATTATGTGCCTTTCAAAATTTCATTTGTTGAAGCTGTAAGTCCCATTGACTTAGAATGTGACCTTCTTTGGCAATACAGTCATTGAAGATGTAATTAGTGAAGAAAGGATCATTAAGATGGGCCTTGATCCATTATGAACAGTACCCTTATAAAAAGGGAAAGTTGGGACACAAAGATACCTGTAGAAGAAAGACATGTGGAGACTCAGGGAAAATGCCATCTACAGGGCAAAGGGAGAGACCTGAACAAACCCTTCCACCAGCCCTCAGAAGGAACCAGCTCCCCTGACATCTTGATTTAGGACTTCTTGCTTGCCGAACTAAGAGACAAGTTTCTGATCAGCCCACCCAGTTTTTTATATTATTATAGCAACCCTAAGAAGAAAAGGATTTTAGAACCATCTGATCTTCCTACACATACTTGCTGGAATCTCTTCGTGTTTCTGATGACTGGTACTTCTGATGAAACTAAATCTAGTGATGGCCAATGATGGTAAATAAGCCTGGGGGTTAGTAACTGTCCCATAGTCATTTACACTATAGAACAGTTCGTGTTCAGAGCCAGTTTAGGAGTGCTGTACCATTTATAAACTTAGTAACAAGCCAATACACAATGTATTGCATTTTTATTAAAAATATTGATTAATAAGATGACAAGGGCTGTAAGGACAGCACTTCTGCACTCATTACATTTAAATCTAGTTGCAAAAGAGCCTTGTGTATTATGGGTACTATCTGAATTATATAAGTGAGGAAACTGAACTCAGAGAGAGAAAATATTTGCATCAAAAGTCATAAGTCATAAACCGCTGAATCCTGGATAGATTTCAGGCTCTGTGATCCACACGCAGGGCGATTTTGTTTGCATCGTAGCTAAGTGACCTCTCGTCTCCACAGTGGTCATTTCTGTAATCAGTAGTCAGGAGGTTGGGATACTGTGAGAGATAATTAACCAGGTAACTTGTAATACCTCAGAAATTTAACTCCAACAAAGCAAATTATGTCCTAGATAAGATTCAGGCAGTGATTGGAAATTATGGTAAAGTTGCCACATAAATATTTATGTTTTATATGGCCTGTCACTGTCAGAAGAATATATAACTGCAAGTGGTGGTAAGTAAACAATGCATTCATATTCTAGTAACAGTTTTTTTTTAATGTAAGTCTCTTCTGTACCAGAAAACATAAATAAGAACACCAAAGTAAAACAAACAAAATAATCCTAAACTTGGAATCTTTGAAACTAAGAATGTTGGAACTCTATTTGAGTTCTATGTTTAATACTTTATCAATAGCTAAAGGTCAATTCCTGCATCTGCATTTCCTCATTTGGGAAACTGGAATACTGACCTCATGTAAGTGACTAAACCTGCTGAAGGACAAAAGTGTTGTGGAAATTATCTGCACTGGGAAGTCTGTGGAATCAGTGCTGAGGTATTGAGATCATAATGGTCATTTTTGTAATTTCCCCAAGTTGATTTGCTGGTCCTTTAAATGGTTATAATCACTGTGTCCCACCCTGTTGCTAAAATTGGTAAGAAGATGCTTTCGCACAGCTAAAAGCAGATGAAAGACTGACCCTCGCAGACTGTCCTTTGGGGAAAGTTTTCTCTTCCACACCTTCCTGCCAAAAGAAGTGTAACGCGCGATGTCACTGCCATTGCTCATTACCCCGGGTCACAGGAAGGAGAACCTGTGCCAGGAAATGTGTTTGCTTCATGACTCTGCTTTTCAAAGTGTGGCTCACAGACCTGTATGGGTCCAAGAATGTTCTCCTATGATGAAGGCAGGGCAGAAATTGAAAGTGAACATTTAGAAGTTTTTATAGCAACTTAGGGAGAAATTTCACATCTGTGGAAACTAATACAGAATTATGACTATACATTGTATTATTTCATTTTCCTCATAATTAATTTTCTTCTATGATGTAAAAGTGTTGGCCTGTGACTGATGGGGGCAGTGCTGGGCCTCTAGTCAGCACCTGAGAAACTTTGCTTTGCTATATGTTAAGGCTTCCAGGATTCCATCTCTAGCCAGAACATGAAAGGGACTTTCAAGCAATTATTTAGGTAATTTGCATGCTATCGGGTTAAGAGCTACACAGACATTTTGACGCAGGTTTATTTAACTCAGCCCAATTAATTACCTCATCCTGAAAAGGTGTGACAGTGCCAAAGGGTCTCTCTGAGGCTCGCAATCAAGACAAAACTTGAGCCAAAAGTAAAATAATTGCATTTTGGTTTTCCTCAAAGCATAACCTTTATCCCAAATTGGGGTAAGTGGGAAAGCGATTAAATTAGTAGTTCTGGATTTTCCCTTTGCGAACACTTTAAAATGGAATTTATTTCAAGGACCTTATCAGGGGATTTTAAGGCATGAAAATTTTAGAGTAATAGTATTTTATTTTATTTTATACTTAAATTTAAGAAACTTTGTTCATTTGATTTCCATACTGTATCCATGATTTAAAAATAATACAAACTAGAATAGATTGGGGACATTTTCAAAGCAATTGCTTCAAGGAAATTATACAGAAATGCATCAGTTTTAGGAGAACTTTCAGTGCTCTTTAGAACATCTGTGGCTACCTACTGTGCAGTGTTTCTGTGACTTTTGTCACCTACTGAATTGCAAAGCCACATTCTCTGCTTTCTTATGAACATGGGAAGGAGGACTGTATAGAAGAGAAACACTCAACACTCTCTGTTTTATATACATGAAATTTGTATATGCATATAGTTGGTGCTGCAAGGAAACTGCCCGCCTTCCTCAGATAATCCTATCTTTTTAAGAAACAAACAGGCTGAACGTGGTGGCACCCGCCTATACATTAGAACACTCAGAGGCTGAGACAGAAGGATGGCAAGTTGGAGCCCAGCCTGGACAACTTGGTGACTTAGTAAGACCGCCTTAAAATTCAAAACTTCAAAAATTAGAAAGATGCAACTCAGTGTGAAGGCCCTCGGTTCAATCCCTGTAATGACTCATCATACCATAAAAAGAATTACATAAAATACTAATTTGATTTTCAGTACCAATTTAATTAGTGCTTATCCATTTTATACATGCTTTTGACATGTGTGCTCTGGTTTTGTGATCCTCATTTGGAATGAAGCAGAGAAATAGAGAAATTATTTTGAGCTTAGAGAGAGAGAGAAGGGTAAAAACAGAGAGAGACAGAGGGAGAGAGAGAGAGAGGGAGAAATACTTATATTGATGTAGATATGTATGCTTCTCCCTGTTGTTCATTCATGGTTTAAAATATTGAACACAGGTTTCTAGAAAACCTTGCATATGACTTGCATATGGGTATCAAAATGCTTCATTCAAAAATGTTTCTGTTAGCAAAACCTTATCCAGTGTAACCTGCAGTAGGTATGTGCGCATGTGTCAGATTGTAAGATGGATGTTAAAAGATGTGTGAAATAATTGTTTTACACGTAAATGTGCAGTGTTGGATGGACAAAGCGTAAGTCACAGAACAGGTATAGAATTGTAATGGATGTGCCTGTGCCTGTATTTTTAAATCACAGAGCAATGAGGGAGAGACTGAAATTGATTTCTACTGTAAGCAACATGGCCTGGAAGGCCACACACACATCAAATGCATTTCAGATGGTTTTGAGGGACAATCAGAGATGGTAGGACTGCTGCGGGGAACGATGGACACTTCAGCATGTCCATAGTGCTCAAATTTTGTTACTTTGAGGCAGAAATATTTGAAATAGCAATGAGTTGTTAATACATTTATGATGAATTTCTGGTTATTTAGCATATTGTTGTGTATATTTTGTATGTAAAGAATTTTTTTTCAAAATTTTATAACTTGCAGGTACCTTTAATAAAACACTTAACTGCAGCATATGCTGCCTATAACATAGTATCAGTTAGAGCGGAGCTGATATTAATGCTTTGCCGCAACAGCTTCGAACACTACCTTGTATTTTCTGAACACCACACTGCACCTGTGCAGTCTCCGTGTCACAGCTATGTTCTGGAAGTCCTGTGGAAAGGTTCATGCATTAATTCTTGACCATTTCTACTACTTAGAAATGATTGGAAAGTCCATCTGAAAGCACGCTGACACGGTTGGCACTCTACATCACATTTCATTCAAATTTGCTCATTGAAAGACATTATCATTTCATTTAAACATTTATGCAATCAGTGAAAGTAATTCGTGAAATTTCTGGGTTTTATAAATTTCTAGTTATGTTAATATCTGCTGTTGTGGATCCTGACTGAGATAGTGCTTGCATTAAGTTAGTTGGTTACTTTCTTTTCCTGTATTGAGGATTGAATCTAGGATATTCATGAGCTATATTCCCAGCCTTTTATTTATTTATTCATTAATTTATTTATTTGGAAACAAGATTTCACTAAATTGTTGCTCAGGCTGGCCTTATGCTTGCGATCTTTCTGCCTCAGCCTCCCAGGTAGCTGGGATTGTAAGTGTGTGTCACCATGCCTGGCCTTGTATCAAGTTTCAGTAGGTAGTCAGAATGCTATTTTAGAGTCTTGGGAGGAATAATATTACCATTCAAGCTCCAGCCTTTGAATAGTTTTCGGAAATAGTCAACTTTATTCACACTTCCTTGAAAGAAATTGACCTAGCTAGCAAATTTAAAATATCAAATTAATACTTAATTTTATATGGAAAGGTCCATATTTTTCAGGGAACTGTTGCAGTTTTCTGCTTTTTTTTTTGTTTTGTTTTGTTTTAAAGAGAAAATAATGAAAAAACATGTATTAACAAAAACACATATATTTACAAAATAACAAAGAACAATAGAAACAATAAAGCATTTCAGGCAAGGTGATGGGAAATTAACAATGCCTGTTGTATTACATATTGATATCTTCCAATTGCTTACTGAGATAAACAAATATAGACATATAAGGTTGATCGGACAATTAAACATTAACTGTTCCTTTCAATAAAACAATAGAAGTCAGTAGTACAACTATGCTAGCTATCTGTTATAGTTATTTTAGGTAAACACTAGTCTTTTAGGACAAATGTAATTTTACAAGCAAGGGTCAGGGAATGTACCACAATATCTATCATAGCCTCCTGGATGAGGTTAAAGACTCAAATTTAAATTTGAAGTTGGTTGATTGGAGTTGTCTGTACATGCACCTTGATACACAAATGCCTTCATTCTAAATAGTTTTAGCAGTGACCTAAAGGGAACTTTCCCATCATCCTGCCATCACCACATACACATAAATATACAAGGGTGTTGTGCATAGTAGCAAAACAGCACCATTTTCTGCACGCACAACAGCATTTAGCAATCACAGATGCTTGATGTGGTACATCGGAGGAATACATTCAGTTTTCCAAGTCACAACTTCATGAAAAAATTTTATCCCTAAAATTGTTCTTTACTTATTTGTAGACTTCAGATGGTTATGAACTCAAAAACTTATTTCTGGTAAAAATAAAAGCATAAAAGCTAATATACTCCTGAAAAAGGAAAGCAAGCTACAGCAGCAGCAGGGAATTTTGAATAAATTAACTTTATTTGGCATTGCAAAATAACTTTAATGGTATTTGAAGCTGATTACACTCCACTGGTACTGTTAACAAGTCCATAATGAGGAAAACAATTGCAATGTCTGGTATGTTTCAGTGCAATTGGTTTCTAACTTCCCTGAAAGGTGTTCAAAATCCATGAGAGATGAGCGTGTGAATTGGAGAGCCCACACTACTGTCAGAATCCCTTTGAAAGCATAAGACACTATATATCCAGGTACATCGTTCTAAGCTGCATGTGATTTGCTGACACCTCTGAGCTGTTTATAGAATCAAGTGGATTTGAGAGACCGATCTGAGGAAAAATACCACAGAAGCAAAGAACTATTGCAAGTTGAATTTTGCTCCCTGAAATCATGTTAAAGCAGACCAAACATAAACTTCATTTATATTCAATTCAGTATGCCATCCCCGGGTTTCTGGGGGTGCTGGCTACATACACTCCCCTTCATATTATCCTTTTACTTCCACCTCCTTGCCCATGTCTCAGCTTTTGAAATGTACCGGGATTCCAGGACACCTCCCTTCTCAGCATGACTTTGAATCTTACCGCCTTCAGAATTTGATTGTATATATGTGAATTAGTCATAGAATTGTTATCTGTTCTGTACTTAGTGTGGTGCTATCTTTCTTTTCATGATAGCGCACATTAGTCCCGGTAGCCATGCTGTTGTGACAGCTTTGATAGTGTGTGTTTTTGAATAGGCGAAGTGGAACATTAAATACAGTAACTTCAGATTTCTTCTGTGTTTTGCATCTTCTCTACATTATTTTTCTAATTTTAAAAATAGTGGCAAAATTATACATCTTTGGATGTAAAATGCTCTACAAAGCACCGAGTTATAATTCAAACATGAATTGAGGTCTTCCCTTTTTAAAAACTACCTATCTATGGATATGAATGTTCAAGGGCCTGACCTACAGAGATCTGTTATGAAAATCATTAAGCTATGTTTCATAGTTGTGAAGCTATCTGCTCATAAATTTTGGCTCTCAATAAGTGTAAATTAACTTCTGGAAATAAGGAAATATATATAATTATAGAAATAACTATAACAGTATGCTTTCTAGTAAGTAATGACCTGTGAACTAGTAGGAACTAAGTTATAAACCGAAAAACTGGACAGAAATGAGATTTGTTTCATTGAATTTATTGATGTTCAGGGTATAATAGTTTGGTTAGTTTATATTTCAATATATGGAGTAGCGTATTCACATTTTACCTTTAAAATGTGTGTAATTTGTTTCTTGTAGTGAACATATTTCATAGTACCTTTGAGGGGCCTGGTAATCTCTTACTTCTCTGTGACTATTTCTTCATCTCTTTGTTCAATAAATATTCTGCTACAAGAAATATTATTGTCACAGAATATAGACCTAGCACCTCCCTTCAGAAAACTTTAGTGTCTTGATCCCGAGCGCCTGAACGTTTGGTTCTACTTCACTGATCAATAACCATTTATATCCCATGCAACTAATATAGCTCCATGTCATGCTGTGCAATCTCAGAGATACAAGTAACAGGCAAGTCACACATTTATGGAATGTTGTGGAACAAACAAAGAATAATGCATAATTTAGCTGAGGGAAAAGGTATACAAAATCTACAAATGTTAAATAATCCAAGTATTAATTTCAGTACTCCAAATTTGACACTGATGTTCTTCACTGAATTCACTTCTATGTAAATGCAGTCACAGGACCCGAAAAAAAATTCTAGCTATTCCATTATTTTTAACCTGCTTTAGATTTATGATGTACAAGCTATACTCAGTTTTATACTCAATAAGCTTAATTAAATGATGCTTTGAGCTATTTAAAGCTTTGAATAAAGAGGCTAGCACTTGAAATATATTCCAGTTATAGAGAGTTGCTTTGCCAGAATTTCTATTTTTGTGAATAGGAAATGCTCATGAAGTGACTTTTTTCATTATGTTCTCAGAAAGGACATTTGGTGCCACTTTTTATATGATGGCTTTTTAATGTGGTTAAACAACCTCTCCTGGGCAAGTTCAGCAAATTTCCATGATGTCAGCCTGCTAAGTTGTTCCTAGGTGCACGAATCCATAGCCGTTCCCTGCTGAATACGCCAAGAGCACAGGGCTTCCGTGTTATCTGATGACTTCCATGCAAACACATGGTGACATTTAAACAGACTCTGTCATGTAGCACTTTGTTCCTGTTTGGCTCCCAGCTTTGTCTTACGCACAGTTTAGGAACATGTGTGCACATACTTTTAAATTATAAGTGAATATGTAGAGTCATATATGTCGTTATTATTCATACCATAGTCATTTATAGAGCCATCCTTCCAAACGTCAGCGTGCGATTACATCAGACCACACACTTTTATCTGCACTTCTAAGTCGTAGGCAAAGCTGGTGGTGTCTGTCTACAACCTATACATTGAATAGGAAGGATATAGGGCTAAAGGTCATGGATTTTGAACTAAGACAGTCTTAAGTTTATATAATTAGGAAAGTTACTTGGTCTAGCTATACCTCAGTTTCATTATTTGTAAAACAGATATAACACTACTACCTCCCTGATGGGTCATTTGTGAATTAAATGTATGTCAGATAGTATAACTTACTTCCTTGGAATATATTGGAATATGATTATTCTCAATAACACTGTACTTGTAAATTTATCAGGGTAGGTCCTTTCCAATTCTTCTGTCACATCCTTCAGATCTGTTTATTGTTAGGGGATATTTTAATGAAAAGATATTCCTACAGTATCACACAAATTTTAATTGACAGTTGTTCCTTTTTGCAATTGTTATCAGGGTTTATAGCTAACAAAAACTGCAGACAAGATTATGATCACCTCCTCTTCTTCCTATCTTGATTTATTTGAGGAGCAATTTGCAGAGACAGTCTGCAAGAAGTAAGCGTATTCAGGTCCCAGCATTGTGGCAGCCCCAAGGCCAAGCCTTTCTGGATTCTCACAGTTCCTCAAGTTCTTTGCGTGTAAAACATCCTCATAAGGGAGATAAAATGAAATGCTTCCCCAATTTGTCAAGTCTTAATGAGAAAAACTGCTTTAAAATAAATTTTAATAAAGCATCTTAAGTAATATTTTAATCAGTTGAAGCTTATACCATTTTTCTAAATAGCATTCATGTGAAAGAGATCAATGATTATTTTATTCCACTAAGCCCATAAAATGACATATAATATTTCAGCACATAAAATCTGCAGTTAAATGTAGTCAGTTGTTAACTTGTTTCTTAAAGCTACATTTAAAATGAAAAGTGATACAGTATAAGAAATTATTTGTTTAAATTATCAGGGATAAAAAGGGAGAAACATGTATGACTATCACAACTCTGTACCTAAAAGAAAGAGACCTATCAAAAATTAAAGTGGAACACGATTATTATTTTAGGGACTGAACATGTATGGGTGAATATTATGTAATTTGCTTTATTACCTGACCATCTTCAGACCCCCCAAAAATCTAATGAACAATAGCACAGCATTTTGTAAGAACGGTGGTAAGTAAGAAAGGGAAAATGGAAAAGGAAGGAAAGCAGGAGGGAAGGATGGACTCACTGGTGCTCTTTTAGAAAATCCTTTTAAAGAAATGTAGTTCTAGAAATAATAGCAAAACAAGTGTAAAAGTCATACTGAGATTTTGTGTTATTCCTATTATATGCTACTTAGGAAGTATCTTTAAATATTTATACTTAGACAAAATACAATTTAGTAAATAATCGTATTCAGACTTGATGAGAATTATTTCAGATATTTGTATTCTTCTTCAGTGTAATATTGAAAAAATCTTAAATCTGCCCATGACAGCTGTTTCACTGGCATTCTGTTTTGCTTATCAGGCCCTACATATAGCATTATGAAATGGATTACCAATTTAAAATATCACTGGCAACATATTACAAGTGACGGTGTAGAGAAACCCGTTGGACTGGTTCTTGCTTCTGTCTAGCTTTAGCTCTGTGAGTCATAGAAAAGTGCTTGCTGTTACACGTAACAGCTCACCACTTTCTCCTGCTTTCTAGGTGACCTGGCATAGTGGAGCTCTTGGCCTTGATAGCAGGTTTCACATAGTCTCTGCTGGCGTAAGGGAGGAAAGTAAATGTAAGGCCTTGTAAAGGCCTCTGATGGGAAAGAAAGAAAGAAAGAAAGAAAGAAAGAAAGCTTTTTGGTTTCTTTAACGTTGCCTCTGAAGAAGGTGGAAACTGAAGAGTTCTCAAAATTATCATACTCTCTACATCTGACATGTTTTCGGAAGTGCCCATTTGCCATTTCCCCACAGAGGTGGTCATCACATAAGAAGCACACGCTTAATGTTTATTGAGAAAGTTACTCTCAGTTACCACTGAAAATAATCTGTGGCGAACTGTCCTCTTTGATGTTTATAGCTTATCTCTGGAGATAAAGGCATAGGTTCAGGTTCAAGAATTGCCACTTAGTAGCTGTGACTCTTGCCCCATTTACTTTACCATTTTGGGTATCTAGATCCTCACCTTTCAACTAAGCAGAGCCCTGTGTATCACAGTGATAAGCTCTGGGTAGATTATATGAGAAGTGTGTTCAGTAGGTCCTTGTGTCATTTTCCTTTGTGCTTCATTTTCTTTAACAAAACCAATTCCTTGACTGTATCTATTAATGGCCTGTTTCCATGACTTAAAAGCTGTATATTGCTCTTCCTCAACTGGTAAAAAGCAAAACAAATTTTTAAAAAATTTCCTGAAGTTTTCCTTCTTCAAAGAAAGTTATTTGATATCGTGGTCTTAGCAGCCATTCCCCAGGGATCTTCTCAGTCCTTGTAAATGAGAGCTGAGCATCTCTGAAAGAGCTTCTTACACAAAGCCCATTTACACCCACTTCTTGGAATTTACTGTCTTTTGAAGTAGAAGACAAACTTGAAGTTCACCTGTATCAAAATCTATGTACTAAAACTAAATATACTACTGGTAAAAGACATATTTCTTAACCTGTATTAATGAAGGGTGTTTCTTTACACATTATGCTGAACCCAGAACAGCTAAACTCACAACTTAAGAGCTTGACTTGAAGTCACTTTTAATTGGAGTCATTTTCCCTCTTTCCAGTTATCTTTTCTTTTATCTTCTCTTCCCTCACACAGGGACTGTAGTCATCAAACTTGGCTAACAGGGAACATTGGTGACTATCCCAGAAGTAAGTGGAGAAGGTAGACCTTCAGCTTCTCCATCACTGATTTCACAGTAGCAGTTCCAACTACAGAAAAACTGTACCACTGGCCATAACAGCTCTGCTGTGCTCATATTCCAACTCTAGAATTAAATACTCAGTTCAACCCTGCAGGGATGTCACAGGTTCATCATTTCTAAGACTGTTTTCATTCTCAATGTGGAGGCTTTGGAGTCAGGTGAGGTGGTGCACACCTGTAATTCCAGCACTTGGCAGGCTGTGGCAGGAGGATCATTGCAAGGTCAAGGCCAGCCTGGGCTACAAAGTGAGTTCAAGATCAGCCTGAACTGCATAGTGAGACCTGTCTCAAAAAGACAAAAACAAAAAACAAACAAACAAAAAAACCCAAAAACAAAAATACCATCAAAGTAGAGGCTTCACATTAGCAGTAGTACTCTCAGGTTTCTCTATTCATTTTTTTTGTGCTTCACCAATTTGAAGGCAGTGCATTTGTCCACCATTCAGAGAGTTCCAGACCAAAGGAATAGTAGGTTAGTGAAGTGATTCCGAGTGAGTCAGTCTCAGGAGTCTCAGCTGATTTCTTCTGCCTCTGCCTTCTTCGCACCCAAGTCTTAGGTGCTGGTGTGATGCTACCAGCTTGTGACAGCTGCTCGTTATATCAGTGACCCAAACAACCCTGGCTGCAGTGTGATATGAACAGCTGTTCACCAATTAGTGTGAATGTGACAGCACAGCTGTTGCCCATTGTGGTGGGAGCAGTAGGGGCAAGAACCCAATATGGTACAGTTTTCAATTAGGAGTTCACAAAGCTGTCTCAGGGATCATGCATCAAACGTATTCTGAGTTTTCTGATCTGGAAGACTTCAGAATCGTGGGGCTCGTGTTGTCTTCTTATTCTCCAAGTGGGCTTTGTCATTTTTAGTTATGGGAGCTTTGCTTCCCAGAGAAGTACTTTCATTTTGCATATTATGACAGGATCAATCTAGGGAACAGTGATCAGAAAAGCCACCTGTTTTAAACACCACATATACACTGTGACAGTAAGCCAGAAACTGTGGTGGTGTATCCTTGTAGAAAATTTGATGTACACGTTTCACATATGTATTAATCAGAGCACAGTTTTGTTTTAAAAAGCTGTCACAGTGACTTTTATATAGTGACGTGGTCTCTTTTACATCAGAGTGTGATTTACATGTGTTGTGGTACACATTTTGGTCCACAAAGCTGGTTATGCAGGAAATTTACACTTACTTTTCTAAAATTGAACTTTAGGTTTTATTTGGAGCCTCTTTTTTGTGAGTGGTAAAGATACCATTTGAACTGATCTGTGGTCATTCCATTTACCTTTTTAGTTTATATCTAAATTCTGGGTATATTAAAACTGTCAAGGGACAAGAAGCATCTGGTCCTTCATCTTCATTGTCCTTGCTGGCAAAACCTAGTCTGTTCCACATGATTCTTGGTTGTCCAGCCACGAAAGTTGCTCTTTGTTCTACACTAGCACTATCCAGTGAGACTTTATGCAGTTTGGAATTGTTTTCTGTCTGCTTGGTTCAATTGAGCAGTCACTGGCCACGTGTGGCTATTGAGCCCTCGAAATCTGGCTAATGGAGTATTTAAATGTTTAACTTCATCTCATTTATACTTAAATAGCCATATGTGTATAGTTGTCTGCTTATTGGGCAATGAACTTAAGGGTCTTTGCAGGTCACCTGACTTCCAGCCATTTTTGTACACCATTCAAAATCTTGCAGTATACTTAGTAATGACACTCATGACACTCGGCGCACTTGGAAAATCAGTGAGGCTCTCTCATACAATCACTGTTTCTCTGCTACTCTCGCAGGGCTTAGAAGCCATTTTAGTGAACTGCCTGTCCTCGGAACATGCTTAAAGCCTGGGAAAGTGGTCCAAAGGTTTTTTCGTTAGGTCTTCCCTCTTTCCCTTGCAGACATAAGTTGTTGGCACAAGAAGCTCCCTCCTTTTGCTGTTTTATAGGCATTTCCCGGTGTCAAGAGATAAATTAAACCTGTTTTCTTTTCCTCTTGTTTCCCAAAAATGCATATGGAAACTGCATCATTCTAATACTCACCTTGACTCTTCTTACTCACCCACACCCAGTGAGTTTCTGTGTCCTTGCTCACTCTCTGCTCCCTTCCTTACCCCAAGAATTGGTGTCACAAGAATGCTGTTATCCTTCAGGCTGGGAAAAATGACTCTTGCAGGAGCATGCATTTTTCATGTCTTTCTCTGTTGACTTCATATCTGTGGCTGTGAAAATATTGACCTTTACCATTCAAAATACTTTTTGAAAATCAAGATCATTTTCTCAGCTTTTCTTTTATCTTTTCTTTTTTTTTTCCCCCCCCTGTGGTAAAATACACGTAGTAAAATTTATCATTTTAATAATTTTAGGTGAACAGTTCATTGGAATTAAGTACCTTTACTTTGTGGTGCATTGATGGCCACCGTCTGGTCTGCAGAATTTTCCCACTTGAAACTGTATGCCTGTCAAACAACAATCCTCCTTCCCTATCTCCCCAGCTGTGGCAACTGCTGTTCTTCCTATCTCTCTTAAATTTGACTACTCTAAATACCCCTAGATAAATGAAATCCAACAAATTCATTGCTCTGTGTGGCTTATTTCACTTTGCCTAGTGACCTCACACTAAGCATGTGACAGAATTCCCTACCTTCCTGTTAAAGACTAAATCACTTCTTCATATGTGTACACCATATTTTATTTATTTATTTACCTGTCAATAGACATTCAAGTTATTTCCATCTTTTGGCAATTGTGAATAATCCTTCTACAGACATTAATGTACAAGTATCAGTTTGATCATTAATTTGGATTCCTTTTGAGACTCAGAGAAGTCTCTGCTCTCTCTTAATTAGTAAGTGCTATTGTTCAATAGATGTAGGGTGAAAATACCTCAAGGAATAGCTTGAATGCAAAGGTACACTAGGTGGGGTTATGAAGGATGTCACATCCTAAGGCTGATTTAACAGTGGAAGTGATAAAACTTTTGTGTATCCCAGTTGTACAAAGGGGGTGATGTGTGTTAATGGAGAGAACAAATAGCTGTAGTCATGGTTTAACAAAGGAGAAGAGCCTGATTTACGTGGGGAGATCATTTAAATAATGGATGCATTTAACCCATATTCTCAGTGACAGGAATTTTTTCTCTTCTTTTCTCCTTCCCTTCTCTCTACACTCCCTTCTCCTTCTCTTCCTCTTCTTTAACAATATCTTCTTTTTCTTCGCCAACTTGTATGGTCTTGTCCTTTCTTTCTATTAAAATTTATTCTAAATAAATTTGATGGTCTGTGTTACCCCTTGAAATCCAAGATTTCTAGGACAATTAAAGATGAGAAGTGAATTTCAGTGTTGAGAAAAAGGAAAATTAATGGGAAATGATTCTCACCACAGAACCTTGTGGGAAAACAGAGCAAAGGCACAGACAGGAAAACCATAAGGTGTCCAGCCTTTGGGTACAGCTTTGAGTTTAACATGTTCAACAGTATTAAGGTAGGCATCAAAATACTCTTATTTATGAATGAAGGACTTGAGTGACTTAATCTAGATTTGACCATCTCAGTTACATGTGTAGTTATAACTTTGTGTGATTAAATCATCACTATTTTATAAAATAAATGAGAAGTAACCGTGGTAAGTCATTTACATTTGTTTACAAAGCTTTCTGTAGAAAATCACGGAAGACTCAAATCGCATTTATCTGTTCATGCACTCAAAAGATACCTTTAGAGTAACTGAAGCAGAGACATCAAATCTGGCATCTTATTAAATGTTCCTATGGATATACATTTAGAGCAGTATTTAGGGGCTACTGTTTGTCTGTTCATACTCAACTATATGATAACATCTCCCAGGATATTAAGACTCTAGGATTCTGCAAGTGATTTTATCGACAATGAATTTAATGGACAGAATCATGGAATGAGGTAGCCATGCTTGGTCATCTTGGGAGAATACAAGCCAAAAGCCATTGGCAGTCAGGAAACGAAAGCCTGCGGGCCAACTCCAGCCCACCACCTGTTATTAAATAACGTTTTATTGGAACACAGCATGTTCATTCACCTTCATCCTGTTCTATGTCTGCTTTCACGCTGTAATAGCAGAGCAGAGTAATTGTCCCAGAAACTCTGTGAGCCCCAACCCTGAGTTAGTTGCTGTCTGTACCTTTGCAGGAAAATTTTGTCAACTGCTAGCCTGGACTGAGTTTCATTCCACTTCTTCTGGCTTTATAAGCATATATCAAATATTGCTTTAAATGTTCTCAGCTTTCCACATAGCTAGTTTATAGATCACTGACTGTAGGTGATACTCACATGAAACATTTCACTTTGCTGGGGTGATTGAACCCTTATGAAAAATCAGCAAGGGCCAAGCCTTAACAATCTTTGTCAAAAAGAACTTGTGTCTTTTGAAGGACCCTTCTAAGAAAGTCAGAGATGTCTTTTGACAGAGGGAGTTATCATGCCACACCACTCTCTGGTATGTGTTTCCTAGTAAGCACAGCTGAGGGTTTGCCTGTGTCCTTACACACACTGAAGAAATCATGTGCAAAAAAGCTTGAAGGTATTTCTATGTTTAGTTGGTAGCCCGGTCATAAGAATCACTTTTACCTTGAGTAGGTAACATTCTTGTTAGCATCCAGAAAAAAATAAAATAGACTCAGAAAATTGTAGGTATCTTAGTCTTCTTTGGCCATTAGACCAAGATGCCATAGAGGAGGTGACTTAAAAAATGGGCATTTAATTTCTACAGGACTAGAATCTGGGAAATCCACCATCAAAGTAACAGTAGATCTTGGATCTGTTCAGGGTTCTATTTCTGTCTTACTGCCGTCTTTCTTATGGTAATCGCTCATGACACAAAAAAATATCTATGTGTTTTTATCCTTCTAAGGGCACTGATCCTAGCCAGGCCATGGTGGTGCATACTTGTAATCCTAGCACTGGGGAGGCTGAGGTGGGAGGATCGCTGCAGGTTTGAGACCAGCCTGAGATACAAAGGGAGCTCAAGGCCAGCCTGAACTGCAGAGAGACACCCTGTCTCAAAAAAGACCAAAACAAAAAGGTACTAATTTTATCATGGGGACTCCAGCTCAAAAAATTACACATTACACAAACTTACACATCACAGATCATTTAAACTTAGGGTTACATCCTGAGGGCCCTGCCTCCTAACAAAATCTCATTGTGAATTAATTCATATGAGTTGGAGATAAGTGATGGGGTGGATGCTCCATAACAGTAAGCATTTGAGTTTCAAGAGTGGTGAATTGGACACATTTTGTTATTGCAGACAGATATTAGAAAGGTGGCTCATCTGGGTAGTGTTTCACATTTTTTCTTTAGCTCTTACCATGGCTCGGTCAGGAAGTGAGGGGTTAAAAAATATAAGGAGGTGAAAGCTGTGAGGCTTTATGCCCGTGGTGATTGGAGTGCATAAGTATGTGCGTATGTGTGTTACGTGTGCGTGTTTCAAGTGGAAGGCCCACTTCCACCTGTTAATAGCCATATGACATGAATTGAGATGACCCATATGCGATCAAAGCCCTCACAGTGACAGAGTGGATTCTGTGATTCTTTCTCAAAGATTTGGAAAAAGAAAATGAGCAAAACTTTAAATAAAGGCAAAAAAGAACAGTAATTTTAAAATCCAAGATAATTTCAAGCTGGTAATTTAAATTTTTAACTAGTTCAAGTGCTGAGGGAGGAAGAGTATAGAAAGGTTACTTGAAATCCTTAAAATATATTTAAACAATTGGTTACATAATAAAACTGTGTCAGAGATGATTGCTTCCAATTTTCCTTTTTGTGAAGTATAATAGCATGAGGAAAGAGATTTTCTTTGGCAGAACATGATGGACATATTCAAGATAACATAAAAATTCTGTAGCTAATATAACAATGTGTTAAGCAACAATCTTTAAAGTGTAGAAGGTCTGCAGCCCATTTGGCTTCATATATATGTATATCGTAGTTATAGGAATTCACCGAATTGAGAATATCATGCCTTTGCATTGTTAGAGTTCTCAAAGATTAATATTCAGGGAGGTCTAAGGTTGGATCTCTTATAGTATCAGAACACTGGACACAAACTAAGAATCTACCAAAGGAGCAAACCTATGCATTTGATAAAATGAAATTTTATATTTCCCTAAAAAATAATGTTTTGAAAGAATGTTAAGCAACAGAGAGATGCAGAAACGCAGGGGATGAGAGAGTGGTCTGTGTATTTCTACGTACAGTTATTCTTTAGTGGTATCCACAGGGGCATTGGTTTCAGGATACTCCTGCCCCTTGCAGTTGCCAAAAGTTCACGACATTTTAATTTATAAAGCAGTATATAACTGGCTTTCTAGTTGGTTCTGAATTTTGTGAAAAAAACCACATGAGTTTATTTAATATATTTATCAATTTTTTCAACAAATATGAAGTACTTAATATGTATTCTATGCTTTTATAACTCTGAAGATCTAGAAAGCATAAAAATAAAAATTTTTGCCTTCATGCTGTTTGCATTTTAGTTGGGGAAGACAGATAATGATAGATGAGTCATATACTTACATATGACCTATATTATATAAGTATTATATAGCATATATATGTATAAAGCTTATATATATTATGTCAGAAAGTGCTATATGTGCTGGGAGTGGGGTGGAAGCTGTGAAGAGATGCAAGGGATGGGCAGTGGTCTGCATATGTCCATTTACAGTTATCCTTTAGTGGTATCCATAGGGGCACTGGTTTCAGGACACTCCTGCCCCTTACAGTTACCAAAATCTCTGCTTATTCAAGTTTCTTGTACAAAAGAGTATCGTATTTGTATATAACCTATGCATATCCTCCCGTAGATTTTAAGTGGTCACTAAATTAATTATAAACCTGAATACAGTGTAAGTTTTCCATAAATTGCTTTGTTATACTGTATTGTTTAGGAAGTAATGACAGAAAAAGTGTGCATGTTATTATTTTTTAAAAATAACTCACAGACACAGAGAACTGACTGTTCTTATTACCTTAATAGCTTTTGAACAATTTCAAATGCTATAACTGCTTGCTCTCCAAGTTGTGAAATCCTAGATAAAACATAGATTAGTAGCTAGAGTAGATAAAATGTGAAAGTTTTTTTGGAGAGAAAAAAGAGAGAGAAGTGAGAAACTGCCTTTTATACTGTATATCAAAACTGCCATCATGTATGGTTTTATGTCAATGAATTTTTGTATATGCTTCACTAACTAAGGCAATTACTCTAGGTAAAGGCTTACATATGTTGCCATTAGATCATTTCTGGCGAAGGTCAGTTAGGGGGAGGTTTATGCTTCCCAATGAGTCTAGAAATCTGAGAAGTACAAGAGACAGAGATTAAAATAAGGGGTAGGGGCTTGGGTTATAGCTCAGTGGAATAAGCGCCTGCCTGGCAGGCTTAAGGTCCTGAGTTTGATCCCCAGTACTGCAAAATAAATAAATAAATAAAATAAAGGATAGATAAGAAAACTTTTCAGAAATAAACTTACCTCATCATTGTAAAATGTCAAAAACTGTGGTATTTGAGATTGCACATTACTTAATGTTACACTGCCACAGTTTTGTAGTTGATGACAGAGGCATGAGACTCCTGGGTCAGAGACAAATGGCTATGTTAAGACATAGCAGCAGACACCATGAAATTCGCGTTCACATCATTCTCTTCCTCCCAAGTTCACATCATTCTCTTCACCTCAGGGTGAAGTGGGAGAGAGTTCAGGTGGATATAAAACCGGTAAAGGACTCGTGTCGCAGCTGGGAACCTTGAGCTTTACAAAAATAGTCTTTTAAACGGTGTAGTGACTCACGCCTGTAATCCCAGCATTCGGAGGTTGAGGCAGGAGGATCCTTGAGTGTTTGAGACCAGCCTGGGCTACCAAGTGAGCTCAAGACCAGCCTAAACTGTGTATTGAGACCCTGTCTCAAAAAGACAATAAAAAAAAAAAGAGAGAGAGAGAATAAAGAAAAACAAAGAGCCAAAGAGTCTTTTAAAGAAAGTATCCAGCACATCTTTCCCACCTGTGTCTCCTGGAAAGCCATTGTACTGGTCGCAAAACAAGTTTTTCCCTCTCCAGAGGAGACACAATTTAACATCCAAGGCTGTTTGCTATATAAATATTGTTGAAAAAGAGAGCCCAGAACAAAGCTGTCAGAACCCCTTTCTCAGGAGTGCACAAATATAAGACTCATGGAGAATCATCTCAACTGAATATCAGATACTAAATTTAATACAGTATACAATTTTCTTAAATTTTATTGATTAATTGAGTTTATTCATATTTGTTGGTATGCTCATAAAAATTGGTGATTGAAATTTCTATGTTAATGTTTGTTCTCTACAACATAATGATCATCATTTTTATTACTAAATTTCTTTAAGTTTTCTCTCATTTGTCATTTTTGTGCATATATTCAATAGCCTGGCATAGGGGACTATAGAGAAAATGCATTAAAAATATATTTTAGATACAGTTTAGATTCGGAGTCTGTAATAGAGGTTTCAAGTTTGTGGAAATAATTAGGAATTTCATAAAATTAACAAAGAGGCAATTACCTCTACCATCACCAGGCCCAAGAGTTATCTACTGAAGATCATTTAAAATTTAATATCTAGGTTTCGTAGGAAGAGAGTTGGATAGGAAAAGCAGAAAACTGGAGACAGTTGAATCACCTGGAGACTACATATTCTTGAAAATCCTCTTTGAAGTTTGCTTAGCAAATATGTGTTGGTAACTTCACAGAGTCAGTTACTGAAGAGAGCTTCTGGGGCTAGACTGAGCTGGAATCCAGTCCCCACTGCTGTACTAGCTGTGGGGTTTAGGGCCGAGCATTTAAATTCATTGTGCTTGAATTTTCTCATCTTTTTAGGGCATGCTAATGACTTGTCGGATTGTGGGGATGATGGGTTACTGTATACAAGGCACTTTAACCAGGTACATGGTAGGCACTCATATATTTTAGCTATTAGACAACATTTACTTATGTTTATGTTTTTCTTTTTCATTCTTTTTTTTTTTTTTTTTTTTTGCTTTGGAAAACAGTGGCATTTTTGAATCCATTTCATTCTACCAGGACAAGAGGAGGCAAATATGGCTTGCTCAGGATTTTATTGCAGTCTTTTATGTAATGTATATGCTTAAATATTATTTTTTAAATAGGTGAATAAAAGGAACCTTTCTTTGACACTGTTCCATACATATGTGTCTGTGGGATTCTATTTCCATAAAAAATAAGCATTGTCATTAGGGAAGTGCCTCCTGATAGCACAATTAGGCTGAGAGCAAAGACCACAGCTTGCTCCCATGAATGTCATAAGCTAATTGACACAAGCTACTGTGGCACGTATGAATACATTCATTTTCTTCACTCATATTTTAAATTGCATTCCTTCTCAGTGACAATGGGCATCCAATAAAATATAAAATAAAAAATTTGCAAATCAAGACAAATACTAGGCCTTAAATCATATGATATACTAAAAGAAAATACAAAGTTTAAGACAATTGACTTATTTATATGTAATTTTTTAGTTGGATATTTGTGTGCTTAAAAATATCACAACACCATATACATACGGTTTACCTGAACTAACAGTATATATGATATTAGTGACAAACTAAAAGATTTTTGCTTAACCTTTATATTCTTCTAAATTAAATATATATTTGTCATTTTCTTGACTGGAAAATGAGAACTGAATTATGATAAGGAATTCTCAACTGTTAGGACAAACAGTATTAAATATTTGTTTGGAAAATAATAGAACACTACAGCACACAATATTATTCAGAGCTTGAGTGTCATGGATTCTCTGTATGGTAGATTTTGTGGCTTACTTTAATTACAGAAAAGAAAAGGCACCTTCTCATTTAATCCACTTTATTTAGTGACCTTCATCACTGATTTAAAACAGTAACAAAGATGGTATAGAAATATAATATCACAGATTCATTAATTTTATCAATACTTTATGAATATTGCAACATGTACTTTGGGAGAGTGGGGAGAAATATGTAGTTTAATCTTTGATTAGTAAAATCATTACAGGAATATTATGATAAAATCTCCACAGTGCAGAATCTTAATGGATTAATTGATTATCTAAAAAGAACTGAGAATACAATTAGAAGTTTCAGTAATATTGAGAATGACCTGAAAATAATTACTTGGCTGGAAGTCTTCATAACTGCATAATAAGAAGAATGTATTCATGCTTTATCCAGGCACATAGGTGAATGCAGGCAAGTGTATTAAACTTTGTGTTTTCCTGTCACACCACTTGACACTTTGTTTCATGTTTTGCTTTGCATTATTCTTAGTTTCCCTTTTCCATGTGCTAATTTAAAGATCCCCATTGTGACATACACACTCATTGATTTGGTGTAAGGCAAGTGCTATGGCCAACTTATTTTCAGGTTAATTTAATAAGGATGAATAGTAAAAAAAAAAAAAAAAAACTAATCCACCTTCTAGTGATTTATTTTACTCTCATGTTATAAATTTAAGAAACAAAAATGAGTGAATTTAATTATTTTCTGCCATTAACAGACCATGGTGGCAAGAAAATTGCCAATTTTCTTGTTAGATCTCTAAAATAGACTGACTCACATTTCGTGTCTGAGTTTCAAATTTAAGTTACATTTTTAAAAATCCCACTTTGATAACATCATTTGTTAAAATTAACTTAGTGGAGTCAGTACATAACAAGAACTTTCATATAAAAGAATTCATCCAAAAAATAAAATAGATACAATGCAAATGCTTCTCCTATTCATATTATGATATTAGATTAAGATACATAAAAAATAAATTTTCATGGTTTTCAGATTGCTTGATGACAGTGTAACTTGATTCTAATTTTCACACAAAGCAACAGTTTCTATTTTATGTCCCCAAATATTGTCATATCCAATCCAACAGAGATGATGTATGCTCTACCACAAATTAGGGAGAAGCAATAGTCCGTGTCAAGTGAATCTGAAAATAGATTTTTTATGTCTCCTTTGTCTTGTTTCCTTCATTAAAGAATACGCTCTGTGTGTCAATTCATACTGCGCATTATTGTTCAGTCTCCCATAGCAAAATGCTATTATATTGCCTTTTTTCCCCTTAACTACATTCTTTTGGAAATTAACTTAATGCATTTCATGCAGAATTGTTTTGAATTGACAAAAATCTGCATGAGAAGTAAGTAAAAATTTATTATATTTCCTGAGGGTTTAGACTAATGGTATAAGCTCAGTAAATGACAAATTAAGAAAGCCAGTCTAAAACTGGTCACGTTTAATTAAAACCTACCCTTTTCCATTACTTCACCAATATGCCCTGTTTTCTACCCAGTCATTTTCTTCATGCTTGTATTAGTTAGTGTTCTTGTCCTTAAGTCAAAATACTCTACATCGACAATTTAAAGGAGAAGAGGTTTATTTTGTAGAATGGTTTCAGTGGATTCAGTCCATATTTGGCCACCTCCAAAGCAGAAACAGCATGGTAGAATAACATGGTGGAGAAAACTTGCTCACATGTAATGGCCAAAACCCAGGAAGTGAGGGCGAAGCTAGATCCAATACCACAGCGACCCTCACCTTTTTCCCAGACCTTACCTCCGAACAGTGCAGCCAGTATGAACCCATCAGAGGATTAATCTGTTTAGGAGTATGGTGCTGCCATCACCCCATCACCTTCTGGAAGCCCTACTCTGAACGCTAGACTGTTGGAGAGCATTCTAGTTCTGAACTGGAACAATGGTGCTTTTTAAAATCTGATATTATTTTACTTATGTATTTGCCTGATATCTATCTCTCCACCTTACCTATAAACTCTTTGAAGGTAAGGACATCATCACTTCCTCTCCATTTTTAATTGACTGTCTCTCTCACAACTAGCTCATAAGCTCTGTGCCAGGGAAAATTTTTAGGTTTTATGTACCACTATCACACCAATGGCTACAGAGTACCTGGCACATATTAGGAAATCAATAAATACTGGTCAAATGAGGAAAATCTCTTTTGGATATCCATAAATGGATATATAGATCATATCAATATAATTATTAAATTTGAATTTATATAAGTTCCAAATTAATAAGGACTCATCTCTATGAATCTGAAGGCTAAAAATAAAGGCATTTGCTTCAAGGCAAGTGATGAGATTGTGCCCTTAGAAATTTTGTCATCATGCTTACTAGAGACATTTGTTTGTTTTATACTCAAGTTCTGACATTAGAAAGTTTCTCTTTGGGGTCTCAAATTTTGACTTAGTTTGGAAAAGTAACACATAAATCCAAAGGTGTTAGGAGCTGGAAATGCCTTCTAATACCCATTTTCACAACTGGAAAAAAACAAGCTTCAAGGAAATCTTTAGATTGCCCAAGTCACAGCAGACATTGTAGACAGTAAGGGGTGTGATCAAGACAAACAGCGAGAGATGCTACAGAGAGTATCATGCGATGGGAAGGTGGAGATGTTCAGAATGAGAAGTGACCCTCCTAACCTTAATAACAGTGTGTGATAAGTTTCAGCTTGTTGAGTGCAGTTAGTTGGTTGTGAGCCAGGTTGAGAGAAGGTGTATTTTAAATATCATGGACCATGAAGCACACAGCGTGAAATGTCAGTTTCATTGAAGCTGTGCCATTGTGACCCTTTAGATTCCAGCTTTTTAAGAAAGGAGATGAAACTTGGGTTTGTGGTTAGGAACCTGAGATCAAAGTTCAGAGTTCTCAGTGGTTAACAACCCAGGTCTCTTTGTAAGTAAAGAGCATCTCAGTGAAGATCCAGCATAAAGTGGCATTGTTTTTGACCTTGAGAGAATTGTGAGTTTGTATCCAAGGATAATATGGTGAATTCTCAATAATATAAGGATTTACAGCACATTTAAGAAATGATGTGGGTAGAACGTGGCTTGAAAAATGGGCAAATGGTTTTACCTTCCATCATGACAGTGCTCCATTTCATACAGTGCTTTTGGTGCAGCAGTTTTTGTCGACTAGAAATATTACGGTATGTCCTCATACCTTAATCACTGGATCTGGTGCCCAGTGTGATGTCTGCATCTTCTTCAAAGTCAAATGACCATGAATGGGAAATATTTTAATTAATTTAGGACATCAAGGCAACCATAACAGTTTATTAAAAATGTATCCATTCCTCAGCTGAGTAAAACTTTTTAAAAATATAATAGGGCTGGGGATATAGCTCAGTGGAATAAACACCTGCATGGAAGTGCAAGGTCCTGAGTTTGATCCCTGATACCACCAAAAAAAGATTATAATAAAGGCATATTGCCATTAATCAACCTCAAACTACTCTCCCTTGCTGAGAACATATTTACCACATCATTTCTGCCACTTTCTGAAGCAGTTCTGGAAGTCCTTCTTCAAAGTGTCCTCAGCTCTACAGAATGGCAAACTTGAGGCATTTATAGGCAAATGGATGCAATTAGAGATGATACATTTATAAACACTGTATTGTCTCCCTAGTGTAAGAACCTGAAAGAATGAATAAAACTTGAAAGTACAATAGATACTGTGAAAGATAAAGAAACCACTCAAAAGGAAAGAACAGTTGGGGTGAGGGAAAGGAGAAATGAAAGCAAAAAGGGAAATATATGTACACACACACACACACAAGATAGCTAAGATAATTGTACTACTAATTTCTATTGGTTTATTGAAGGGAATAGTTAATGTTCAATAGTTTGATCAAATCTTGCATCTCTCATGCCTGTATCTGGTAATCTGAGCAACTTCTTTTAAGATAACATGTAATACAACTATTGTGAATTTCCTATCTTTTTAAAAAACATTCTGTATCACTTTTATTATTTTGCATTGTTTTTGTCTCTGTTTTTGTTGTTTTCTCTTTAAAATTAAAAATAATTAATGACCCACTATAGCGTTCATCACACCATGTGTATGCAGTTATACAGTATTTAAAGGGAAAAAATGGGGGGTTTTAGCAGCAAAAAGAAATAAGCTTATACCTAGTGACCTCAGAATTAATTTCCTCCAAAGTTTCAGTTTTCTTTTCTTCATCCAAATATGTTAATTTTCCATCTATAATGGCATTAAGTGGAGAAAGAGAGCAGTGAGAGGTGTGGTGGCTGTCCTGCTGTGCGCACAGCACAGTACAAGAAGCTCCCTGGTGGTGGTGGTTTGGAATTACTGGCTGTCACAACATAGTTTTAGGTATGTAGGAAACATCTTTGGATCTATGTGACCACCTCCTCAAAGAGTCAAGTGAGGAGCTAGATGCTACTGTTGTGCAACTTGGCAGCATGGAAAAGCATACTGTCGTCAGAAAATTCCTATTCATTCTTTTCATGAGTGCAGGCGTGATTTAAACTCATACTGACCCACCTTATTCCCCCATAACCCTAGACTCCTACTCACACACGGCAAGTTTCCATATCGTAAGGAAGAACTGCTGAATAAATATATGTTTCACAACTTTCCTTTGTATCAATCCAAAGGTTATTTCCTAGCATCTGTTTCCAAAACTTGGTGGACTCTTTAGATTTTCGCATCATCTTCTTTACCTACTAATTAAGTAGATATGGACCAATTCATCCTTCTCTTACCTTGATTTTAAGATTGCTAATACCTGTGTTGTAAGGTGCATTAGAGAAGTGTAACTTTTCACACCATGGTAAACAATGATTTGATTGAGTTGTGATGATGGCACTGAAGAGGAATTTGAATTACACATTTCTAATGAAAATTTAATGAAAAAATATCATATACCCAAAAAAGTAAAAATGTTTTTATACATATTCATGAGTTTGTTTTGCCTATGTCATTGTTTTAAAATGAGGCTAGAGAGATAAAGTGACTTGCCGAGCTATAAAATTGTGGTAGTGATGCTGTGATAAGGGTGATCTTTCAGAAGTGCAATTATAGTTTTGAGAATACAATTTATGGGTATGTATAATTGTGATTTTCTGATTCCACCCTTTGCCAGTTAAATACTTTAGAGAAAACATTACTAAATGTCATAATCTTCAGTTTGCTCCGTGCCAAGCAATTATAATATTTCATAGGATGATTGGGAGTATGGAGTGTGTAAAATATATGAAGGGACACGTTTTCCATGGAGAAAATAATGCAAATATAATTAATATTTAATCGCATTCTTGCAGCAAATATTGTAATGTTTCCTCATTCTCAGTTGGCAGAGAGTAATGAAATGATGTCAGAATATAATGCCATCAAAACCGTTCTTGGGTGAGTCAGTACAGCATGTTCTAGGTTTGCATCTTTCTGCTTAATCCATTACTTAGACAAGAGAGGGGAAGCCTTTTAGAGTCCACCATACATTTAAACATTCAAAATATAGAGAGGTCTGTGCTATGTACTGTCTTTAAAATTCTCTCTTTTATAAATAGTGGAAAGAAGCCGAATACAGAGTTTACAAGAGTGCCGCATGGAGGTTCGCCATCTTGGGGTGGAGTTTGAGGCCATCTTTTTGAGAAGAAGTTTAAGAAAATGCTGATAATAGCAAAAATAAAAGAAAGGAAAAAAGAAGAGGAGAAAAGGGAGGGGGGATTCATAAATACAGAGGAATATGGGCCTGTCCTTTTTAGCTGACCCCTCCATTTGGACAGGTCAGTTTTTCCTGTTGTTATTTATTTCTTTCACAAAGTGAACCAGAGAACCTGAAATACAGAACGCCTAATTTAAAAAATCTTTTTCTTCTGTTTTAAGAAGGAACTTTCTTACCTGACAATAGATGGATAGGCCTGGAGAACAGCAGATGGAAATTAGGAGATTTTCACAGGGTACCGTGTGGGGAGCAGCTGCCGCTATGGGCCTCATCTTCTACTCGGAGTTCTAAGCAGGGTCGGCAGCAAAGGTACTACGATGAAGACCACACTTGTATTGGCACTTCCGCCAACAGCAAGTGACTTTGATATGTCACAACTTTTAGTAAATTTCCAGGAAAGGATGAATGGGTCACTCTTCCAAATGACTTACTGACTCACAGAGAGTTGTATAGGGACAGATGACAGTTTAAAAAAAGGAATTTAGTGTTTCTTCATTCTCGCCAACTAAACCATACTGAGTATCTGTTAATTCTAATACACAGTGATGGTCGCCAAGAGGATTTAGTTTTTAGAATCCTTAATAGATTCCTAGGGAAACTATGAGGAGGAGGGGTCAAGGAGTCATAAAATCGCGAAGCTGGAAAGGATACTACCGGCTCCATTTAAGGACCCATAGTGCTTATTATTTTGTTAGCATCTGTAGCAATGTCCAGCGGAAATGTAGCCATTATCGTTGTCATTATATGTAGTAATACTATTCCAGAATTCCGGTTCCACGGCTCCTTCCCAGGGAATCTATATTATGAAGAAGATTCCAGGTTCTTCCAAAGTTGTCAGCCAGGCACGAAGGTGTGGAGTGGAATTTAACAGCCATTGACAAGCTCACTTTGCTTTTATAGAAGGGATTGAATTGAGACTCGGAAAAATTAAGTGACCAGCTCTCTTCTTCCTATTTTATCTGCTTTTTCCTTCTCTCTAGGTTTTTCTTATTAAGTCCCTCAAATCTGTTTTCCTTGAGAGTGCCCTTCAGGCAATGAGTAACAAGATTTGCCTGTGGTGACACACCCAGTTAGGGACCTGCTGAGGGAAAAGTCTTTCCTTTTTTTTCCATACTATCGTGAATGTTTCCTCCACGGGACCTCGTCTTTTCCCTCAATTAATGGCATTATCCCCAAAGCTAGGGTTGCATTTCAGCAGTAAGTGAACCCATCTACTAAGGAAAAGCCTGTGGTGTCAGAGTGAAAGCTTCTTGGATCAGGCTTCTTCCTCATTGCCTGCTTCGTGTTTCCTAAATGCAGTTCCTGTGCGTGCTTTTCCGAGTTCTAAAGACCAGTAATGGGCCCGTGAACAGGCGTTTGTTTGCAGTTTGAAGGCAGACAGGGGAAAGCCCTGACAGATGGGAGCAGTAAAATGTTT
This sequence comes from Dinomys branickii, assembly GCA_004027595.1. Classification (NCBI taxonomy): domain Eukaryota; kingdom Metazoa; phylum Chordata; class Mammalia; order Rodentia; family Dinomyidae; genus Dinomys; species Dinomys branickii. Next base: position 380,104 of record PVLD010000048.1, on the reverse strand, counting down.
AATTATTGCTCAGTTTAGTCCTGCAAGGGTTATACGGAAATGGTTACTAATGTATTTGCAAATGAACTATTTAACATTTTTCTTTGCTCAAGTTTTTCACAAAACGAAGTATGGTGTTGATTATATTATACTTGTGATATAAATAAAAATCTACCGATATTGCTGCTGGATGAGAAGGTGGCTACATCCCCAGCAGGCTTCTTTCTCCTCGGTGATGGAACACCTATACTTTAGTAGACATTTTTATTCAGCTCCAGAACTGTAGGCAATGTGAGGGGTGACATCACTGCAGCTGCACGCCCTTTGGTATCCATGGAGAAACCATGTCTGCCGGGGTACTTCTGCACACAGTTTCACATAACTCTTTTAGCCCTTTCTTGTGGTTTTATTTTTCTTTCATTCTATTCTGGGGTTTGACCATCAAGATTTACGCATATATTGCAACCCCAAGAGCAAAGGAGGATGTAGAATTTGGGGACTGGAAAGCGGATGAGAGCTGAGGAATAGATACTGAACTGACTAGATCGAAGTTTCATTGCATCTTTTTTGTCTCATAAACTTTCAGCTTCTGCAAAATAGAATAGAAAGATCTACTGATGAAAGGGGTGTTCTCAAAAGGGTTCAGGACCCCAAATAAGCGTGTTGGGGAGTCTAGAGTACGACACCTGGTACAGAGCAGGACAGCACATTGTTCCTTGAAGACCTTCCCAACCAGCAGTCTCCCTCCTCCCTTCTCTCCTCTTCCTCCCCTCCTCCCCTCCCCTCTCCTCCTCGGTGGTGGGCCTCTTCTTCCTCTTCCTCTTACCTCTTCCCTCCTCCTCCCTCTCCCTCCCTCACATGCAGGCACACACACATCTTTTCACACAAGATGAAACTGGTATGTAGCTTTTCCAAGTAAGCACATTTAAAAACATAGTCTAGTATATACTAGGAGGTTTCACTTTTAAAAAGTAATTTTAGATATAATCTCAAAGGAAGAAAAGGTTATCACTATAGCTTCTTAGTTTTATGGGAAAAAGTCTTTATAAACTGTTCTTTCTGTTTGTTTATCTGTTAAATACTGAAAATGTCTTCTCTGATGGGCACAAAACCCCTAACTGATGTTTACTTTTTGTCCTTAAGCCCTTCGATGCTCAAACTCTTTCCCCGGGCCTATCAGGATTACAGGCAATGGGCTGAAGTAATAAATAGCCAACCATCCTTGGCATCAGCCCCAATATCCATTTATGTCGCTGTCTGTCTATAAAGCCTCGTCCACTTCTGTGTTTCTCTTTTTGATTCTCTCTCCCCACCCCGCCTCCCACAGACTAGTCTTAGGCTTTCCTGCAACGGCACACATCCTGACTGGCTTTTCTGGCTGCATCTTGGTACTGTGCATTGTTCTCAGGCATCCAAAGGAAAGCTGATGGATTCTTAGGCTATGCTCAGAACTTCCCTTCTGTGAAGGAACTGCCTGCAATGGCCAAGATTGCCACAGGTTGTGGAGATAGCAAAGTAATAAAACATTGTTTTATTCTACCACAGACACTGGCAACTGTACATTAAATTAGATGGGACCATTCTGCAAGAAGATGTTAACCCAAGAGGTGATTTTCATTCCCTGAAGTAAGACATTAGCTTACTGAAACTCAGTGATCTGCACCCTCCCTACGTGTGGTGTGTTTATACACTTTTGGTAATGATTGTGATAACCTATGTAGCATAGTTCCTGGCACAGTAGCACCTCTCACTCCATAGTAATTCCTTTTCATCTCTTTCCCTGTTGTGTTTTCTTCCCGGAAAGAACATATCAAGAGCCTTTGAGTAGACTTGTCTTGTAAATTGAGATATTTTGGACTTGTAGATATAAGCTCCAGAGGCACAAAGGAAGTGCTTTGAAGTAAGCATGCCATAAACAATTTGCTTAACTCTCCACAATTTCCATTTTCTCATCTGTAAATAGGAATTTTATCATTTATCTCATAGGGCACTTCTGAGAATTAAATGGAGATAAACTGTGAAATATACTTGATCAATAGTAAGATTTAAATAAAATGGCAAATTTTAGTAATTTGAAAGGGTGGAAAAGGGGGATGATGATTTCAAATTGCGTAGACTATAAGGCAACACTCAGAGAACTTCTGAAACGAGAACAGTGCTTACTTCTGGCCAGTCTGCTGGATCTCGCTGCACCCTCCTATAAGACACATGAAGTACGGCGCTGCACTTTCGGCTTAATGTAAATCACATCTAACTAGTGTCTATAATGCTGGACAACTGAGAAATAGAAACTCTTTTTTACATATCACTCAGTAATAAAAATGAGAACAAATGAAAACCTAACTATTTCCCAGGAACCAAATGTGGGACCCAAAACTCTTTCTCCTAATAAAGTCAAGTAACATTTCTCTCTTGGATGGTTCAAATTTTCTAATGAACATGTACATGTTTCTATAGCTACCAAGGAAGCAATACAAGATGCGGCCAAACATTCTCGCTTAATAGTACTGGATTCAGACAGTGATTTGGGGAAGATTTTGTCCCTGAAGTTCAGAAAGCTTTAACACGTCTGGTTTAGAAACTCCCCGTTTGAGCCTACAGAACTCCCATCTAGTCTGTCCTAGTTGTTCCACAAATGCTAACTCCTCTTACTTCTGAAACATTAATTTCTTTAGTACTTTATGTATGACTACCCTCAAATACTGTAAGTATTTTCTAAAAATCATTTATGCTCTATCTTAAAATTTTCTTTATCTTTAAAAGTAAGTCTAAGGAAGTATTTGAGGAGTAGGCAGAATTTTCAAAAGATATTATTTTCATATATGTTGTGATAATGTTCATCTGTGAATAGAAATCCAAATATGTTTGGGACTGGGGATAAGGTAGGCATGGCAAGTTACTCTGAGGAGGGAATTGTTTTACTTCTACTCTTCAATGATGTAGCACCAGGCTTCCTGCTAGAAACAGGAAATGGCTTTGCAGCTGTAGCCTACCTTCAGCTAAAATGAGCTATTCTGTTTGCACCTTCTAGCTCCTCGTTTTCCTGGAGTACTGTGCTCTGTGCCCGTATGATGTTCCAGCTGGGTCTTCTGAGGTGGTCGGGTGATAGTTGGAGCGAGGCACTTTTTGTTTTTCCCTGGGTGCTGAGTAGTCAGTGTGTGATGCTGCAAGCCAGCACTTTTCCGACTACTTGGATTTCTACCAATCCAGTTCTCACCAGTCGTCATTATAACGTTTCAGAGTAAGATTGTTTTTCATATTTCTGTTATTGAAAAAGAAATGAAATGTCTCCCAATTCAGGTAACACTTTTTTCATCCTTTTAAAGTATCTGTCTGGCTGAAAATAGCATTATTATTTTTATTGTTTTGGTTTTAGAAAAGAAAAATTTCTTCCTTTATCGCCAGTGTGTAATGCTCGGCTAATTCTACAGGTCACTCTGAAAAGCGGTGCACGACAGGGTGCCCCTCCCTGAAGCAGGAAGCTAGGATCCACTCATAAATTTTCAGCCAAACTGTGAAGGTCCTAGGGCAGGTTAATCTGTAGTTTCCAAAACTGTTGAGATGGCAATCAAGGGCAGGTTCGTGAATAGAGACATTTCTTAAAATAGTGCCGTGGGTTTGTATAAATTAAATAATGTTGATTGGCTGCAAGGGAGGAGGGATGAGAAGCAGCATTGAACACTTTCTAATGTTTTCTTCAGTGGTTCCATCTTGGCTAGCTATTTGGTTTAATCCATTTACATCACAGAAGAAACAAATTATGATAAGTCCTCTGGAAGCCATCCCCATCTTCTCAGTGCATCCTGTTGTTCTAAACATGTTTCTGCTTTGCACTTCAAGCTCAGGGACATACATAATTCCATACTAGTTTTGTGTACATTTTATTACTTTCACTTGTGAAATGAATCTTCAGTTCAGATAGGACAAACTGGAGTAAAATGATATAAAAGTAGTATCAATGGGTCATGTATTTTAAAAATAAACAAAGAAATCAGGTATGGTGGCACGCACCTATAATCCCAGCTCTCGAGAGGCTGAAGTAGAAGGAACAGCAAGTTCAAGACCAGAGCGATCTATATAGTGAGTTCAAGAGCAGCCAGAACTACATATTGAAAACCTGTCTCAAAATGAAAAACAAACAACAAAAAGAAAAATGCAAAACTTGTGTAGCAGCTATAGTTGTACATATATTGTAGCAATATTTCAGGTTCATGTGGTCATTCTTGGATTACCTTTCCCTTAAGTTTTTTTTTTTAAATAACGTATAATAAAAGTAGTAGTAATGTAAACCTCAGTTTGTGATCAATAATAGATTTTTGTTCTTATTAAATGCATTTTAGGTCTAGATACTACATATAAATGCTTGGTCTGCATTCTCTCTTTGTATCCATAGAATAACTACACAGAGTAGGAACTGTGTTATCAGTACATATAGATGAAGAAACCAAGCCTGAACCACACAGATAGCAGAACAGAGCTTTAGTGTGAAGGAGGGCAATGTAAAATCTGAGCACCTATCCTCAGACATAAGTAATATTGTTTCTAATTATTTAAAAGTGCATTTCTTGTAGTTTAAAAATATTCTGTTTTTTTTTAATATCTGGAACAAGATAAAAATGCTAATAAACATTTTCATTCTCATTTGAGGGCAAGCTTTTAAATTTATGATTCTCTTTTCCTATTCTACTTTTCTGGGAGCATTCACATAAATCTTTTAGGAAGAACAAATAAACTAGCTTAACAATGTAAATCTTAGTTATAATGAGCATAGGCTATAGAAGTATTATAACCATGATCAAATAAAGTAAGGATTAAGCAAACTCCACCATTCATTTTAGATTAAAAAGAAAAATAATTATGTCCAAGAGAAATCAAAATTAATACTCCTTGAGCTATATAGTTGGGCTGAATTCAACCCACACAATTAATTTGAACATATGCACATTTTCCTATCTGTAGTCTCACAAGAAGCTTTTAACATCTTAATATCTTCTTGGAGGGAGAGAATGTCATGTAGCATCACATCCTATTGGTAGGTGAAAATCTAGCTTTTCAGATTCTTTTCCTAATAGTGCAAAGCTACAATTCTAACCTTGATCTTTCTGCTCTCAGAATTTAGGCCTTAATTTATTTCATCCCTTGACTTCTTTTTTTTTTTTTTTATCCCTTAACTTCTGAAGGAATTAACTTTTTCACTCTTTTGTAAATTTTAGTGTACATGTAACTGAAAAAAACCAAGCCCCAGAATTCTGGAAGGATTGTAACTAATGATCTGTTTGGATTATTTGCCAATAATTTTGGTCAAGGCAAATTTGAGATGCTGAGAGTTTGATGGCACTTGTTCTTAATTTTATTTCTTTTTAAATTATTGGTCATAATTTTTTCTTTAGTCATTTTTCCTTTGGCAATAGATTAATCCTTCATCTATGATAAGATCTAGGAGTTATTTTATGATATCACAATATCGATTTATTAATAACAAAAATAAGAAGATGCTTGTGGCAATTAATGTAAAAATAACTACCCTTCCCCCAACCCCTTAGCAAATCAGCTTTCTTCAGAACCAAAAAGCAACAAAGCACATGTTTCTGGCTATGAAAGTAAAAGCAGAATAAAGATACAAAAATAATTAAAATCATAAAGAAGAACACTCACTACATTTTCGCTGATATACTAAGTTTCAGAAAATCATATGCCGAGTAGTGATCAAAGGCTGGGAAGGACGTGTCAAGTTAACACAGGAACAGCGTACACAAAATTAGTTATCAAACTGGGAGCTTTTTGTGATGAGAGCAGCAAATGTGTTTGAGTATCTTAGAAGATAACGCATTATATTTATTTTTTTCTTGGTAGCTCATTTACTCTCCTGTGTTACAGCTCACAAGCCTCTGCCTTTGCCTTATTAGCTGAAGTCGACATTTCTCACAGAAAGGTCATCCTTAGTGGTGATCATCTGCTGTGGAGTAGAACAAACACCACCACCACCACACACACACACACACACACACACACACACACACGCTGGTTTTCTTTAACTGATGACACAGCATATTCTCACTTTCTTGCTCTCTGCCTGTGGACAGACACCCTGCGGCGTTGTGGTCCCTAGTGGCCACGACTGTGGCCTGCCTTTAATGATTCTTCTTAGACTTAACTCTCCTATACTTTGCTATTAAGGTAGTTTTTATTTTTTTCCCCACCACAAACTATTCTTTACAGAAGAATGCTAATTAGTAACTGATAGATATAAAGATTGCTAGCGACAGCCCATTAATTCCATTTACTTTAATAGGACTTAGAACTTAGCTTGCAGTACAGCTGTATTCAGACTGGATTATAAATGTAATTTTTTGCATCATTAGCTTCCCTGATTAATCTTAGACAGCAAATGCATAATTATCAGGAGTAAAAGCCACCCAGTATTAGCAGTGAGTCCAGCTCTCAAATTTGGGCTTTTACAGTCTTCTTATTAACATCATTGTAAGTAGGACAGGTTTTATAAGAAAATGACTGTTTCCTGTTGCTTACTGGTTAACCCATGCGAGAGATGTACTGCTTCAGAAAATAAATAATGCCCATGTTTGTGTGTGTATATGTGCATTTGTGCACAGCAAACAAAATACACGCACACATAGGCAGATTCCCTTGTTCACCTTCAGTTTTTTCTTTGTCATGAGCTCCTTTAAAATAGATTTAGGCAGTACTAACACACCATTAGCAGTTTACCTATGGAGCCTTCCAATTTGGGGCCTAGAGCCTCTTGCCAGTTTCCCCCTCTGAGGTCTTTGCGAAAACCTGCTGATTACTGAGACACTGCAGGGGTGAAGGGCCTTGAGAAGCAGTGTATCATAGCTGTCCATGTCCCCTGAGCTGGATGACTCAGATTCGGCACACTGAGCAAACCTGAAAGGCAGAATCAAATAGGCTAAGGGCATTCAAATGAGAAAACTGGGGGGCCGAGATTTGCTTGCCATTCAGTGGGACCTGATGTTAAAAAGGACAGGCTTCTGTGCTGGAAAAAGTATGCCCTGGCAGACAGGCAGCCTGAAATGCAGTGCTGTAAAAATGACTGCTGTGATGCAGACTAATCATTGGCTAGTTAGTATAAAATGGCACTTCATTAGCATAATGCATCTTTTAAGGAAGATGGAGAGTCTCACTCCAGTCTACCGATTGCAAAGAGCAACTGAGAGGGATTTAGAGGATAAGAACAGAGGGAACAGAGGGGGAGAAGATTTTAAAAAGTCGCAAAACGAGGAGTCTTCTGGAAGGAGCTGTAATGGCTTATTGGAAGGGCAGTGAGCCCCTGTTTTAAGCCACTCCCTGCACTCCATGCGTTGGAGATCCTTTCTGCCCTCAACTTAAAATACAAACTAAAGGTGGGTCCCGTGGCTCAGCTGGTCAGAGCGCCTATCTAGTAAAATGCAGACTAACCAAAGGTTTCTGACTGCTTTTGTTTTCAAACATGTTTCCCTATGCTGTATTTCTGGTATACTCTTAATTACTTTCCAAAGCAACTTTCCTTACACTGAAATATATGCACATGTCTTATTAATGCACACTAGAATATTTCAGTGCTAATAATGATGGGATTTTAGGCAAGACACCTTTACATTATATTTAATACTCACTGAGGAAAGATTCCTGGCTGGTACCCAGAAGTGGGTACTGTGTCCAAGTCACCTACCCTCATTCTAGCTCAGACATACCATGGACACATTACTTGGGGTTATGATTAGTAGACTTCTGGTCATCTCTTTATTTGATGCAGTTCCCAGGATTACATTATCAGGTCTAGAATATACAGACATCTTTCCCATTATTAGTTTCTTAGGGATTGCTGGTGGGAACAGAAATCTTCCGCAGCCTTTACTGTAGCTCTTAGCCATATAAAATGACTTATTTTGTTTAAGAAGTTTTTAATGAAATGCAGTCTCTCTTTCACAACGTTGTTAGTATGACATAGAAAACTATATCATCATCAGATATGTATTCTTCCACATTAAACTGGCTGTATAATAGAGCATGAATTTGGAAAGGAAAGACTACAGGCCTACCTGGATGGATGCACATGTACAAACAGGTATATGCCTGAACTTACTCATATCGACACTCACACCTAACAGCTGACACCAAGGAAAGATAGGCTTATATTTCAAGTCTTCTTGACTTGTATTACCTCATGTCACTATAGATTTGTGCCTTTTAATGTTGGCTGCCCTCCTTTGCCAGTATGTCCCATTTTATACTTGAAGAACCTAAAGCATATTAATTATTGTGATTGAATTTAAACTCTACAAAGTATATTTATTATTCATTTACTGTAAAATATGGTATACAAAGATGATTCAAACACTGCGTATTTTTACACAATTAATTCTCAACAAGCTACTCTGCTTTCTAGAATTCCTGTAACAAACTACCACACAATGAGTAACTTATTCTATCACAGTTTTGGCAGCTAGAGGTCCAAAATCTGATAGCTCCTGGGTTAACTTTTTCTAATGCTGTTAGAGGAGAACCCTCTCTTCTCCCTAGCTGCTTCTGGCATCCGAACGCCTTCACATCTGTTGGTTTGTAATCACGCCACTCCAGTGTCTCCCTCTGTCATTGCTCAGGTTTCTCCTCTGAGCGTGTAACCACTCCCTGCCTCTTACAGGCACACGTGTGATGGCATTTAGGGCCCACTGGATAACCCAAGGTAATCCTTTATGTCAAGATCTTTAATTATATTTCAAATATCCTTTCCCCCCAAGTAATCCAAGCCTTATATTATAAATATAAGGTATAGTATTTATAAGTTTTTGAGATTAGGTTGTGGCCATATCTTTTTGGAGGCTGGGTTGGTACCAATCAACTCACTATATAGAATGAAGGAAGTTATTGTACCAGGAATGGCACATTGTATCCACAACGAGAGATGTACCATTTGTTAATTCCAAATCAAAGTCAAAATTGGATGGGAATAAGGGTTTATGTGGCATAGAAAGCTTGTAAGTAACCTTCTTGGCTGCACACAATTTAAAAGTGCAGAAGGGAGAGAAAGACAGGTGCCTGGCTCCTGTTCTAATTTTTTTACCGTGCACGGTGCTACCTGCCTCAAAACCCTTACCAAGGATTCTAGAAATAAGTTCTGTGTAAAAGTGTTTAATATACATCAGAGCACAGCAGTGCTACAAAGGACCTCAACACTATAAAGGAGTGGGTTCAATCATTTACTTCTGGGTTGAATCTGTTTTATACTTACTTGTTGTTTTGACTATAGGCAAGATTCTTAGCTTTGCGATGGTTTGAGTTTCTGTACCTGTACAGGCAAGATTTTAAAGTACCTCTTTGGGGGACTTGTTTTGCAAATGACGTGAGCTGATACATGTACAGCACTGGGAAGTGTCCTGGCCGCAAGAGCACTCGGAAACATTAGCAACTGATACCAGCTAACTGGCCCAAAAAGTTGTTTTTAGAGGGCCTGAGAGTTGTCACTTCCTCAAGGCCACAGAGCTCATTCACAACAGAGCTAGAACTCAAATCCAAGTGTCCAGACCCTCCAGTCCTTTCTAGCACACATCTTACTCAGTGAGTGTTTGCCAGAACATTTTTGGCATGAAAAAGTTAGGTTATTATTCTGAGCAGAGGAGACTTACACTTTACTATCATTTTTATTAAATGAAAGCCTAGAAATGAAAATTTGGTATCCACAGTGGGTAGAGGAGCAAGAATTTCCTATTACTTAGTACATTAGGGCTTATAAAAGTAGAAATTGTTATTGATGGGACAAGTTTCAAGGACAGAGAGGAGAATGTTGAAAACTGTGCTCTTGCAAAGAAAAAAAAATATGGAGTTTGCTTTTTAAGATACTCAGGAGTGATAAAAATCAATCCTATTTGTGATTTAGGCAGATGTTTTACGTTTTAACCAATTTAGAACCTTTCAAAAGACAATCAGGAAAGAGGAATAATCATTTGAATATCTGTTGCTGTAAAGAACTCTTCAGGTTCATACATGACAACAGTGCAGACTTTTGAAAAAACATTTCTAAAGTTCAAGCTTCAAAGTGACCTGTAATAGTAATTTCCACCTCATTTGTCAGAAGCATACAAATGTGTCTAAATGCAAATGTCCTATGCATTCAGACATTGCACACTGTACTTAGTGAGTGCTATTTCCAGAGCTGTTCACTATTGTTGGAGGTGTTCAGCAACCCACATACTAAGCATAATAAGCAACATGGAGTAACCAAAACATGAGTAGATTTTAAATTGTGTTTTGTAATAAAACAGTTAGATTTACAGGCTGGAGAAACATGTGTGATTTGCAGGACTAAATACATCCTGCTTTGTAGAGGTCATTTTAGGAATGAAAGTGTGCTTTGCTGTGTAACTGGTTATTTAGCATAATAGAAGAAGGTCCCCCAGCCTCCTGCAAAAACTCTTCTGCAAGGAAATTGATTTTCTGATGGAAGGTACTGAAGGGTATCTTTAGCATCAGCAGAGAAGCAACTAATTTAGCTCTATCAGTGAGTCAGATGTCTGTATATTCCCAGCAGTAAACAAGAATTAAGCCATTCCTTGCCCTGTTTCTGTTACCCAGATTCCTTTGAAGGAAATAGCATGAATTGTGGCTACCCCAGATTCCCAGGTCACCCAGTAGTGTGTTATTTGAGTCCTTCATTTGACCTTTTCAAAATCTTGTTGTGTTCCACTGTGTGATTTGGGTTAGACTGGCTCTTCTCCCTTAAGTGTTTTACCAGATTTACTCAGTTTTTAACCTTAAGGAAGAAAGTAGTCTCAAAGTGGTTTTGTTTTTAAAATTCTAACAGATTTTAACTTATTTAAAGAAAGGAAACTTCATGACTGACTACAATTTTTCTTTCCCTATTTTCCATGAATTAATTCTATTTTTTTTATTTTAAAAGTAAAAGCACAAAAACATATTAACAAACAGACACAAAGTAGCATAAGAAATAGTACAATCAAAACTGACTTACAGACAAGGTGACATGGACTCAACAATGGTTGTTGCTTTACCTATTGATAACTTCGAAGTGTATATTCATGAACACAGATACAGACATGCAAAATTGGTCAAACAATCATCTCAACAACAGAAAAAAAAAAAAAAAAAAAGAAACCGGAAAGCATTAACAAAGAGACACAAAGTAGTACAATAACAGTATGATCAGAATTGAATTATAGACAAAGCAACAGAAAACCAACAATAGTTGCTGCATTGCATATTGATATCTTCAAAGTGTATGCTCAGGATAAAACATACAGACATACAAGATTGATCGAATAACCAGTCATCAACTATTCCTTAGCATTAAGTGACATAATACAATAGTAGAGCCATGTTAGCCCTCCTGCACATATGTATATACATATATACATACATACATTTTTTCCACGAATTAATTCTAAGCCTTAATTTTTCTATTCATTAATTCTGATTAGCCTTTCTGAAAGTTGTCTGTTTCTGTCCTGGGTAAATAATGCCATTCAGATCCCTGAAGCTGTGTGTAAATTAGGTCCTTAAGCCTTTGCCTCTCTTGCACTGAGCAGTGGGATCTATTCTAACGTATTTATTTTACTACTTTCTTGACACACAGACACATAAACACATATACACATATCTCTGGCCCCATATAATTATTCTTTCTAGAAATTAGATAGAAGATGAGACCTTAAGTGACAGACTGGGCATCTGAAAAAATTTTAAATATAAAATGAAAAATACTGAAAAGGACACCTACAGTAACAACAAAACTATAGTATTTTTAAAGTTTTAAAGGAAAGGGTAAGATCAAGAGTATTACAGATGAGAGTAGGAGACAGAAGTTAAATGAAATAAAATCATGTTTATTGAGTTCCTGTCATGGTACTTTGTTCTACATCTTCAAACCCACATATTAGAACATGATACTGTGACAGAGTCACCACCCTGTCTCCTGCAAATGTGTGCTGCTTCCCAGTATGTGGGCTTCTGCTGAGAGATACCTACCCTGGATGCTGAGTTTCGTCTCTAGCTGCAGGAATGTGAGTGTTAACACTGTATCATAGCCATGTATGATAAAAATTTTTTTCTATGATGATCGCCCAAGCCTCTGTCCACTCCATGGAACTAGAATCAGGAGAACCTCTCAGTAACTGTTGTGGACTGAATTATGTTCCTCTAAAATTTACATGCTGATGATCTAACCCTTGGGGATCAATGTGTCTGTGCCTTAAAGACATGGACTCTGAAGAGCTAAGTAAGTGGAAATGAAGCTTTTCCACAGGCAGTAGTCTGGGCAGACTGGTGTCCTTTGAACAAAGAGGTTAAGATGTATGGAAAGGAACCTGAGAGGCCCAGTACACAGAGAAAGGCCAGGTAAGAACACAGCAAGAGCACAACCACGTGGAAGCCACAGAGAGAGGCTTCAGAAGATGCCAACCCTGCCCACCCTTTTCTTCCTTTTACAGTCTCCAGAACTATAGGAAATCAATTTCTGTTGACTAACCACCCAGTCTGTGTTACACCATTTGGTTATAGCAGCCACAAGAAACTAAGACCATGATCTCGGAGACCACATGTCAAACCTTTATTATCTTGGGTCCCTGCTTGACCACATGGATGAGACTTACTTTAGATCTGTTTACGCACTCACTGTTACCTCAGGCACCATGAATCCACCTCCTTTATAGCAGTAAGAGTTCAGAAAACTGGACTACATATGTAAACCAGGGCTTATGTAACTGTAGCACTAGAAAGTTCACTAGGGGTGTTGGACACAATACCACGCAATGTGTCCTTCTCCATGTTATCTGGAACACACAGAAGAGGATTCTCTTGAAACAAGGGCTATTTCACTTCCTGTGCTCCCATAAGTGGCATCTAAGGACGTAAGAATGGTCCTATCAATGTTTTCACATGGTTGTATATGATGTAATTTATATTTTTGTAAAACAACCATTACTAAAAAAAGCATCTGTAAACCAGGATCAGTTAAGACTGGTGTGTCTTTACCATCTAACTTTCTTTAGTGTCTTCTCACGTTGAGTCATCTTGGAGTAGCACTAGGGATTTTAAAAATCAGCTAAATGAGAAGTGGAGAGTGCCTTCAGGCTGAGTTTAATGGCTTGGATTTATGATGGTTTTCAGGCACTTCTTGTGGAATGGAGGTTAGTACTATGCATCCTGTTAAGAAAAGCACTTCTCAGAGTAGTTTCCTGAACTCATCTTGTGATGTAACACAAGTGCTCGAGGTCAGAGTTCAAACATTAGTAGAAGTTTTACATGGAAGTGCAAATGTAGAGAAGGCCTGTCCTGACCAAGGGCAGCACCATGCAGTAGGGCGGTGGCCTGGACGGTGTAAAAGCAGAAGAAACAAGTTAGCTGGTACAAGTTGTCTGACTCTTTCCCTTTGCTTCCCAGCCTCCATGAAGTGAACAGCTTTGTTGAACCGCCTGTCCTTGCTGTGGTGTCCACCTCGTCACAGGCCCATGAGCAGCGGAGCCAGGGGACCATGACTGGAAACTCTGAGACCAGAAGCCAAAATAAACTTTTATCCGCTTAGGTTTATTTCAGCTATTTTGTCACTGGGACAACAAGCTGACTAACATGCCCAAGTTATATAACCTCCTTTGTCACTTACTTTCTTATCTGAAAATAGTCAATATTTATTATTTCGTAGTTTCCTGGGCATTACATCAAATAATATCTCCAAACTCCCTAGCGTGATGGTAACTTTAAGTAGGTACTCACTAGATATCAATTTTCTTCACCCATTTTACTCAGACATAGCTAACTTTTATAGTGGTGTTGCGGGCCTCCCCCCAGGAAAAGAATATGAGTGACTTTCTTCAAACCCATCCGTCCTTCCAGTCAAGGAGCTCAGGACTCATGTTTTGGCGAAGGAAAAGCATCAGTGCATCCCTGCTGCTTCTGTCCTCTTTCCTCTTTCTAACATGGTGTCATGGCTGCAGAAATAATGAATGTGTTATTGGTTCTGGACTATACTTGGTGCTTGGAAGTACAGCAATGTGTAGGGAAATCTAGTGTCTGTTTGGGGACATGTCTTTATTTATTTATTTATTTATTTATTTGCCATGGGAATTGAACTTAGAGCTTAATACTGAAATAAATTCCTAGCTTTTTTTGTGTTTCATTTTGAGGCAGTGTCTCACTGTTAAGTTTGATACATTGTGTCAACTTGGGGAGTCTAGAGGCATGGCTAAGTGACTCAGCAGTTCTGCATCCTGGGGTGAAAAGGACATGCCCTTACCCTTCTGGGATGGTGTTCATTGTGTCAATGTGACAAGTTTTAAAGGTTAACTGTGTGAATAAGCAAGGGGTCAGGGTCCTTACCTTGTATTCATCCTGAGCCTGTACGAGAGGAGGGCATGGAGATTACTGAGTGGTACACGCCCCCTGGGTGGAGGCAGCCTGCTTACAATATAAGGGAGGAAAAGAGGCCCTCCCTGCCTTCTACACTTGCTGCTTTTGTTGTTTTCTGTGGCCTTGGACTGCTGCCACCATACCACGCCACCTTGCTTTGGAGCCAGCTGATTATGAGCTAAAACCTTCACAGACTGTGAGCTAAATAAACCTTTCCTTCCTTAATTGTGAGCGTTGTATATTTTGTCTCAGCAATGAGAGAAAACTAACCAAGACTCTCACTAACCCATTAAATTGCTGAGGCTGGACTTGAACATTTGATCCTCTTGTCTCAGCCTCCTACAGTGATGGGATTACAGATGTGTGCCATCATGCCTAGAGAGAGAAATGTGGTTTTCAACATCCTTTTTCTTTTATGTCATAAAGATGCAGGATAATATTTTAACATAATGTGCTTGCACTTTCAACATATATTTATATACAGTAAGTCATTTGGCCACCACAAAACCCAAAATGTTTTTGTCATGTACTCTTTAGAGAGGAAAAACAAAGTGAAGAACAGAGAGGTTATGACTTGTCCCAGCTCACATCATGAGTAAACATCAGATTTCATAATGGTATTGAAGTCACCAAATATTGTTTATATTTTTCCAATAAAGAGTAGCACAGCAAAAACAGACTGGATTTGAATCATAGCTGTGCACCTTAACTTCTCTCTGCTTTAGCATCCTCAGCCATTCAGTGGGAAATAATAATACATACCTCTGTGGCAGACAGCCCAGAATGATCCCAGGGGCTGCCCCTCTTGCTGTTCCCCTTGTTTAACTCTTGCGTGTCAATGTGAACAGGATCTGCAAAGTGCTTCTTATGGGCAGAATGGGCAGAACAGGGCGTGGTGACAGGAGGAACATGATCAAGTGCAGGAAGGTACCTGACGGTAACATCAGGAGATTCTCTTCCTTGCTCACCTTGAAGAAGCAAGTTCCCATGCTCTGAGTTGTTTATTAAGAGGGTCCTGTGACAGAGAACCCAGGGGGCAGCCTCAGACCAACAGCCAGCCAGAAACCTAGAGCTATTCAGTTCACCATAGACTGATGAGTGAAATAAACCCTTTCCCAGTTTTGTCTTAGGTGAGACCACATTCCCAGGGTGACACCTAAACTGCATCTTGGAGAGGATCAATTTCCTAAAATGTGTCCTGAGTCACATCAATGGTGATATAGTAAATACACATTTTTTCAACTCATTAATTTTGTAGCAGTTTGTTTTCTATCAGTAGCTAACTAGTTTACTCCCACAGAGTTATTGTGGGGTCAAGCCTGTCAATAGATATGAAGTATCTATATCAGATACATTGTAGTAATTCAGGAGAAGTTTGAATCATTAACATACTTTATTCCTTAATCCAGAAATATAAGAGGAGTTTTACAGTCATATCTTGCTGTTTGTGTCCTTGTATGGTTGGATCCATTATGTCTGTACTTTATGGTAAGCCAGTCTCAGAGAAGGTCATGATGAGGCTTTCATACAGATAATCCCTCTGTGTGTGTGTATATATGCGTGCGTGTGTGTGTGTGTGTGTGTGTGTGTGTGTGTGTGTGAAGATGAAAGATGAGAGAGAGAGAGTGAGGGAGACAGAAAAATGAGGAGACAGAGATGGGGAGAGAGAGAGAAAAATGAAACAGACACCATGACTTGAATTGCCCGTACACTCTAGGGTCAATGAAATGAATCCAGAGTCACCAATACTTATACTCAAAAAACTAACAAGGGAAATTCCACTTAGCCTAGCTATTCCCTTCTAAGTATCTTCCTGAGTTTAAAAAAATCATACCACAGTGATATATCCATACCCATGATTACAGCAGCACAATTTATAATAGGTAAGTCTTAGAAACAGACTATAAGTCCATCAACAGATGCATGGATGAAGAAAATGTGATGTTTACACACTGGAGTACTACTGTACCATAAATATGGATAAACCTGAGTCATTTGTAGGAAAATGGATGCTTTTTGAGATCATAGTATTAAGCAAATCAGACACACAAGCTTAAACAATGCATGGTTTCTCTTCTACATAAATACACTTAATACATAAGTGAAGTACAAAATAAAAGATACAATAAGAAAAAAGTGAGACAAAAGTCATTGTCTCAATATGTTTGTGCTGTCAGTTTGTTTTCAACATGGCACAAGACCTTGCTTTGCAGGATTTCCAGTTCTTTGGCTATGTTCAGGTCTTTATTATTGCTGTGAACATGATCTGTTTGTCTGAATATTTTTCATGCATTTGAGAGGACTGTATGCTCTGCAGTCTTTGCATATAGTATAATGCCCCCCTTGAGGCATGCTAATGATGATTGTTCTCTTCTATAACAGATTTTTCTGCCTTTTTTATCTGTCAATGACTGAGGGACATGTTTTGATGTTTTCAGTAATATTTGTGGAAGGGTGATTGTTTTCTTTGCTTTCTTTCTTTTTTTTTTTTTTTTTTTGCCCTATGCAGTTGAGTACTTTCTGCAGTGAAATATGTATTAAGGACTGTTAGTTCTTGTTAGAGAACTGCCTTTTATATGATTGTTATGACTGCTGCTATCCTTGCTTACTTTGAAGTACAGATTGAATAGTGTGAAACTAATACAGTCTCAGGATTTTTGTTGAGCCGGTGTTAGACCTGTGGCTCTGTTTGCCTAATTGTGCATTTAATCTTATATTTCATGTTTACATCATGTGTTATGTTTTTAAAATATTTGCACACTTTTCAATAGATAACTAAAAAGATGAAAAGACAATATTTAAAGAAAATATTCCTGTTATAATGGCTTATTAGTTAAGAAATTTTGACACAAATGGCAGAAGCCCAAGTTGAATTACCTAAAGGGAAATAAGAAATGTATTTGCCTGTGTGACTGGGAATGCCAGGAGTGAAACCAAGGCAGATGCAGGAAAGGGCAGGAATACCACTAGGCCTCTCCTTGCCTCCTTAGCTGCAGCTCGCCTCTCTTTCTCCCTGCATGTGTGTTTCTTCCGTTGCTGTGTGGTGTGTGGGTTTCAAAGTGCCTGCACATCTATGTAGGTTATATATTAACAGTTTCATGACTGTTAAGAGTGTCAGGAAAAACATGTGTTCTTGCTTGTTCTTGGAAAGAATCCCAGATGTGAACAATATTTGTGCTCATTAATTTCTGTACTGACACCTTGGTCAGTGACTATTATTGCTATGGGTCAAGGAACCCTAAGAACATCCGAATAACCTGTGATCTCATATTAGAAGACAGAGAATGAACTGTACTGAGAAATAAGGTGAGAAGACTTGTTAACTATATAAAACAGTGGTGTCCAGAATCTATTGGGCAACTTATTCTCATATTCCTGGAATTTAAATATTTACTATGGGAAAATCTGCTGTGGCTTCCTAATAGATGATTATGAAGCTAAATCGACTCTACACTTCTAAACACTTTTTCTTCTTATTTAATTAGTGATTCTATAATAAAAGGCCCAGAGATTGAAATCTGAAAACAATTAATGGTAATTCTATCTATAGCTGACCCTAATTATTCCGCTCAATTGAGTAGAGCTGTGTGTTAATGAGGCAGCTGTGGTAGGTAAATCCCTGTGTGGACCAATGGTCTTTTTTCTGTTCTAGAACATGGACACTTACTCTGTCTTTCTTCTGAAAACACCTGCTTTCAGATGTGGGGCAGAAGAAGTGAAGTTATTTAGCATAGCTGGGCAGACAATTGCACAGTACCTCCTCAGGAATGTCCTTGATAGCTTTTATATTTGTGACAGACAGCACGACTGTTTACAGGGTATGTACTTGATTGTATCTCAAGGTTGTCTAACTTATCATTGAACGATGTTTAGAAATAAGATTTCTTGTCTTGGTGAAGTCACATCATCTCAGCCCATTCCTATGAGAATCAATAAAACAATGAAAATTTAAACAAAGATAAAAAAAGCAATCAGTGTTAACATTAATGACTTTTTGTTTCACAACTGGATTTGCAACTCCTTTCATTTATAGATGGAATTCTGAATCTTCTACATTAAAGTAATGAAGCTTTGTCTAGAGAGTATAAAACATAGGAAAAGACACCGGAGATCAGAGTAACACTGACTACAAAAACAGCTGGCTTTTTTTTTAAGCTCTTTCTATAGATTAAAGATGATGGTAACTGCTTTCCATATATTAATTTAATATTCATAGCAACCACTGTAGGTAAATTTCCATATTCAAGATACTACAATTTAGAAATTAAACAAATCTAATCAGCAAAGGGAGTAGAGTCGACATAGGTAAAGCCCACTTACCCTGGCACAGAGATTTGAACCCAGGTTATGTGAATCCAGAGCCCACATGCAAACATCGATCTGATAGTCTTCATTTTAAATTGTCTGACATTCTATTAATGCTTTATGGTTTAATAATCACAAAGTTGGAATCCATATTCTGAATGACTTCTGAAATATAAACATGCTTATCAGAAAAAAACTTACATTTTTTGACTATGATTATGTAGCTACAGAACAAAGAGATCATTTTTGCAAGACTAAAGGGCATCTCATGGAACTCAGAAGTAGAAATGACAATTAGGTCTCTTACATGGATGAGACCAAAAAGCAATCAGGGACCTGCATAATGCTCCTTCTCCCCAGAACCCACTGGCGACTCATCTCTGCTTTTCCCTGGAGATAAGTATTTGTTTTCAGTTTCGATAGCTGACATTTTCTGCTCAAAATATAGTGGCCTCTGGCTTAAGCATGCATAGGATATGTTTACCCAAGATCCAACAGACCCTAAGCAAGATGTCTAAGGCTGATCTAAATTCCCAGAAGAATGAATGTGTATTCCATCTTCAAGAACTGTAAGATAGGATGAGTATTCAAGAAGAAAATATGTGGGCTAGAAAACTATGTTGGGGCAGAGGACATCATGTGGCCTTGTCAATATAATTGTACTCTGTGATGAGCGTGATAATAGTATCAATTAGAAAATACCAGGAAAATGAAAAGAGTATATATTTTATATAAGAATATGTAGGTTCAAATTGGCACTTTTTGTCTTATTAGCTGTGCTAGCTTAGGCTGACTTTATGAACTTTAGTATTTCTTAATTTTATCATGTATTAAGTAATAATATTGATAAATATAAGCTATAGTTGTTGGAAGATGACATGAAAACATTAATGTAAGATTCCTAAACTAAATGGTAACTGCTGATCATTATTTTTTGCAGATTAAGTGAATTAATTTCATATTGCTTCCTGCCTCTCTCCATATATATTTGTGTGTATGTGTGTGTGTGTGTGTGTGTGTGTGTGTGTGTATGTATAAGACATGCTATTGACTACTGTGCATCTCATCAATTTTAAAAATAATTTTGAGAACAAAGCACATATAGAAAGTCAAGTTTTATTTAAACACATTGTACTCTCTATCAGAGTTGCGGGACTGTTTCAATTAGAAAATTTCATTTGCTGACTTTTCCTAATAATGCATGAGTTGTTTTAAGTATGCAAAAGACTTAGAGGGAACAAAATACTCCCTACCCTAAAAGAAGAAGTAGGTAGATGTAGGAGCTTTATTTGCAGCAGAATTGATCAGAAGAAAACAGTTTTGACTCTCAAGTAACATCTGTTTGGGAAAGCTAACGGCTTTCTGTCCCAACATGGAGGTTAAATCCTAATTATTGCCACAGAGAAAGACTGTATAACTGTTCTGACAGTGGACTGGAAAGGCCTAATGGTGAAATCTATCTAATTGAAGCCATGGTCATGGTCATGAAGATGCTTCCTGTAACCAAAAGTTTCCGAGTTCTAGTGCAGGTCCCTTTGTGGGGAGGTCGTGCAGTGGAGCCTGACAGTCTGTTCCAGCGGTCAGGAGACCCGGCCCTTACCGCTCAGCTCCTGCCAGCTCTGCAGACTTGGAGCCAGTTTACTTTGGGGGCTTCAGTTTCTTCACCTCTTTCAACGTTGTTTTATCCATGTGTGTGCTGTGGGTCCACTGGGGCACTGATAGGAAAAAAGTGTACTCAGAAAATTTGTTAGAGCCCATTAGTGGAAGGACTGCGCTCAGAGGTTACGATGGAGCTCACGTACGTCAAGCCAGCACACGCATCAGTGAGGAGATAGTGCTGCTGAAGGCCAGGAGACCTGGTCTGTGGGGGTTGCCACATGGTTTGAGCTGTGGTCCTAAAAAGTAACTGCTACTTTCAGGGTGGTAAAGCACCTAGAAAAGATTCACTCTGAAGTTCATATCTCTGTTGCTCTGTTCTCATGGTTGTGCCTCTGTTGGCTAAACACAATGAGAATTCAGTGAAAGGAGCTCAGTAACAGAGACGTGGAGCAGGCTTCCCAGGGAACAGAGGAGGCAAGAGGAAGTCCGCTGGCAAAAAGAGAATGCTGGCAAGACCCACACATTTATAGATGCACATCATGTGGTTTTCCTATGTATAGTATTCTTGAATCATTTTCCATTAGTACATATTAATCAGTTCCATTTCATGAAATGTGTTGTTCTCAACTGTTTCATACATCATTAAAGTCAGAGTGCTGTGTTTGCATGTGCTTTGTGACCTATGAGTTTGTGGAACCCCAAATGTGACACTATTAAGAGGTGATAAAACTTTAAAGAGGTGGATCCTTGCAGCAAATGGTTAGGTCTTTAGGATCCCTGGTCGTTAAAGGGATTAATGTAATTCTCAGGGTACCCTAGGTAGTTTTTAAGACAGTGAACTGCCATAAAGTGAGACCACACCATGTGCTTCCTTTTTTCTGCTCGTGATCATTTCTCTTTTCGCTCACCAGAGGTCAAAGGGCCCCTCACCAGAGGTCAAACAGATGGGGTTTCCCAATCAGAGACTCTCAGCCTCTAAAACTATTAAAGGAATAAATCTCTTTTCTTTGTAAGTATCCAGCCTCAGGTGTTTGTTTTGTTTTGTTTTTGTTTCACTTTTGTTTTTTGAGACTGGGTCTCATTACATAGTCTAGACTGGCCTTGAACGTGCTGTGTAGCCAATGGTGGGTTTCAACTCATAGAGATCTTCCTGCCTCCTCCTCTGGAGTGCTGTAATTCTCCGTGTGTATGACCACGCCCAGCTGAGCCTCGGGGATTTTTAAAACAGAAAAGGGAGGAATACATGAGCAATAATCTTTCAATATCTCCAAGAGCCTTATAGTGAATGATAATACCTAACTCAACAGGAGCAGTGCTGATTAAGTGAGACGATCATAACAAGCAATTTTCACAGTAACCTATGGATGTCTGCTGCTATTGGGTCCATCTTACAAATGGAGAAACTGAGACATAAAGATTTGATAAATGCTTTCTTTATGATATTTCCATTACTGTCCTTTACTGGAAAGGGGCCCCCAATGCGTGTATCGGATCCACCACATCTTTACTTTTCTCGAGCTGAGCCCTCAGCGGGGCTCTGATCTCCCTGTATCCCTTCCTCCCTAACTCCTAGTCTATTCCTAAGAAATCAGTGCTCCCAACTCCAGCACTGCCATCTCCAGGAATTTCACTTCCCCCTTTTCCTGTAGCCTTGAGATTCCAAAGCAAGGAGAGTGCCCTTTGTCTCTACTGCTGCCAGGTGTTAGTACTGACATCCTCTCCCCTTTAAGGTCTCCTCTTCCTCACCTCAGCATCTTTCTGTGCTTTCCTCCAGCTGCCCAGGCCTTCCTCTTGTGTCAGAAATGACCTTATGGTTACTCTTGTTGTGTGGGTTTGAACATATCAGCTGGTAACATGTAGCCCAACATATGCTGTTCACTGCCTCTTCCTCGTCTTTCTCGTGTTCGTCTTTGCTTGTTACTTCATTGTGTCTCCTATTTAAACAGACAGCCAATTAAATAAACAACCAACCTTTAACTTTTAAGAAATTTCTGCGTGCTGTTCCCATTTCTCTCTCTCCCTTCTCTTCACGCACCTCTTCAGAGAGTAGTAACCTAATTTCCTTACCACTTACTTGCTGTTTAAGCTCTTTCAGCCTAGTTTCTTTTCACCTGACTCTTACTAATTACTTCCTCAAATTTATCAGTTAATCACCAGAATCATTATTCTCAGGCATCACCTCGTTTCACCTCCTTGAATTTCACATTGAGAAGCAACTGTTCCTTGTACATATAGTTTTGTCTGTGGATTCTGGAACACAAAATGCTCCTACTTTTCTCTTACTCTTTTTGGCCTCCTTTGCTGATCATTCCTCTTCCGTTTCTAACACAAAGTATCCCTTTTAGCATAGCAGTGGCAAGTTCACCTCAACCAAGTGGTTGAAATTTCTAACCTTTCATCCTGTCTCTTCTGGGCTTGTATAAAACAAACAACAAAAAAGCAAACAAGAAACTTTGAGCATCTTCTAAATCCAAATAAAGCAAATATCCATCTTCGCTTTGGCAGCTTCACGAGTCTCTCAATTCCAGAATACTTTCTCTGCATCTCCTTAGTCTTTGCCTCTACCTGCATAGTAGACACCTTTATCAACACAGATCTCCATTTAAACCCTTTCCCTATTATGTTATGTACTGCATTGCAATTGTCATTATTAGGCTGTTTGCCTGCTGTAACACCATCAGCCTCCATGGTTATATAAAGCAAAAGTTTATTTTTCACTTTTGGGGATTCGCATGACACACTAGGATACCCACTCTTGTGTTTAAACAGCAATCTGGCCTGCTTCAGTCCTTTCTCACCAACTCAAGTCTTTTCTCTGTGACTGTCATGTTATGCCTGTTGGGGCTTTTGAATGCCTCCGTTTGGAGCTGACGTGAGTCACTTCTCCTATGTCATTGGCTGTGACTGATCATATGACCAAGCCTAACTGCCCCGTGCTGGAAGTGCAGTCCATGCTATGCACAGAATTTTCCCACTATCTCTTCCTACTGAAACATAACCTCCTCATGGCCAGTATAAAATATCACTGTCTTCATCAGCGCTCCTCTACCAGTGTCACCTACCCAGAAATTAGATAAATATTCATAGGCTTTTAAAAAACTCCTTGTTACTGAATATGACAGTTTTGTGCACCTTAAATATTAATGATCAAAGAAATGAAAAATTGATACCAGCACTTACCCACACATCCAATCCAACTCACTAGAAACAGCTGATTTTCATTTGTCCTTTGGCAATCATACTTTCATAATTTTCCTGTATATAAAGTCACATATGTATACGTCTTTAAATAAATGAAATTTAGTCCTATACTTGTTATTTTCACTTTGGTTTGAGGTTTTTTTATAGAGATTATAGATAGCTAGTTTATTCTTTTTCATAAATAAAATATCTTTTATGTAGATGTAGCATAACTTATATAAACAGTATCCTTTAGATGAGCACTTATTTTGTCAAGTTTAGACTTTTACTGAAACAGCTATAATCATTACTAGCATACCAAAGAGCCGGAGACTGTCTTTATGTGGTAACAAGCAGAATTTCTGAGTCTGAAGGTATAAATGCTTTTAAGTAGGAGAGACATTGACAAAATTCTCTTTAAAACAAAGCAAAACTATACCAGTGATTTACATTCCTTCCAATATTGTACGAGAGTGGCTGTTTCCTCACCTTATCAATACTACACAGTAGCAACATTTCAGTTGTCTAAATCATGTTTATTGAAGAGGGCCAACTTATTCCCCATCATTATCTATCTCTATCTATCTATCCATCCATCCATCTATCCTCTATCTCTACTCCATAGAATGTGCTCAGTATTTTTATTTCACTTCCTTTTATTTTCTGAAGTGAACATGATAGGACTGAAACCAGACCCTGAATGACAGTACATTGGAGATAAAGATAAAAGCAGAGGGCTGGGGATACAGCTCAGTGGAATAAGCACTTGCTTGGCAAGCCCAAGGTCCTGAGTTCAATCCCCAAGTACCGCAAAAAAAAGAAAGAAAGAAAAAAGCAGAGGTTTCCTGATAGGAACTGAAATCAGAGACAGGAGCAAGACGGGTACATAGGGTTTGTAAGTAGATCTTTGTAGATCTTTTTGTCTAGAGATGTAAGAGTAGTGAAGGTAAACAATTTAAAGTAGCTTGCAATTATATTTTAGAGGCTTTTGAATGTGAGCTAATGGGTTTTTAACACTTTAGAAAAAGTAATCAGCAGAAAATCAGGAGACCGAATTTCTACTCCTGCTTTTTCTAGTAACTGGCCCTGAGTTAATCCATGAGTCTCTAGGACTGCTTTTCCTCACCTGCAAACTGAGGAGTTCCAATTACTTATTCATTTATCTTTCCATTAGGGTCCCCATACCTGCCAAAGGTGCCAGAGGATGTCTTAGCAGCTTTGAGCAGAATTATGAACAAGACAGACCACTTTCTAATTTCTTTCTGATCATAAAGTGTGTGGAAACTAGAGATCAGATGAAAAGACCCCTCCACATTTTGCTCAGTGTTCCAACTGGAGGCCTGCGGGAATTCAGGTCTAGTTGGCTGGAAGACCTCACCACCACAGCGTCAAAGATTTGCTCACACTTCCCGGGGGAGAGACTGCTGCAATTGCCTTGGGGACCAAACACTTCTTTAATATCATTAAACACATGCAGTTGCCTGACTTGCAATTATCTACCTGTCCAGAAAACAGGACCTCTTTTGGTGCTTGTGAACAAGACAACTGATGCGATCATTTAGATATAAAATAATGGTAATGTTTTAAAGAACTAGCATTTAAAATTTGCTTTCATTACCTGATTCCACATTTAGTAACCTTATAAAAGTGAAGCATGTGCTTTAATCCAGTCTCTTAGGTGCTCAGAGTTAGCTGGTAGCTTTTTAGAAGATTTTCATTTGCAAAGGAGGCCAGATGCTTTTCTTAACTCTCCAGTATCTCTCTAGGGTGCTTTCTACGTCTTGGTAGAGCAGCCTCCAGTCTTGTATGCTACTTTTTACTTTTGAGGTGTTTTTGTAACACTTTGTGCTAATCAATTGGAAGTGTTCATGCTAATGAATTTGCACAAATGGCTTCATTAGCTGGCATTTTCATCGTTTTTAAGGTTTTTGAATCGTTTGCTTCATTCATGCAAATGAGTCAGCAGGAAAATTCAGATCTTTTTTGGCCTGCGGTTTATCTTATGCTTTATAAATGGAAAAATCCACTGGGTTCACTCTAAGGAACTGATTACAAATGAACACTTTATAAACAACTTGTGAACTGTCCAGTTGAATATAGGGATTCTGCTTTGCATTGTAAGGCTGTAAATTCTCAGTTTTTAGAAAAATTTTTATCAATGATATTCACAGATATGAAAAAAGTAATAATGAAAAACTTATCCTTGATATCAGTTCTTGATTGGCCAGCATCCATTCCATTTTACTGCAACAAATTCCTGATGTTTTTGGACCCATTGCTTGGACCCATCAGTCCATGTTGTTTGGGCAGTCCAACTAAACCCTGGGCTTTGTGGATAGACATGTAATTCAGACCTCATCAATCAGCAAATTCTTCTCTACCATACCAAACTGTTCAGGAGTGTTTGAATAATTCACAACTTGGACCAGGGGTAACTCAGCCCTAGGAATTTTACTAAATTGTGGAGGAGGAAAAATTATCTGTGCTGAGGACATTTAGTTCTGTGAGATTAAAAATATTTCAGAGCACCAGGGTCTATCACATTGAATGAACCAGTGAGAGAATGAAGCCTATACAAAGGAAAACAGATCTAAAAAATACAGAGACTTGAGTCCTGAGCACGTTTGTGCTCCAGTATCCAGCTGTGCCCAAAGCTGGTGTGTACCCTGGGCTTTCCAGTTGTGTAAAACAGTAAATACACTAATGCAATAATAAATACCCTAAATGTTCCTGGATTGCTACTTAAATTCTCAAGGTAGATTTTCTCAGGAGTCTTTTTTCCCCCACTATTAGCCAGATGTGGGGTCTTTAAGATTAATTTCTGTGCTTTGCATCATCTCCCTAGTATAAGAAAGTAAAAGCGTAAATAAAATTCAAAAGATACAATAGACAATGTGAAAGGGAAAGAAACTGCCAAAAAAACTATATACATCCTTCAACAGTTTTCCATACTAGTAAATATCTGGAAGCTAATCGCCATTACTTTGACCACCACTTGTAATTTTAGAAGCCAAAGATAACTTGTACCAATCCATGATTTGTCAATAAATGTAGTATTAAACTATTCATACATTTTTCTTTTCTTAATGTATACATTTTTGGACAGACTTTGTTATGTGTCATGGAAAACTGTTTTTCTGATCTGTTCATTGTTCCTCTTCTTATCCCACACTGTGTGTGTGTGTGTGTGTGTGTGTGTGTGTGTGTGTGTGTTTGGATCACTTTTGTTTAGGTCTCTGACTTCCACATTGGAAGCCATTTTATTTATTTGCAAAAGAAAAAATAATAACAAAATAACAACAATGAAGATAGAAATAAAAACACAAAAACAATGAAAATGATACAGGATTTCAAAACAAGATGATAGGAATTAACAATGGTTGTTATATTACATATTGTTCTCTGGACCAAGTTGCTCAGATTACCAGATGTAAGAATGCAAGATTGATTAAACAATTAAAAAATAATAAGAAAACATTAGAAACATTACAGAGCTTAACTAAACAAGATATTAGGAATTCAGCAATTGTTGTTATATTGCATATTGTTGTCTTCAAATTAATTGTTCAGATTACCAGATATAAGCATGCAAAATTGTTCAAAAAATGTAATTATTAACTTTTCCTTTAAATAAACCATTAGACATCAGCAGTACAGTTATCCCAGCTATCCAGGTCCTGATGCTCATTGTGATTCTGAGGGGTAAATCAGATGGGTGTTCTTTGCACTTTCTCTCACTTACTGCTTTTCGTAGTTTGGACCTTGATTATCTCCCGAAGGTTCATGTACTAAACACTTGGTCCCAGCCAGTGGTGCTACTGGACTGTGGTGGAACATCAAGAGACAGACTCTAGATGGAGATCTTTATGCCATGGGGTGCATGCCGTCAGAAGAGAATGTGAGATCCCATCTTGCTCTCTCTTTCACTTCATGCCATGAGGTGAACTGTTCCCCTTTAACACACTCCTGAAGTGATACACTCTTTCCATTGAACAAAAAGCAACAAGACCTACCAAGCATAGGCTGGAGCATCCAAATCTATGAGTCAGAAATAATCCTCACTTCTTTGTAAGGTGATTATCTCAGCGATGTTTTAAAAACAATTTTCATTAGTATGTGCTTGCAGGACACAATCACTACACTCACTGTGGGGAACTGGTGCATGTAACACTGAGCTATAGTCTCGCGTGCTAGGTATTTGTGACAGTAACCAAAGGCTCACTAACACATCAGTCAAAGCTCACCTGTTTTCACTTCCATTTACATTTCTGGCACAGGGTTACAAATGTTCACAACTATCATCCCATACAGTATATTTTGATTCTGGTTATTCTTTTGTTGATTACATTTTTGGAGACAAATCAAGTGAGAAGGGGGAGAAACTTGTTTACTCCTCATCTTCTGATGTGTTGCTTTAGTGTTCATCTGAATTCATTGTGATTCCACCAACTAATGCTTTGCTCTTTGGCTTAGATTAAGTTTTCAACTAAAAATTCCTCCAAATAGCTTAGAAATGTAAATTTTTAAAAAATTCAATAGCACCAGTCTTAAAACTTTCATCCATTAGCAGTATGTTTTCTCACTTACCAGTTCCTTTAATTTAGAATTTAAGTGTTAGTCCACACTTCTCCAGACTAATATTCTATAGTGGGTTAGAAAATTTTATTTGATTACCAGATTTTTAATCTTTATTTTTATAAAAGCAATAAAACAAATGATTGTTATATCCCTAGAGAATACTTTATGAGTCAAAATGAATTTTGTGAACTTAGAACTTTAAAATTTCACATTAAAATAAGTCATATTAGATTTAATGATTTGAACTTTTAAAATTAGTATACAATGATTTATCTTATGCCAACTGGCTTTATCTAATTGATTTGAATTGATAAAATTGATTATAGCACCTTGGCAAAAAGTCAAAGTCATGTTAGAAATCTCTATTTGGGAATTTTAAAAAGTAGAAAATATGATGTATATTTATTAACCTGGAAGTGTTTCTTCTTAGACATTTTAAAATCATCAGACTGTTGCACTACTTTCAACTAGAGTACCGCTGGTTACTGTATTTATCCATAAACCCTGGGACTCTAAGTGAATAATGTCTCTGAGCATCATTTTCCTCATCCACAAAGCAAGAAGAATGACGGTGTACTCTGTACAACGGATCAGCGTTATAGTCAGCAAAGGACAGATTCTCAATAAATCATTTCTCTCCTCACTTACCTGGAGAAATTGTTGCCTATACAAACCTTAGAGTAAGTGCTTAGGCATCTTAGAAAAACATTGGTTATAGAAGTGTTTCATACAAAATTCTTCATGTTTAATATTTTTAATTCTTGTTGCTACATATAATGCCGCTCAGTAATGCACTATTTGCTATTTCCTAAGCACTGTACCTTGTCCTTCAATGGATCTTTGTAATCTTGTCTGTCTACTCTCTCATAATGGTTTTCCAAGTAAATGATAAATCCCTTGCCCTCCGTTTGTTGTGAGTGGAAGAGTGGATTTTAGTCTGCAAACAAGAAAGCTAGTTTGGCAGAGGAAACAGCATTTACATCTATTGAGCTCCTATAGAGAAGTTTATGTGATTGACATTGACAAATAATGAACACTTTTTAAAAGTGATTTGAAGTTATTTTAGAAACTACTACTTTAATGGTATTCTCGTCTACCATTGTTATAAATATGATGTGGAAAACAGCTTTAATAAATGGCTGGTAGACTTAAGGACACATTTTTGTTCTGTTTAGCTCAAATATGTAGTCAATGATCTGAATTTAACATTTTTCTGATTATTGGTGAACCTAATGAACTTTTCTGAAAACATTAAAGAAATTGAAAGTGAGTAAATAAGATGTAACTCTGAAATGGAGTAGATGTATATTTGTCCAAGACACCCTAAGAAATTTTGGCAGCACCTGATATCCTGTATTACAAGTTACCATTTCCTTTTCAAGTCCCCAAGCATTTATTTGCCTTCCCTAATTCATAATATCTAACATGTGCTTAAAACAACAATAACCCCTTCATATATATGAATTCATGCTTGATAGCTTAATATCTTTCTGGATCCAATTCAACAGAAATTATTTGAGACTCTAGATTCCTGTCTGTTGCACAAAAATCCTACATGGAAGGGTTTCAGCAATGATATTGTTTCACTGTCATTAAATCCATTTATGTCATTCAGTCCAGTAACACTGTTCATTCACATACAAGTGTTCTGATAGGGAATACATATGCAGTACTGGCCAAATCTTTCCCCTAAATTTCCTTCTTAGTGACTAAGCTTCAAAGTGCTTCTATGTTTTCAAAAAACATTATTGTGGGTTTTTTCCCCTATTTGGATCAAAACTAAGCTTATGTGGTTTTCTATTACTGTCTATCTTTACCTTTTTTATTTCTATTTGAAATCTAGAGCTTTGTAAATGTTATCAGGAAATAAGTTGTATATGTGTATCTATCTACCTAATATGTATATAAATTAAATATGTCCTCATAGGTATTCAATTTGAAAACTATAAAGAAATGAAGAAAATCAGTATTTGTTTTCAGGGTTGCTTTACTTTGGAGATAGGGTCTTGCTATGTAGTTTAGCCTGGCCTTGAACTCACTGTATAGCCCAGACTGGCCTCAAACTCATGGCAAACTTCTTATGGCTGGGACCACAGACATGAGCCCCCATGCCCATCAGGATTATTTTCTTTAAGACTCATGTCTTGGTTACTTTTTTCTTATTGCTGAGACAAAATACCCAACACCCAAAATGAAGGAAGGAAAGGTTTATTTAGCTTACAGTTTGTGGAGGTTTCAGTCCATATTTGGCTGGTTCAGAGGCAGAGTGGCACATGGCAGAGGGCAAATGTTCATGGCAGCAGAGCACAGCAAAAACAACCTGCAAAAGGGAGGAATGGCAGCAAGCAGCCTCTTTGCTTCCCTTACATTGTAAACAGGCTACCCCCACCCAGGGGGCGTGTAGCTCTCACACAGTCTCCATGCCCTCCTCTTCCACAGGCTCAGGATGTGTACAAAGTAAGCACCCTGACTTCCTGCTGAATCACTCAGCCGAACCTCCACACTCCCCAAGTTGACACAATGTACCAACCATAACAACTTATAAATGATTAAGCTTTGTAGGAATTATTAGAAATTTATTTGTCAAAAGTCTACAAAGCAGTAAATTTTCTTACATTGTCCACTTATTGCCTGCCAATTCCAGTCCCAGCCATCCTTCCAGTTCAACCTCTGTATTTTATCCCTCACTAAATGCTGCCTGGATCGTGGTCGTAGGTTCCTGATATTTGCACCTTCTCCCTCCCCTATCCCAGCCATCTCTCCATGTGGACACTGGCTCAAGCCTTCACAGATCATCACGGAGGTCCTTTTCACCCACCCAGAAACACATTCAAGGTCTATGGTGAACTAATGTTAAAACAGCCTCTCTAGGCTCCTTACGTATTCCCATTCTCTGCAATAGACAACTTACGCAAACACTGTTTGCTAGAAAGGCTTTGATAACGTTTGCGTTTCACTCACTTTCACACGTAGTTGCCCAGCTGGTGTGCCTTTCACCACCCTGATGCCGTCTGTGGTCCTGTGCGGCCCTCGAGTCTGGGCTTTAAAGCTGTTTCCAACCAAGTCTTTCCTCTTACTCGTCTGCGGTCACCCCCAGTATTCTCTCTCCATCCCCTCTAGAACTGCCATAGTACCATACTTGAGTAGTACTTGTATCCTGTGTGCAATCTGTTTAAAATTTTGTTCAAGTAAAGTAAAATGTCTCATTTGTCTTTGGGTCTTTTCCTTTCTTAGCATGAGTTTCTAGCTCTGGTAAGTTGAATACGGTCACAGGAACTTTGCTACATTTAATAAATATCAGTGCAGTGCAAATTGTAGGACTCCTTGGGTTGTATGCTGACACCACTTGAAAGTAATGTCACATTGTTCCCATTAGGGAAGAATATGAAGCTTCTAATTAATTAGGTTGTAAACCATAACTAATTGATTAAAGCTTAAACTGAAGTATGGTTTCATTTTCATAGCAAATCTTACTTAAATAAAATGCTTTGTTTTTAGATCATTGGTTAGCATTTTTTTCAAATTACCAATGCTCCAAATACTGGCTGTAATATGATCTAGTATTAAGATTTCTGGGACAAAGTGAGACCCAGAAAAATGAGACCCAGAAAAATACTAGGAAAACTAGCATATCTATTTTGAAAGGACAGCTTGCAGCTCTGCAGAATACACTAGCATAGGGATGTTTCTAGGGCCAAATAAGTTGTTTTCAGGTGTAAAAGTGCGTGGAGCAGTCAAAACATGTCGTGAGCCTGGACCCTCCTTCTGTCTTCATCACTGACCTGAACCATATCTCACCTCCAAAGAGAAGCACAAAGGGGGATCTTGGTTTGGCAGTGACCAGACCCTCAGGAGAGTGAAGGGGGATGAAAACTACTTGCAGAATCACCCAACTGTGCTGCACACTAGCCCTCTGGTTCCTCATAGCATCACCTCAGCAATGAGAGGGGACGTTTGATGCATGAAGGATGTGGGTTATGATGAGGGATTCCTGAGCACTGGAGCGTTTTCACTCTTGCAGAGCTCCCAGCCCTGTAATATGAAAGCTTTTCTTTGTGTCTTTCTAATCCTATCTTTCTTTCTTTTAATTTTGATACAAAATGACTGACCTGTTTGGCAGCACATACTTCCAACTCAAATGAGCCTCTTTATTCCTTGCAGTTTCCAGAACTAAAACTTAGAGCTAGTGTTGGTAACTTTCTTTTATGTATCATATTTTCTTTCCATTAAAAGGTGATGAAGAGAGCTTTCCTGTGATGTTTTGAAGCCAAATTTTCATGATGTTTCAGATAAAGCTATTCAATGGCAACTTTGTATACCCTAAAAAAATAAAAATTGCTTTGCATGATAAAATTGATATTTGTACATAAGAGTTAATATTTTTAGAAGCAACTCAAGTTTTAATTAGGAGAAAACCATGGGAGAGTGAAGGACTGGGCACTGACTTGCTCTGTGCATTGGTACTTATGAAAGGACTTTCAAACTTTCACCCATATCTGCACTGTCTTTCTTGGTCTAGAAAGTTTACGTCTGAAGACAGTTTTGTTTTGCTTCACTAAGAGAACATTTTTATTGTTTCTGCTGCTCAAAACTCAGGTTAGGGGCTGGGGATATAGCTCAGTGGAATAAGCGCTTGCCTAGCAAGCGCAGGGTCCTGAGTTCGATCCCCAGTACCGCAAAAAAAAAAAAAAAAAAATTAAAAAAAAAACTCAGGTTAATGAAATGTGATTCAGTTGAGAACAATGTATTTCTCTAAAGTAAGTGAAGTACTGCCCTTGCCTGGTCACATTGAGCAGAGGTGGGGATAGAAATAAAACTGAAGCAACCGAGAACTGAGGTTTAGCACATTTCAATTTCTGGAGGTGGTTGGAAGTCAGTAAGTTTACTTTGTAGATGTGCTGATTTTCCATAGAAATGGAGCCTCCATGCTAAGAGGACCTGCAATGAGTGACCTCCACAAGCTTGTGGTTGCGCGATATTCTTCTCCCTGGGAGGAACACTGGGCGGGCTCTGACTGCTTGGCTATGATGATAAAATTCACAGTAGCTCCCTCGTGTATGCAGCATGGATAAGCATTCTTTTCGCATTCCTTTCCCATGTTTAAGTGCTGTTAGGACAATTGTAGCCTTCATTGAAAAGTTTCACAACTACTTTCACCCATTTAATACTCATTATGAAAAGTTGTTTAACAAACTATCTGTTTTGCCTGTGGCAGCAAATAAGCAGTTTAATTTCACGTTTTTATTGCTTATGTGGTAATAGGTATATATGCATGGCCGTGTGTTTTTAAAAATGTGTTTGTAATTATCACTATGCCACGGTAGTTAATATAAAGGGTGCTTTTATTCCAGGTCATGAGTTACACTGTATTTTCCTTTCTTGAGTCATGGCCAGAAAGTCTGAATGACAGTAAACTGACCGAAAAGCTTACAAATAACTTGTCAGACACAAAGCCAAGGGGGAGGGAATCCTACAAGTTAGGGTTTGCTTATATTTTTCTCCAGTTTCCATGAATGTAGACTGATCAGTAAGCTTAAATTTTTCAGTTGTTATGCTGCACCTACTTAAGCGACAGAGGTAGACATTGTGAGTTATCATCCGGGTTCTCCAGTCCCCTTTACTGTAAGGGTGTGCCCTTCCTGGTTGTGATACGCTTTTGCTGTCTGTATCCTCCACCTCTGATTCTTCTTCACAAGGCTACTGGGTGATTGGAGCCATTTTATCAACGCAGATAGGAACCCAGCAGTCTCCGGAAGTTTAAAATGCTTCTGGGAAATCGTTAACAGTGGTTAGCAGTTGTGGGAATATGCAAGTCTAGCTGGCTTTCCTCAGCTCAACCTGAGGAGGGATCATCCTGAAGGTATTCTCCTAGGCTGGTCTAGACATCACACCATTGGCTGGTTCTTCCCGCTCCCTGTGCTGCTTCTTCACAAGTATTCTGATATCTCCTGAAAGTACATCATGAAAAAGCACATGGATAATGCAGTCTTCATCTCAGAGTCTGCTTCTGGAAGCCAGACCTCAGGTACGATTGATTTGTAAGACTGCACAGACTTTACCCTTTAGCCAGCTCTGTTCCTGCTTGTCACTGAAAACATGAAGGAAGTTGCTGCAATGGCAGGAAGTCCGTAGGACTAATGTGCTCTGCAAATAACTGAATGATCTTGGTAGTTCATGTATGAAGAATTGCATATGAACGTCTATGGTTTTAATTGATACAGAACAATTTTTAGAATTTTAATTGATACAGAACATCCCATAGAACTTGCCTCAGCACACAGAAGCCCCACCTGCAAGCACTGCTTCTTGTTTACCCTTCCATGGTCTGGGTCAGCAAGTCCAGTGAAAAGCTGCCTGCAGTCTCCTTCGAGTTAGTGTGCTTCAGCCATTTCATGTCCACTCCCTGCAGGCTGTTCTCTGCTCTGAGAGGCCAGGCAGTAGCAGCAGTGGGGCTGGGCCTTTGCGCGTGGAGAAACCAATCAGCAAACCTCTTTGGCTAAGGCCCAGGCCCTGGCACTTTATTCCTTTTAAGAACTTCTCTTGTGTTTTCCTCCAGTTTCTCTGGACCAACTTATATTTTTACTTTTCTCTTTGTAATATCAGATCATATTTTCTCTCCTATTGTCCACTGTAATTGTAAACAAAATCTATAATGTACACTTATGTACACTTGTGGGCCCAGCAAGAAAATTATGATATTTTCAAGATTTTAAAATGTATTCTGTGTGCATCTGTGTGCGCATACATGTTTGGTGTGGGGTGTTTCAAAAGAACAATTTACTATTACATTTACCACCAATACTAAAAGCAAGAGATGCTAAAAGTTTTTACTTAAATGCTCTTTCCCTGTTCTTCGCTTCTTTCAATTAGACTCATGGAGAAAAGATGTCAGTCATAGAACTCTGTCCACAAGGGAGGCAATAAAAGTCATTGACATTTCAGAAGCTGTTGGAGAGGGAGAAAAGAAGAAGAGGAAGAGGAAGAGGGGAAAAAAGAAAAGAGGATGAGGAAGAGCAGGGGGAAGAGAGGGGGGAGGAGAGAACAGGGAGAGAAGGAAGTAGGAAGAGGACAGTGAGAGGGGGAGGAGAGAGGGGCGGACGGGTTTGTTTGGGCCATGATGGAATGGGAACTGAAAATGTTGGAAGGAGCAGTAGCATTGCAATTTGAGAGGCAGCAGAGAAAACATAAAGCCCTCTGGGTGTTCCCAGACCCCACCACCAGTCCATAAAGATGGATGGAGTCACCACTGAAGAACAAGTAAACTTGTGGCGAGATCTTTCGAGCAGGTTGGCTGGGAGTGATGAGGCCAAAAGGGGCCAACAGAAGTGCACCCCAAAGCAGCATGGGAGATGACATTGGCGACCTGTGGCCCTTATTACTCCATGGGTGTAGATGTGGAGAGACACACTGAGATCACGGTGGGGCCTGCCATGTGTGGAGTCATTTCTCAGCAGGTCAGGACGTTGCTGTGCAGATCCTCTCTCTTGCAGAACACATTAAGTAAAGGCCCTGCCTAAGAGATCCACCTTTTCATTTGATTTAGACCAGTGAGTGGCTTTGTGTTCTAGAATGCCTTTCCTTTGTGCAAGTTTTGTACTTTGATTGACAGATTCTAACTGCTTTCTACTTAGAAGAAAATGGAATAGATTTTATTCTTGAAAGGTACCTGTTGCTGGGATTTGAAACCTTAAAATAGATGTTGCCATTTCTTTCACATCTAAGATTTGATATGAGAAGAGTTTGAGAAAGCCAAAGCTTTAAAGCACATAGATTTTTGGAAGAAGATATTTTGAGGAGCAGAAAATTAAACAATGCAATCATTGTTTGCTGTGTGTGTGTGTTTGTGTGCGCAGACAAGATTGCTGAGGAGGGAAGCCTCTATGAGGAAATATAAATCCTACTACCGAAAACACAATTACAAGGAGGTAATGCAAGTCACATCAATTTACTGGCCACTCTAGCGATCACTAACTCATTTCTCTTAATGTTTGTCTATAAGTTAATAAGAAGCACACTTTTATAGGAACACTAAATCATAATGAGTCATCAGATGGAATATCGGACAGTGATGTCACTTAAAGGATGGGTAAGAAGCAGAATCCCATAACGAAGTTTACAGAGAAGCAGGAAGAGTATGCAGCCACCGGGAACGTACACTGGGTACCGTTGCTTAGAGAAGGAAGCTACTAACAGTCATGTGTGCTAAGTAAGGTAATTTCTTACATGCCAGAAACTATAGCAATTAAGTTCTTTGCAAATATAATCTTACTTATTCCCTACAACACATCTATGTGTTATGTGTTATTTTGTCATCTCTAAGTAACCAAGCTTAAAGAGATTAATTAATTTCTCTAATGTCTCACCATTAGTAGCTGTGAGGAGTTAATACTTGAAAGAATATCAGGCTTGGGCAGCAGCTGGTGAAGATAAACTTAAAAGCCAAAGATGTAAAGGTTCAGCTGTTGGGTTGATTTGCAGTGGAAACGTCAAGAACAAGTGTGATGGACATATACGGCAACCAGGAAGGAACCGAAGCCTTTAGTGTGGGATACTGAGCTTTCAGGGCTCGACGTTAAGGAAGGAGCTAGAGTTAGAAAGAGCTGTTCCGAACAGGGTTAAAAGGCAGGGAAAGGACTAGAACTTAGGAGGCCCTGGTCAGTGAGTGAGGCAGAGGCGAGGAAGTTCCTGGTCAGTGGAGGCTCAGCTGTGACCCCAAGAGCAGAGTAATACTAAATTCATTAGGTTGTGTTTTCTTCCCATGAGAACAATGTGGGCAACATTCATAAGGACATGTAAGTTAATTTTTTCCTATTGGACTGAACACGGTTGGCTTTGGAAGCTAATTTATCATAGGATTTAATCAGGTAATCAACTCAGTGGAAAGTCTTAGTGAATGTTTTCAGAAATCTGTGAGATTTCTTTTTCTCTTTCTTTTATCATATTAACTGTCCAGTAATGTTTCTCTCCTAAGAGGTATTTAAGTAATAGAGAAATAGAGTAATAAGGGAACATATTGTTTTCTTTTCAGTGAGAAAAATAGAACATTCTAAAACTGTTTTGTTTATTGAGGAGGCAAATGGTTACTAGTGAAAAAAGACAGATTTTTATATTTACAATATTTCAAAGAAATTGAGAGAAACCTTATGAAACATTTTCACATTCATTTTTTCTGAATTACTAGGTCCAGCATGTGATATTAAAATGTTGTGTACGTATTTAAAATTATCATTTTCTTTCTAAAAATATAATAGAGCTGAGATTAATTGGAATATTTTCAGGTTAGTTTTCTCCCTGTTTAGATGGAGACTGCAGTGTAGATCTAGGTGGTCGGTACTCACCACCGCTGCTATATCCTTTCTGCTTCCTGCTGTTGCCTGACCACCAAGTGAAAAAGAAAGATTAAAAAAGAAAGAATAATCACTGCTTTTACTTAGTTAATTTTAGCTATGTAAAATTATAGGCAGCCTGGGCCACTTTTCAATGATTCCTTAGGCTGAAAGTTCATAAAAGCACAAAGAATAAAGCAGCACACTTTTTACTGGTGCAATTTTAAAGGTTCATTATAAACTTATTTTTTTTTTTTTTCGGTACTGGGGATCGAACTCAGGACCCTGCGCTTGCTAGGCAGGCGCTTATTCCACTGAGCTATATCCTCAGCCCATAAACTTATTTTGCAAACTTTCTTTTGTCTTTTAAATTTGAAATACATGATGTTTACAAGTACATGTACTATATATGGGAATTGTAATGCAGCATACAACATAAATGTCATGAACCTCCTAGCCCAGCTTAAGAAATGGATCGTGATCTTTAACCTTTAAAATAACTTGTGGAGGAATGGCCACAGCTGTCGCCACAGGCAGTGGGAGGACTTGTGTGGGCCCCGCTCCTGGGCCTGGTGACCCTTCTAGGTGAGGCTGAAAGGGACAGAGGCCAGCAGGTGGCCAACAGCTCTCATACAGGCACCAAGGTTATTCTCAGTGTCCCTCCACCTGCACTGCACCACACTGTGGCCTCTGTCTAGACAGATGAGTAGGGAGAGGCCCCACAGAGGGACAGCACTGCACATGCACAGGGGCAGGGGTGGCAGTGGGGACCACCCTCACCAGGTCCCAGTGAAAGTCCAATACCTTGGTGTCAAAAATGGAGACAACACAAATTGCCATCAGCAGATGGGCACATAAACAATTTGTAGCTCATCCACACAATGGCAGGTGATGGTTCAACCACTGACAAGCAGCAGGACCCATGAAAGCCAGGGTTATGCTGAAGGAATAATCTATGCAAAAAACAAAACCACTTGCTGAGCAATCACAGCTTTCCCATATCTAGAAAGTACAAACCCTCCCCCTGGGTCACAAAGTACGTGGGCTGCGTGGGATGGAAGGACTTGAAGTGATTACAGGTGGCCACAGGGACAAATTCAAAGTACAGTACTGTACGTGTTCATCGCTGCCCCTGGGGTGATGGTTTCTAGGGTCTACAAAAAGTGCCCGCCATGCAGTCACCACATGCTTTCCAACTCACTCTATGTCATAGGACTGAGTACTATGCTTTTGGATTAAGTTCATTGGCTAAGAATGAATAACCATTTGTGTGTTCCTCAAAGCTGCAACCTGTCGTGGATGCACCACCACCAAACCAGAGGTTACAATCTGAAACCAACGTTTCTTTCTCTTAAGGAAAAATATGTGAACATTTCTGGAATGTCTCAGTACTCCCTATTTAACTAAAAATGATCAATCTAGAAAGAAAAGTATCCTAAACTTCTGCAGCTAAGTATAAATACCCAGCACTGCATCATCAGAGCAAATGGCTCCTGTGTATGGAAGAGACCCCTCAGCACTGTGCCGGCCACATGCAAAGTGTCACTGCACACATGCTGCTTTCGAAGTGAGACTGTCTCCAGTGCCTAATATCATGGAAAGATTTCCCAGCTTTCCTTTTGCTGTTTCTAAATCACACTGAATCGGGAAAGATCCTGAGTATAATTCTAGCATTCTGGGCAACTAGGTAAGGAGATCACAAAGTGGAGTCCAACCTTACAAATAAAGTGACTTATTGAGACACTTTGTGGGTATCTGAAAAAAAAAAAATGTCAGAGGATATAGTTCACTGTGAAGATGTAGGATTCAAGAACCCAGTACTTCAAAAGTAAAAAACTCACATAGTAGTTAGATGATAGATTAGAGAAAAAGATCCATAGATAGATACTTAGATAAAAAAAAAATAAGTGGCCACTGGTTTATTTAGCACAAAGAAAAATATGAGCCATAGGTTCTTCTTATTCAAGGGGTACTAAGGTTGTAGACCCCCAAGACCTGCCCTCACTTCCTTGGCAACATGCCCAAATAGAACTTGCAACCCTTGCAACAGCCATCCCACCCTAGTAACAGCTGTCTCCTGAGCTCACTTGGCCAGACATTCAACAGCAAGCCTGCTAAGCTGCTTTCCCACTTCTCCCAGCCACACCCTCAGGACCCCAGGCAGATAAATGATCTATGAAAGACTGAGAAGACGGTTGACTGCATCTAAACACCTCCAGCCACAGCGCAGCAGCCATCCATATGTTACAGACACCCCAGAGAAAGTCTTCCAAGGATTGAGCCCCAGTGAGCTAGCAAAATCAAGGGACCCAACCAAAATCTCCCCAAACCCAAATATCAACTGCACAGAAACTGAAAAGAGCCCAGGGCCAATTTCACCAGGCCCAGAAACATCGAGTAGCTCTGAACAGGTGTCCCCAGAGCCAGACACAAAAAAGCTGGGGAGTCAAAGACATTCAAGGTGGGAGACCAAAGTCACAGACACCAGCCACCAAGAGACACTCAGAGCCCTAGTGTACATGTGCCCAGGTCCAGATACCGCTGTTGGATACAGCTTCACAGAGAGTCTGGCAGAAGTCCAGCCAGTGCTTCAGTGCAGACACCACACACATGCATGGAGCCCTCTGAAGCCAGTTTTCCAGGGCAGCCAAGCCTGCTATGGTCTCTTCTTCCTGAGCAGCTCCACAATCCATATCTCTACCCTGATTATGGAAAGAGATATCATGATAACATGTTTTGAGACTTCCACCTCTCTTGAGGGCCTTTTCAATGAAGTTCAAGACATCCGGTCTTTTGACAAAAGTACAGTTTTTACCATGAAATGGGTAGATGAGCAAGGAGACTCTTTTACTGTATCACCTGAGTTGGACTTAGGTGAAGCCTTTAAGCTTTCTGAGCTGATGCAGTATTCTGAATGCTTAATTCATGCATACACTTATGAATCAGAACATGCTAAAATGCCTTGTCCAGAAGATAAATCCATTTATGGCAGAGCCACACGCCTCTGGAAAAAGCTTTGCTGTACAAATAGCTATACTTTTCAGTACAAACATTTCAGCAGGTGTGCTGACTGAGCCACCTGCACAGTCCCTTAGGAGGACTTGGATTCCTGGTGAATCAGTGTATCGACTGTAAACTCTTGGTTCCTAAGAAGTGCCACAAACTTTCACAGTTGAATACAGGTAGATTCTTTGCCACCCGATCCAACAATACCAGTGGATCAATCATCCATGCTTTCAGACAGTAAAGCCACATAATCCTTCAAGTGCTGAGGGTTTGGAGCAAGTGGATGAAGAGAACGAAGCCGTGAACAACAGGGAAATTGACAGAGCTTCATCCAGTTTCGGTCTGCAGGACTTGATTTGCCCCAGGTAATATGGAGACTCACGAAAAGTACAGATCATATATACGCAATGAAAGTTGTGAAAAAAGACATTGCCGACCCTGATCGGGTACAGACAGAGAAGCTTGTTTTGGAGCAGGTATCTAAGCATCCTTTTCTTGTTGGACTGCATTCTTGCTTTCAGATAGAAAGCAGAGTAGTCTTTGTTCTAGACTTTGTAAATGACTGAGATCTAATGTTTCATTTGCACAAACAAAAAAATACTTCCAGAAGAACATGCCAGGTTTTACTCTGCAGAAATCAGTTTAGCATTCAATTATCCTCATGAGCCAGGGATACTTTATAGAAATTTGCAATTGTACAATTTATTAGTGGGCTCAGAAGGGCACATTAAGCTCTCTGACTATTGTGTGTATGAAGGACTACAGCCAGGAGATATGATCAGCACTTTCTGTGGTGCTCCTAATTACCTTGTTCCGGAATTTACAAGAGGAGAAGATTGTGGCTTCAGTGTTGACTGGTGGGCTTTTTGAGTACTAATGTGTGAGACAATGGTTGGTGAGTCTCTGTTTCATTTCATCTTGCTGACAGCTTCCATAACCCTTATGAAAACTCAGTTAATTATCTCTTGCAAGTTATTTTGGAAAGAAAAATTCACAGATCCCATTGACTATCTATAAAAGCTGCAAGTGTCCTTGAGAGTTTTCTGAACAGGGACCCAAAGGGAGAGTTGGGCTGTTGTCTTTAAACAGGATTTGCTGGTGCTCAGGAGCATCCATTCTTTCACAGTGTTAACTGGGATGTGATGGAGCAAAGTCAGGTGATTGCTCTCTTTAAACCAAGTATTTCTGGGGAATTCGGTTTGGACAACTTTGCTTTTCAGTTTACTGATGAACCTGTCTGGCGTACCCCAGATGACAATGACATTATGAGGAAGACTGATGGTATGAATTTACAGGCTTTGAGTCTATCAGTTGTCTTTTGATGTCTGAGGAAGAATGTGTCTGATCCTCATTTCACAACTATGCATTCTGCTTATGTTGCCATTTAGTACCTGGAAAAAATTGTTACCAACTTGGATTCAATTAACCATGATTGTCTGGAGACTGATTGTAATTTCTTTTTTGAAAGTGATATTTAGATGTAATACTTGATCCTTGTCTTGGTTACATTTTTTCTCTTTGCTGAGACGAAATACCCAACACACAAAATGAAAGAAGGAAAGGTTTATTTAGCTTACAGTCTGTGGAGGTTTCAGTCCATACTTGGCTGGTTCAGAGGCACAGTGGCACACGGCAGAGGGCAACAGTTCATGACAGCGGTACACAACAAAGCAACAAGCGCAAGAAGGGAGAAATGGCAGCAGGAATGGTCTCTTTCTCTTCCTTACATATACAAACTATCCACCCTAGGGCAGGTATAGCTCTCACAACCATAATCCCAGCACTGGATCATGGATCAGTCATAAACTCTAAAAGCCATCCTATAACCGCATGAGGATTTGGGGACATGTGGACACAAGCCATAACATTCCACCTCTGGCCTCCCAAAGACTCATGAGCATCCCTTTGTAGCATTTAGTCCATCTGCAAGAGTTGCCAAGGTCCTAACAGTTTTAGCATTGCTAAAAAGTCCAAATCCCAAGTCTCCTATGAGATGTAAGGCACACTCTTAACTGTGAGCCCCTGTACAAATGAAAAGTTAAACACTTCCAAAATTCAATGGCACAAAATATACATTACCATTACAAAAGGTACAAATACAAGGATACAGAGCATTGGGAGCAAAGCAAGTCCAACATCCAGCAAGGCTAACAATATGTTCTGTAGTTCCAAATCCAGCATCTGAAGCAACTTGTGGCAAATTGTGAGCTCCAAAGGGCTTCCATGAATCCACCCTTATGGCACTTCTGGTGGTTACAGCTCCCACGGCTTCTCTCTTAGGCTGCCTTTGCTCCCTCTTTGCAGCTTTCCTTAGATGATCCATGGTCCTGTCTTTTCTAAACTTCTGAGGTCTCCAGGGCACCTTTTACTTCACACTCACATCTTCACACACTGCCTTCTCAGGGGCACACTGCCTGGCCTCCCAGGCCTTCTGCAATCTGGTTGGAAGCCTCTTTAACCTCAGAACTCTTGCATTCTCCATGCACCCAAAGCCAGGGCCATGTGGATGATGCCAAGGTCTGCTGCCACTTGGAGCAGTAGCCAAGCTTTCCTTTCTCTTGGCCATAGGGGTCGAGTGCCTGGGTCACTGGGCACTCTGAATCCAATTTTGAGGAGCAAATTCTCTATGCTGCCGCCATTCTGGAACATGGTGCTCTGTGGCTTCCTTCTCAAGGCAAGGTCTTTCACATTTGCAGTTTGAGGCTGCAAAGGATGGAGACTTGCTGCTTCTTGTGATGCTCCCAGGCCACTTTTTCCACTCTCTTGTTTCTTTTCAGCAATCAGGATCTCCTCAATTCCACCTTTGCAATCCACAGCTCTAACAGAGCTTCCCTTCTGGCCAAATTCAACATTTTAAATCATCCTGCTGGGCTCTTTGCTTTTCAGTCTCAATATAAATCTGACTAAAAGCCGCCAACAATAGCCATGCCGCTGCCCCAACATTCGACTCCCTTGAAATTTCTTTTGCCAGATTAACCATTCCGCTGCCACCCTTAATCTCAGTTTTAGGCAAAGTCTTTAGACAGGAACAAAATGCAGACAAACTTTCTGCCAAGCTATAACACACATCGTCTGGAGTCCAACAACCAATGCAGTCCTTCTTACCAGCAGAAACCTGCTGAACCTGGTCTTTACTGGCAGGATTTCTATCAACCTTCTGGTCTTCTGAGCTCTGACCAGAATCTTCCAGACAGAACAGCCAAAGGTGTTC
Organism: Dinomys branickii; assembly: GCA_004027595.1. NCBI lineage: Eukaryota > Metazoa > Chordata > Mammalia > Rodentia > Dinomyidae > Dinomys > Dinomys branickii. Next base: position 336,547 of record PVLD010000048.1, on the reverse strand, counting down.
CAGCTCTGGTCTTTTAGGCAACATCTCTGAAAGGCTCTTGCACCACATGGTCAGGTATAGTTACAGCAACAACCCCACTTCTCTGGTACCAAATTCTGTCTTGGTTACTTTTTTCTTGTTGCTGAGACAAAATACCCAACACCCAAAATGAAAGAAGGAAAGGTTTATTTAGCTTACAGTTTGTGGAGGTTTCAGTGCATACTTGGCTGGTTCTGAGGCAGAGTAGCACATGGCAGAGGGCTACAGTTCATGGCAGCGGTACACAGCAAAGCAACAAGCGCAAGAAGGGAGGGATGGCACCAGGAATGGCCTTTTTCTCTCCCTTACATATACAAACTATCCGCCTTAGGGAGGGTATAGCTCTCACACCCATAATCACAGCATTGGATCATGGATTAGTCACAAACTTTAAAAGCCCACTCCATAACTGCATGAGGATTTGGGGGAAAATGCAGACACAAACCATAGCAATCCTTATAGTCAGTGATAGAAAATCCTCAGTTTTTTTTAGAGTTTCTTTTTGTGATTTAACTTAAACAACGAGGAGGTATTCATTTTTAACCCATCTTGTAAGCAGTCTTCCTTTTATTAAATGCAGACAGAATGGCTAATATTTTTCTTATTTACACTGAAGAAGACAATTTGTCTTTCAAGTAGAATGGCTTATCTATGCTTGTTTCTGTCCAACCTCCCAGTTCATGTGGTCTTCGGAGAAATCCAAAAACAATATACCAATTTTGAATAACTGTACTGAAAAGACATATGTTGTAATTCTATTTCTTTAAGTTTTTTTTTTTTCTTTAGTAGAGTAACACATGAAATAGTATAATTCATTTTAGGGGCAAAATTTTTCAGGCTAGTTTTCTTAAGCTTTGTGGTTAGCAATTTATTTAAATAGTTGCCAGATATGGCGTTCTCCTGTTTATATTAGCACCATTTTTATGCAAAGGATTTAAAAAGTACCCATGGTCTCTAATCAAGTTTCAATGACATAATCTTAGTAAAATTTAATTTTAAGGAAGCCAAAATTTAAAATCATTTAAAATATTAGACATTTAATAAGTTATCTTTTCTGCTTATTCCATTTCATTAGAAATGTAACTTTTCCAAGGTTTTAGTTGTATGTTTTTTCCTTCAAATAAGTTTGAAAGTAATGAAAATTTCAAAAGAAAATGTTTATACATATTTCCTTGTTTATTTGAAAGGAATATATTTCTCTTAATGCCTGGAACCTTTTTAAAAACAAAAAGCAGTATTCACATCATAAACTTTTAGGGCATTCTGAGATAATCAGAAATATGTTTATATTCATGGTCTTTCTTTAAAGTGTTGCTCTTTCCCATATAGCATTTCAGAATGTAGAATAATTGCATAGAGAATTTATTTAAACTGTATGTTATTGGGCCCACATTAGAATTCTTTTAGCCTTTGTATTTCTCTTTGAGAAAGTAAAAACTCTGTTCATAGCCAGTTATAACTACATGAACACATTTGAACAGATTTCAGATTAATGACTTCATTATATATGTTTCCTGTTCCCCCTAACAAAATTTTAGTAGTTTTCTACCAGTGATGTACTAATAATGAACATTTTTCTTTTATGGATTTTTAACCTTTATTTAGGTTGGTCTTTTGTTTTTAAACTTTTAAGTAATGAGATTTACTGATTATATTTTATATTTTATGCAAAATTGCATTACAAATATGATTTTAACTGCATTCTAATTTTTGGCCTTCTTTAACTGTCATCCCAGCTTTTCATATTATATAGACGTTCTATCAAAATATCACCAGGGAATAAGGCAGTTTGCAGTCAGAATGGTTGGCATTTTGGTGTTCTAGGAAATAATGTATTTTGTTTAAGCCTGTAGTCAGATCATTTTATGGATATTCAGCCCGGATTAAATATCAAGCACTATACTTGTTCACTGCTGATAAATTTACTTTATAAACATATTTTGTTTTGATTTTTGTCATTTATAAAACTGTTCTCATCATTGTAATGTAATCTATATTCGTGTGCCTTCTTTTTCTTTTAAAAAACTTTGAATAAAACATAAAATAGAAAACCTTGTACTCCCTGTTGATCATGGACCCTTGCATCCCTGTTAGATGAAATCAGTATTGAAAAAAATTTTTTCCTTATTATTCCTATGTTTTTCTTTATTGCTAAAAGTACATACATATGTATCTTTTAAGAATGTGTTATGCAGTTGGCTTCATAGAAATATTGTGTATGCATTTACACAGGGAATTTCCGTTGCTTGTTTTTTCCACTCAATATGATGAACCTGGTATTCATCCATATTGACAGAATTCACTGTGCATCGCTTCTTATCGTGCTATACTGTGGTATGAGTAGATCAAAGCTATAGATCTCTGCCGTTTCAGGCAGATATTTACATTCATGTTATTGCTGTTACAAAAGCTGCTACCGGTACCGTTCTTACACATGGCTATTTGTCCCTAGTTGCATGAGTTTACACAGAAATGGCACTGCTGTTTCTTATACCACTAGGGTCTTACTGTTGGAAAAAAATATGAGTCCCATTTATTCTACATATTTGTCAATGGTTGGTACTTTTGTGTGTTTTAAAATCTTTATGTCAATGTAATGGATGAAAGGTATAATCCCAAAGAAATTTTGATTTTTGAATAAATTTCCTGGATTCCTGGCGAAGTCAGTCATTTTTTCTTATGGCTACTTTCAAAACCGTTTTCTTTTTTGTGGAAAGCCTACTTTCCTTAATTATGATATTTCTCTACTTATTGTTGTAATTTTTATATATGAAGAATATGAATCCTTTTTCAGGCTCAGGACTTGCCTTTTGGTTCTCTTATAGTAACTTTTGATGAACTAATGTTCTTACATTTAGAGTTATTTAAGCCTTGTTTTGGTTTCATTTAAAAATGTTTTCCTATGCTATGCAGTTAAAATATTTCCTAGTGTGGGGGGCGTTTACTTTTCCATATTGAAATGTTCTGTAAACTGGGAGTGAACACTTACGTATGACATGAGATATAAAGACAGCTTCACTGTTCGCATTTTAAGGAATTGCCCTCCCTCGTCCACGGACTTGCGTGTTCAGCACCCGCTCAGAGAGAGAGGCATGACTGCTCTCAGGCACACTCTGACTGCAGGCTCTTCCCGTGGTCTTCCCTCTCTCCAAAATGCTCTTTCCTCAGGTCTCAGCACGTTCTCTCCTCACCTCCTTCAGGATTTCTCTTTAAAATCAGTTTGTCAGTGAGGTGACACATGGCCATTCAGTTTGAAAATACAATACATTCTTAAACTTTTTCAGTCCTTCTCCACTTTATACTTCATCATTGCTCTCATGAAGATGTGAATTTGAGTATATTTGTGTTATTTGATTGTGTATCCCCCCACACACACACACACAAGCACGGTGAAGAAAGGAGCTTTTCATTGTTTTGTTTACCTGGAATGGCAACATCCAGAAATAAGCCAAGCACCTAATCAGCGGTTGTTAGTGAGCCCTAGACAAGTGCACTAAAGAGGGTATTTCATTGTGAAAATGAAATTTTCTGCTTTTGGGCTCCAGATCTTTCATTGGTTTATTTCTGCTTCTCTTTCTGAGTATCACTCTCAGTGTGTAGCTTTGTAATAGAGCTTGGTGTCTAACAGAACATAGCCTCTCCGTGTTCTTATTCTTTAAGGGTGATTTTTTTATTCTCTGTAGTTTCCTCTCCCATGTCAATTTAGAATTACTTATCAAGTCCCATTCCAAAACCTCACTGCTGTTTGATTTCAATTGCACTTACTCCATTTAATTTGAAAAGACAAAAGAGACTCTTTCTTATTATTTTAATCTTTCTATCATAAATATGATATGTCTTTCATTTATTTAGTTCCTTCTTTAATATGTTTAAATATGTTTTACAAATTATCTCTATAAATGGTGCACTATTTGATAAATGCTTTTTTGTTCCTGCAGACAAGGTTGAATTATTCATAGATTCTTCAATTAAACCAGGAGGCCCTTATCTTTAAACACTGACACTATATATTCTAAAGCTTAGATCATAAAATATCATGAATTTTAAATAAAGGTAAGTTTTCAGAAGAAGCCAGTAATTGTAATTAATCAGAAAATTTTCTTTCAGCTATGAGATGAGAATCTTAAAAGAAGGACTTAATTTAAATTACTGAGAAGGCTTGAGGAGAAAAATACTATGCTCTTAACTTGCAGCTTCCCTTCATTTATAAAAACTTGTCTGACCCAAATCCCTGAGAAGACATAACTCTTTCCCCATTGTGTTTCTAACTGTAAACTGTTACTCCCAGTACCATAATACCACATTGTTAGCGCCTCCATTTAACATCTTCCCTGCTTTGCCCACTCACTGAACCAGAGGCTGTGTCCCGTCTTGTATTCCCAGGCTCAGTCATAGTGCCTCCTGTGTAGAATATAGCACTATAAGCTGACAAATGTTAAAGTAGGACATCCAAACTAGAACACAAGAAAATCTGCTTTTGGTAAAGCCTTCACAAATGGCACAGACATTAGCCTGTGTGATACTCCTTTCCTTCCAACTCCTCTGTTTCCTCAGAGACTTTTTTTCCATTCTCTCTAGTTGCTCCTGTACCTCTTAGCTCTCAAGTTCCCTTGTGTCTTTCCATCTTCCATCCCAGAGACCTCAGTGCTGGCATGGGAATTCTCACAGTCATCTCTTTTCTAACTTGATTCAAAGACCTATTACCTATTCAGAACTACTACATCTTCAATGACACTTGAGTAGTTAAATATATGAAGTGGACAGTTAACACACTTAGGAGCTTCTGAGCCTTATTTCTAATTCCCTGAGCTGGACATCTAATCCCTGCATGTATGTTACTGTCTTGGTTACTTTTCTCTTGTTGCTAAGACAAAATACCCAACATCCAAAATTAAGGAAGGAAAGGTTTATTTAGCTTACAGTTTGTGGGGGTTTCACTCTATACTCAGCTGGCTCCAAGGCAGAGTGGCACATGGCAGCTGGCCACCGTTCATGGCAGCAGAAGACAGTAAAGCAACAAGAGCAAAAGGGAGAAGCAGGCAGGAAGAGCGAGCCTCTTTTCTTCTCTTACATTGTAGGCAAACTTCCTGCCCCATGGCAGGTACAGCACTCATATCCATAATTGGACAGTGAATCAATCATAAACTCTAGACACCTGCTCCATGATTGCATGAGGCTTTGGCAGGACATCCAGACTCAAACCATAACAGTTACATACAAAATCTGCTATTAGAACATAATATTTAGTACTGTGTGTTACCAGTGTGAACTCATTAATTTCTTTATCCCATGTAATCTTCTGAAATTTGCCACTCTTCTTAATTCACATAATAGTTAATGTAGTCATTACCATTTCATTACCTGAATAAGAAGAATCAGCCTCCCATCAAGACTTACTTCAAATAGATGATGTTAACTTAAAAACTTGTCTCCTAAAACTCCTCCCTGGTCTCTCTTTCAGTTTCTAATTTCTACTGTCTACATCTTTCAGCTGGACTGTTGCCTCATCTTTGCAATTTACCTCCTTGAGTAGAGATTGACCTTGCTTCTCATTCTTGTTCAAATTATTTTTGTAGATGTGCATCATAGCTGAATGATTCTTAAAGCATAACATTGCTCAGTAGTCTAATTTCATTAACAAAGCACCCAGGCCACTTCAAGTGCACGTCCTCATCTACCTAGCCACGTGTATATTTTCCACACATACTAGTCTCTGCATTCTGAAAATGTAAATGTTTACTGACATCATCTTATTAGTTTATTCCTCCATATAGTCTGCTTCTCTTGTAATCGCCATTTCTCCCTTTTCTATCTAAATCACTTACCTATAGTTCACATAGCATCTTTCATTTGAAGTCTTCCAGGACAGTCTCAAACTTAGCAACTGACTCATCTCTTGTGGTACCATGGTACTGTGTTTGTATCTCGATGTCAACACTTCTAATTTGAATTAAAAATTATTTATGTGTTTATCTATCCTTTATTATTTTGAGTTCCTTCTCAGAGCTCAGAACAATTTGTTTTGCATTATGAAACTATGACAACAGTTAGATTCCATAGTCATCCTAGAACAAAACTCCACAGAGATCCTGCAACCATTTTCTCCATGTAGATATTTTTTTTGGTGGTACCAAGAATTGAACCTAGGGCCATTATTTATTTTTTCTATTGAGATAGAGTCTAACTAAGTTTCCTAGCTGGGAATTGAACATTCAGTCATTCTGCCTCGGTCTCCTCAGTGTTGCAGTTAAAGACTCCTGCCATTAAGCCCAGCTAAGGACACCATTCCACCCTGTCAATGCCAATTGATTCCACTTTTCATATAAACCAACATGTTCAGCCCCTTCTTTAAAGCCTTACCAAACTGCTTCCCAGTTTGTCTTCAATTATTTATTATATCAGCATCAATACTGAACGTTTTTCATGGTTCTGTGTTGCATCATGATCTCACAGGTTGGAAATGCAACTTAAAAGTCCTATTATTCCTCCCACTTATCTGACCCTCAGTACATGGTTCTTTGAAAACTCAATCTGTTCATGGATTTGGGGTATGCCTGGATCTACTTGAAGTACTTTGCATGTAGCTATCATTTAATACTCCCACTACTCTTTCCCAAGATCAAAAAATTAGTACATGACTATTCTGGAAGTCTATCCATATTTCTTCACCTCCAAATTTTTAAATCAGGGTATATTATTTTTCAGAAGCCATTGTATCTTTTCATTTACTGTGCCCAGGTATCTTTTCCACCATATGTGTCAACCTGTGTTTGACTTGGCCTTACTCTTGTTTGGATTTATACATTGAAGTAGAAAGGGTTATTGGAACTCTTGCCAAACTGGGTCATGCTATGCATGGTCTGTTCCTGGTGAATGTTTTGGAATTGTTTGAAATTCAGCTTAGCAGCCCGACAGTTGATCCATTACGTGTTTTTGTTTAACAGTTACCATTAGCACGACAGAAGTAACAAGCAGCCAGATTATTGTGTCAAATAATTAGCAGAAGCTTTCAGTACTAGTATGTTTTCATTATTGTGATTGCCTTTTTATGTCTGGTATTTTTAGACCCAAGAATCCTTTACAAAATAAAATTATTATCCAGAAAAATCTGGAGAACTAGTTTAGAAAGTTAATTTAAAATACAAAGTCAATTCAACAACAGAGGAAGGGTAAAAATGCAGTGTTAGCTGTCACGTATTATTCTCATGATGGAAAGAATTACATATTCCAAGAAGTGGAAAAACAACTCATAAGAGTTCCCAGAAGATTTCGGAGGAAGTGCTGTAATCCTAAATTATGTTCTTGATGTTAAAATGTTATTTAGAAAGTTGATTATTCAAATTGAATTTGTTTTCAGATATGAGCAATAATAACCCTTTACTTGCAAACTTTTGTCTATGGAGGTTAGATACTATGGTATTTTGGGAAAAGTGTACGTTTTTAGGAGCCAAGGTTACTCTCCTTTTCGTTTGTTATTTAAAACACATTTAGAAGAAACTGTAAGTTTATTTCAAAATGACATGAAGTATGTACATACATTACTTCCTTTCTCCCATGTTTTTTCTTTAAATAAATTTAAAGAAATTATAAAGAAATCATAGTTGAAAAAAAGGTGGTTTTAGGTCACCAACCGGTGAAGGTTTAAACATTTCTGAAAGCCAGAGGGAGAATGGGAGGACGGAGAAGAGAAGTGAAGAGAAATATGAGGATGGAACCAGGAGAATGTCTGGAATTAGCGTCTAAAATTTGGGTGAGAGCTGAATACAGTCAAAAGCTGAAGACTGATAGGACAAAAACTGTGAGTATTGATTAAGAGATGTTAAATGTATTTATATTAAGGTAAAAGCATCATTTATCTTTAAAACCAAAAAAGAAACCACAGGAAAGCTTGATTAATATAAACAGAAGTCAAAACTAAAAACTTCAAATAATTGATGGACCTATATAAATGTAGATATATTATCTATTATACATATTAGTCTGTTCTAAGCTACAAATAAATATCTCATTGGAGTGAGCCAAGATTCATAACACTGGAACAAAAGAAAAATGAGTCATTTGAAGCCCATCACATTATCCAACAAAGGGAGAGCAATATTAATAAAATCAAAGTATTGGTAATGTAGTATATTGGTTTTCAAATTTTAGTCCCTCCCAAATAACACCTAAAAGGATGAGTTACAATTACAACAAGCTTATGTCAGTTGGAAAATTGTGAACATCTAAAGGTGTAAGTGTATTTTATAGAATTTGAGAATTAGAAGTTGAACGTGGAAAAAACAAAACAAAATATGTACCTTCAAGCAGACTAAAACAGACTAAGTTGAGATCCAGACTAAAATCAATGGAAGCAGACATGTGTACTTACAAAGTAACAATAGCATATTTTACTGAATAAAACTTTATAAATGTGTAGAGTAGTGTAGAAAGGAAAACGGTGTACATGTGAAACGTATGTACATGTGAAACATATGTACATGTAAAATGTATGTATGTGTGAAATGTATCTATATGTGAAATTCTCATCTTTCTTAGTGTCTGGAATTTTAAATATAATACTACATTATTTAGATCAATGATATTAACTGGCAGGAGGGAAATATTTCATGCATTTACTTTTGGACTTGGAATTTTAGATTGGAAAGTTTTGCTTTTCATCTGAAACTGTTTTATATTATTGGACCTCTCACCATATGTGCATTACTTGACAAAAATAAAACAAAAACGGAAGAGAAATTATAGCACAGTATATTCCAAGAGTCCCTACTGAAGAAGATTTGAAGTCCTTGGAGTACTTGGGAAATACAAAATGTTCTTGGTGGTGCTCAAACTAACAAAATAACCTCTTAAATCAGTGATTTTTGATGTGCTTGTTCAAGGGAAGCCATTGGGAATTTGCCAGCTCCACTAGGCCACGTGAAGAATGACTTAAATGGCTGGAGTTTATAGTTTAGTTTATGCTGTAGTTTATCCCATAGGGTACAGCAGTCCAATAACACTGTATTTGGGGCATTTTAAAAAGTTGTGTGTGCTTCTGAATAGTAGAAAATCAAAATGGTAAAAATACTACCAGAAGTTGACTATACCTTTCACTTACTTGAGAAGACTGAGAAGTTCTTAGGTGTTGGATTACCTTCACTTGGAGTTCACCTGGACCTGCTTGCTAGAATTTGTGGGAATTCTAAATACCCTTGGTTTCATCCTTCTCTGACCTCTGCAATTCATTATAGCTGATGTGAAGCTCCAATCTTCAGAGTGATCTGAGAATGAACTGCAATCAGGGTAGAGCAGTATGGAGAGAAGCCAGGCAGGACTTTATCAACTCTTCAGGGACTAAACATTGCCTACAGTGTAGCTGGAACTACTTTATGACAGCCCTGTTTACTTCAGGATCTGGTTTAGTTTTCTCTATCAGCGTTGTTTTATATATATATATATATATATATATATATATATATATATATATAATTAGTACATGTTTGTAGTACATAATACTTACAACATGTCTTGTTCTTTGCTTTCTTGATGATGGCCATTCTTGCTGGGGTAAGATGAAATCTCAATGTTTGCTGCATTTCTGCCTAGTGGTTTGTCAACTCCTAAAGAAACGAGATGCACATCCTGTTTTTAGACTGAGTTCAAAAGTTCAGTTGCCTTCTGTGCAGGCTAGAGAGTCATGATGATGAGTAAGAACACTGGGTTTTAATAAACCTGGATTTATGTCTTGGAGTTGGCTAGTAATATGCAGGTGACCATGAAAAATCATTTATCCTTGATTGTTTCTTAACTTCTGGTTCTGTAGAATAAAAATAACACCAATTCCATTAAAAGATTATTTGTTTAAGGATGTATTAGTGAGAAAGAACACTTGTTCTCAAAATATTAGTGCAAATATGCCAATAAAATAGATATGATTCTATTACTAGTGTTTTTACTGTCTTTCTAGCCACCCTCAAGGAACACGTTAATCACTGAAGTGCGTTTACAATGTTTATTGGGCCACTGGCTCTGTACCTTGCACAAGATCCCATGTTATTCCCTGTATATAACCAGCATTGAGAATATTTTCCTTAAGTACACAGCAAATGTTTTATAATTGTATTAAGAGTTAGATTATTAGTTTCACTTTTTGAGTATACCGCTTATTTTTGAATGTTTACCCCAACACTCCAAAATACAGATACCCTTAGAGGACATCTGCAATTACATTTTTCAACAGCAAATCTTTATTGAGCAATTTCTGTGATAAAACATTTGTTTTTCAAAGGCAACCCAAACAAAAAATACTGCCCTTTTTACAGTTTAGATACAGGCATAGATAAGTGTAGCATTTAAATGGAAGGTATTAAATGCCATGATAGCAGAATGCACAGGGCATTGTGAGGACTTGGAGGAAAGATACGTAGACTACTCAGATGGGAAAGGTTTCGGGGGGCACATACAAAGTGATAAAGAGAAATTAAATATGAAACAAGTAAGTAATACAGACTGGATGCAGGAGAAAACATTATAAAATGTAGAGACAGTGAATCATACTGGATTGTGTAAGGGGTGGCTACCAGGTCTGTATTCCTGGAGCAGTGTCTGGGGAAAAGGGGATGAAAACTGAATCCAGAAAGAGAGGGCTTGATTAGCTCAAGAGACACTGTTTTCCGAAATGAAGATTCCCTGACCTGAATTCCACAGCACTATTTAAGAAAAAGAGGCATATGATCCATTTATGGGGAGAGATGGAGACGTAAATTAGTGAAAGAATATTTGATGCAAGGGGTAGGATATTTTATACCTAGCCCAAACACAGAACAAAAGAAATTGAATGATACCAAATGCTAAGCAGTGTGAGACTTTCTGTAAGGCATTGATAGATAAATAGTGGATAAATTGGTACATAAATTAAAGATATGTATGAAAGGACATATATATGCATATATGTGCTTTACCATTTTTCTGCACAACCTAAAATGAGGCAAGGACATTCTTGTATCTCAATTTCATATGCAGGTGTTATCTTGGAATTTTCATGCTAAAACAGATCAGATAGTCTATGGAAAAGGAATTTGTTGTACACATTATTATACTTTCTCAAAGGCCTTAAATGGTGATTTAAACAAAACCAAAGAAAAAGCAAGAAAGATATACAGCTCAAATTATTTAGCTTAAAATGTATGTCTTTTAGAAGCTAGCTAAATAATTAAGATCAGGGTAATTATTTACATTGCTCAGACCAATGTGCCTTGAGCTTGATTACTTTTATTTTGTGACATTTTAAAAATATCTAAACGGGGCATGGTGGCACAGGGCTGTAATCCTAGCACTTTGGAAGATGGAGGCAAGAATATTGCACATTCAAGCCCAATTTAGGCAATTTTGGTATTAATTTAGTGAGACTTTGTTTCAAAATACAGAACTTAAAAAGGATTGGGGATGTAGCTCAGCGCAGTGGCTCTGTGTTCAGAAACCAAGACTGAAAACAAGTCTTAAGTTTCTTAGAGAATGGTTAGTAAAGATCTGTGTCCAAGTGATACACTACTTCCTTCCTAGTCTTCCCCTCTCTGAGTATCTATTCTATAAGCTCATTTCCTCCTAGAACCTGAGGAATCACAGAATTATTTTCAGCTAAAACTGACCATGTTTGTAAGCGAGTAGGCATGGAATGATGTTAGTGACCTGCTGTGTTTTCAAACTTCGCTTTTAGCAACTTAGATAAGGAAACTAATTTTAACTTGTGTTTTTCCTATGGATAAGACATCCTAAAATTAGTGTCTGGGAAAGAATGTACGGGGGTTCCTATGTCATTGTAACTGATTCCTTTTATTATAAATGGAATTATTTCTTTCAAAGAGATGTGTTGAAATTCTAATTTTCAGTACATTAGAATATAATCATATTTGGAAGTAGGGGCTTCATAAAAGTGATCAAGTTAAAATGATTTAACTAGAAGGGGCCCAAGCCCAGTATAAATGGTGTCTTTATGAAATGGAGAAATTGGACACAAAACTGAAATGCGCAGGGAAAATACCCGATAAAGGGGGAGAAAAGAAGCAACACTATTACAAGCCAAGGAGTGCCAGAGATTGCTCACAAAACTCAAGGTTTGAACAGGCAAGGAGTGATTCTCCACTACAGATTTTGGAGGAAACATGGCACCGTGAGCGCCTTAATTTCAAGCTTCCAGCTTTCCAAACTGGAAATAAGATGTTATCAGTTGTTTTAAGCCATTGATTTTGCAGTTCTTCACGATAGCTGCCCTGAAAAACTAACATACAGTTAAACATTTCAAAAATAAATATTAATAACCAATTAATGGAAGCTTCCACATTTTAATTTTAAACCATAATCTAAATAATTCAATCCCACAATCTAACAGTGCTGTGATTTAGTAAAAGAAATTTAATGATAATAAAGAAGAAAGGACATATTTGAGAATAAGAGACAATTCTTGAAACTTAGCAGTTTGTAATTTATGTACACAAGGATGACATCTTTACTTTTATTTCCAGTAGATTTCAATATTGGGCCCACATTTCAATATCTGGCCCCAAATGCCTTTGTGGATTTCTGATGCGAATGGTGGTAACATGAATTTCTAGAATATATTCTCTTGCTCAATCAATATTCTGTTCTCTGGGACATTCCATGCAAGTGAATCCAAATTCTGGAGTTCTTGGGATTAGTTACCTTAGACTGTATTCAGAGACAAAACCTGAAGACTGAGACACTGACTTCTCTTTTTGCAGACGGGGAGTGTAGGTGTTCATGCCTAGGAAAAAGATTTTGCCATATAAGTCCACGTTTGGTAAATCTTATTAGCAAATGAGGAAGTCTGTTATGGAATAAAATAGCTTTTTTATCTTCTTTTCTCAGACTTTTTCTTTGGACTGCAGCTATTTTATTTATAAAGAAAGAAGACTTTGACTTTAGTTACATATTGAATGCCCACTAATTTCCAGGAAAGGCATAAGAACTGGAGAGGATATAAACAAGAAATAATCACTGTCACTACCCACTGAGAATTCTGTGATATCTAAGTCATGTCTAGGGTTAAAATGACCTACTGTGTTTATCCATTCAAAATGTTAGAGTGTAAATATATGTGGGCATTTCATGGTATTGCTTAAACAGAATTTGAGCACATAAATGATTCTAAGAAAAATAATATCCTAAAATGCACTCAAGCTCATCCAACCTTTACTTTGAACTTGCTGTGTTTTACTTTATTAACCTATTCAAAGAACATTAAGGAACATAGCCTTAGCAGAAATCTACTGACAATGTACTGTTTCTTATATTTGACATGTTCTAAGTACTTGGACAGTATCCAAATGGCTTTGCTCAGGCACTGATTCTCTGAACAAAATCAGTTCCTCCTTAGCTGAGCAGTGGACCACTGTAGGTGTTAACTTTTGTTCAGAAAAATATTTTGAAGAAAACATTATCTGATATTGGCACATAGATTGTAGATGAGAAAAATTGATAGCCATTTCTGTTGGTTAAGTACAATAAATCATATGCAAATTTTACTTGGTGGTTTACTGTCCCAGATTATACTGTAGGTGTGAGTATCTTCTATCCTGTATTGTATCATTGAGTCATTTTCCTATATGCCTCTGTTTGTGGTAAACTCTATCTCCTTACCCTAATGTATCCTTGAAAGTCCAGGCTAATTGCCACTATTAATACTATTGCAAGTTTGATACAGTCTTTATGTTGGGCTTCAGGTTGTACAGTTTATTCAACACATAATTGAACATGTGTGTTCAGACATATCCTGAGGCCTTCATAAATGAGATCCACTCTGCTAATTGCTATATACAAAAACCGAAGATCCACCCCTCTCTAGACTTCACTCTCCTAGGAGTGACAAGCAAGTCAAAGACATCTTCAGATGGTATGATGGAGTGTTGTACAAAATGAGGGGGAGAACCTAGCCCAGGTGAAGGTGGCAAGGCAAGCATTCTACAAAAGAGACTTGACCTGAGTCCAGTGGTACAATTGAGCTTCCTATTGAAAAATAGATTTTTCTATTAATATATTTATGTGGCTTTTACATATTCCACTTCCTACTTAAACTGATAGACTTGGGCTTGGCCTGATTGGTGGAAATAAGCCTTCCACTGGTTGAATTTGTCAAATGAGCTCATGCATGTCCTTTGCTATTTGGAAAAAGTATCTCAACTGAGAGACTTCGTATATCTCCATTACACATCCGCCTGCCACCATAACCCTGAGCAAGGCTGTGTCTTCGTCTTGGAGACCTGCTATCCCTGTTAAATTCGCTACTGATCCAAATCCCATAGAAACAAGAATAGAGGTATCTTCCCAAATTATTTTGCTCCATATTTGATATTGAATGATTGGTACTTTACCTTTAGATTTTAAAATAATCAAAGAAAAACTAAGACAGATATTATAGATAACATCTATACTCCAGTTACTCAGTTTTATAGCTGCTAATATTTTATCATTTTTCCTTCCAGTTGTTTTATATTTTTAAAAAATAAAACACTGTGGATTTAGCCACAGACTTTTTCTGGTACTGCATTCATTCCAACCTAAATTCCTCAGAGGCACCAAAACTTAGGGATTAGGAATGTTACTTTCCTTAAATCTTCATTCTCCTACTTTTATATATTAACAACTATATTCACAAACATTTATGGAACTTTCATATGTGTGATTATTACCACTTTTTTGTTATGAACTACAGCAAACGTGGGCAAGAACACGATAGGGTAATGAAGACCCACATACCCACTTAGCTCTTGCAGGCACCACGCCTTTGTTCCTTGAAGCCCACCCCCACTTTCATTTCCTCAGTATACCTTTCACCACGTATCTCTAAATCATCATCACCTTTGAAAACCTAAAACCATGTTCCAATGATCACAACTCCAAATTTAAATATGATTTTTTATTTTAAAAATAGTTTACTTTCTCCAATCTTACTAATGCTGTTCACTTTATTAGAATCAAGATCTATATAAGCCCCATTATGTAGAATTTGTTGAAATACTTTAAAAATATATTTAAGGTTCTGTGTCTTTTGCTGTGCAAAACATTTTTAGTAATATGAGATCCCAGTTGTCGATTCTTCATGTTATTTCCTATGCAGTCAGGGTTTGGTTCATGAAGTCTTTGCCTACACCTATGTCTTCAAGAGTTCTACTATTTTATTTCCCAGCAGAGTTAGTGTTTCTGTTGTAATATTTAGATCTTTGATCCATTTTGAGTTTAGTTTAATGCAAGGTGATAGACATGAACCCAGCTTTACTATTTGACATGTGGAAAGCCAACTTTGCGACACTATTAAAGAGGCTGTCTTTTCATTCAGTGAACATGTTTGGCCTCTTTGTCAAAGATAAAGTGCATACAAACTTCTCAGATGAAGAGTACAAAGGGCAAATAAATATAAAAAAAAGTGTTTTGTATCAGTGGTCATTTGAGACATGCAAATAAAAACAACATTGGGATTTTATCTCACTCTGGAAAGATTGGCTATTATCAAGAAATCAACCACTAACATGCTGGTGGGGATGTGGGAAAAAAGGAAGCCTACTCTACTGTTGGTGGGAGTGTAGACTGGTGCAACCAGTGTGGGAATCAGTGTGGAGATTCCTCAGAAAACTAAAATTAGAGGTTCCATTTGACCCAGCTCTTTCTCTTCTTGCTATCTTTTTGATAGAATTAAAGTATCATACTACAGTGATGCATGTGCACCCATGTTTATAGCAACACAGTTTGTAATAGGTAGGAAACAATCCAAATGTCCATCAACGGAATAATGGATAAAAAGATTTGTTTTAACAGTGGAGTATTACTCAGCTACAAAGAAGGATAAACTTGGGCCATTTATGGCTAAATGAATGGACCTTGAGACCATACTCTTAAGTGAAATAAGTCAGACAAATGTGTGAATATTGCACTATCTCTCTGATGTTAAAAACTGAAAGTGTAAATAAGAACCAGTGTCTATAATAGATATTATGAAATAGGTAGAAATTGTTAAAAAGCAGTGAGGAACTAGGGAGGGGGAAAGGAAAAAAGGGAAAAGAAAAGTATAAGAAAAGAAGGATAAAATGGAAACAAGTGTGTGTAAATAAGGAGGGGAAGAGGGCTTGAAGAAAGGGGAGGAGAGGGAATGGGAAAAGAGGAATCAAGATATATTATGCGAGGTACGTATTCCTTACCATGAGTGTGATCATCATATACATCTAAAGGTACCAATAAACTTAATAATAATAAAAATTAAACTAAAAAGCTGTATATAGTTTCCCAACTATTTTCTAGATATTTATTTATTCAAAAAACATGTAATTGGTTCTCTGGCTTTCCACATTTGACATTTGCTGATTTCATGGATGTAGAGACTTTTGACTTCTCTTCCCCTCTATGTCCTACAAGTAGCTAATTACATCTAGGTGCTTGTCAGGTCCAGGTTTGATATCTTTGGCAAGAATTCCTCACAGGTTGGGCTTGGAATGTAGCTCAGTGGCAGAGCACTTGACTGGCAAGCTCCAGGCCCTGAGTTCAATCTCTGGTAGTACAAAAGAAAATAGTTAAAAAAAGAAAAAAGACGAGTTCCTCACAGATGTGCTGCAATTCTTCAGGAGTCACCTACTCTCTGGGCTGCTTTTATGCAGCAGCAGAACTGATATTTGTTGCCTAGACACATCACCTCTTTATGACTGGCAAAATAGTCCTGCTCTAATTTCCTGCTTTCTCTCGTTTCTCTGTATGTGTGCCATTGTTTTAGTGTCTGTTGTCATGAATATTCTTGTACAGTTTGCCTTTTTATCTCTCCATGACGAAATAAGTATTTAAGGGTTCCTTGTAACTTTTGTGTATTTCATCATTTGTCATTTCCTCGGTGTTGGCTAGAATTTTGAGGTTGTTCCAGAAATTTGGCTCATAAAAACAAGACTGCAGCAGACTTCTTTCCGATGCGCTCTTGGTGCACAAGAGCCAGTCCTCCTCCTGAAGTTCCGGGGTTAGGTTATGTGTGAGATTCACTTTCTCTGTTGCTAGATGCTACCAAAGTTTCCCCCCTTCACGACGCTCTTGACAATGTCTACTGTTGTCAGACTTATTTTTGCTAGCCATCTGTGTCCAAACTAGTTTTCTTGTCACTTTAATTTTCAGTATCATGATAACCAATACATTTTATGTATCTCCTGGTCTCTCTGCTGTTCTCTGTGAGTTACCTGCTAATAAACCTTTACCATTTGCCATTGCTATTCACTTTCTACACAGTGATTTTTAAGGGTTTTTTGTATATAGTCTTTGATTATTAAGAGCTTGACATTTTCTCTCCATTCTTTGGATTAAAGATATTTTATTTTCCTTATGAAAAATATAGCAAAGTGTTTAAAATTATAGGTAATTGATTTAGCATTCTTGGATTTAAGTCACAGCTTGGGAAGTGCTTAGCTGAGAAATCCTAATCCATGTAATTTCATGTGTGAGTCCCTAAGATTTCTTAGATTTAAAAAAAAAGGAATGGAAAGAGTATCCTACTACTACACGGATATTTGGATGACCTAGTGAGACACGACCTATGGGGCATCATGAGGAATATGTCATATTTTTATGTGCTTACTTTAATGTATATATTTTTTCTTCAAATATAAGTTTAACTTAGTTGAATTCATTCATTTCTTCTTGGAAAGCTATGAATCACAGGAATGCTTTCAACTGTATGTTCTCTCTGCATTTCTGCTGCTAGAAAGAAATGGTAGGTCTTGTTATTATTGCTGTGAAATGAAAGTAACAGAAGCCGCTGTATTCTTGTGTGCTTTTGATGCTGCAGAATGGGACTGACCACATATACAACTTATTCAGTTTATAATTCACAGGCCAGCACTGATCTTTGTCACCTTCTTTTAGAAGGGATAAAACACAGGGATGTAAATGCTAAATTAAACAACCTGGAAATAGTGAGAAATATTTGTAACTACAGCTGCACAACCGTAATCACTTCCTACTTGAGGATGAAGAGGAAAAGTTATAGTTAATGCCCTGTGTTATACTGGCAACAACATAGAAGCAGCAAGTGATAAAGTGGTTCATTGTCCCTTTTCTGCTACCAATGATCATGGAAACTCTATTTAGCTGCCAAGATGTGGGTTTTCCAAAGGGCTACACACATACAGATGATCTGTTCAGTGCTATTTAAAATTGTGACCACTTAAATATTAGACACAGTTTAATTAGGTAAATTGTAATACATTAATTTAGGGAGATTGTGTGCCATCCTTTAATTGATAAGTGTGAAAACTGAAGTTCCATGAAAGTATTCTTTTGATAGATTGTTAACTGAAAGGAAATATTCTTTCTGTGTTATACTTAAAACAATGTAAAATTATACACTCAGATGTCAACAGATGTGCAACTGCTCTATAGTGAATAATTTGGTTCATCTTTTATCTCAGTTCCTAATGTCTTGTAACTTCCTAACTAATACAAGGACTGGCTCAGGATGAGATTCAGTCATCAGAAAGACTCAGCACATGAGTAGGGAATGAAGGCTTTGTGTCAGAAAATATCACTCCAATCTCAAGGAAAACAAGAGGGCTGGAGAATGAGTTTTTTCAAGTTGCCAATTACAAATATCAGTCAGGCCTTGCACTAAATCGTGAAAGCCCAATACAGTTTTGAGCAATAACTTGTGTGAATTCCCTGCCTGGAAAGACGGGCAGCACTGTGCCCTGATTCCGTCGGGAGAGGATCTGGAAGCATTGTTGGGAGCTTTCTATTTCTTGCCCTACATGTCTCTCTCTTTGGCTAATTTAAGAAATCTGGAATTTTCCCTCTTTTTAAAATGGATATGTAACTTAAACAAAAAAGTGCATAACATCTAAATGTACTAGTTTCCAGTTTGTAAAATGCATGCACATGTCCTCGTTGCCATCCTCTCAGTAGAGAGATGTGTATTTCTGAATGCGTAGTTTTCAGCATAACACAGAAGACTATTTCCCTTCACTGAACAGTATATCAAAAATATACTTTCATGTAACTTCAGTTTTTACACTTATCAATTAAATAATGCCACACAATTTTCCTAAATTTGTATCCTATAATCCATCCTAAGTATAGTACTATTTTGAAGTGTAAAACTCATCCTATGGTATTATTGAGACTGTATGAGTTAGGAGAACCCACAAATTTGTATTCAGTTTGTCAGAATTTCAGCTGGTTTGGGAGGCCCCTAAACTTGTGCTGAATACTGAAGTAAGGGTGCTCTTGCTGAGGAATATGCCTATGACCTATGGAATGGCCACCAGCTCTGAATAGTTACTGCCAGAATTGCATAGCAGTGTTGCACTAAAAAATTTCAAAACCTCTTTCATGACACGCAATGGATCTCATAGAGTACATATGCTGTACAAGGTAGGAATTTAGCCTGGATATGTATATCAGAGAGTAACTGCTATATCCAGCAGATCGCATGCTCAGAAATACTTATCATAGCATATTTATCAAGATTTAAGTAGAAAACATCTCCAGTGTCCATTAATAAGTAGAATAGCATGCAGAGGTAATGTTGAACACAATACCCATAGGGGAAACATTGAATGAAAGAAGACAGACACAAAGAATAATGTACATACTTTGTGTGAAGAGCAAATGCAGGCAAAAATAATATAAGATGATGTATCACAATGGTAGTTTCTACTGGGATGTATTAATTGGGCAGGAGCAGTAAGCCTCTAGAATGGTGAAAATATTCTCTTTATTGTGATGGTGGCAACATGTGCGTGGGCATGTATTTTAAGAATCTAAACCTTAAGATGTTAGACACTTTTGTGCGTGTAATTTACATAACCATTTAAAACAGGAAAATTACACATTTCTTAAATGGACAGGTAATGTGGGATTGACGAATCTCTTTAGTGTTTTCTAAAGTGTGAACATAAGTACTATAAACACAAAATTTGCTAGCTCCAGGTTGACTTAATAAATACTCAGGTCCTCCAATTTGAGACACAATAATTAGAGAGTTATGAACGTGCGCACATGTTGTTCATATTCGGCCAGAAGGTGAGCATGTAGGGGGCATGGAGCCCACAGATTTGTAGCCCCTTGACCACCAAAGAGAGGGCAGAGCAAGAGGCTAGCAGGTGTTAGCTGGCTCTGCTGCTTGCTCCTTGTGTGATATTGGGAAAAGTACAGCAACCAAAGCTTCTCAGTAAGTTACAGTAAAAGTACTGCTTATAACCCAACCCTCAAAGATGCAGTGAGTACCCTTAAGTGTAACCTTTACAGTTTCTGTTACTGTCTGCCATTGTACAGCAATATCAGCTAGAAGACACAATCTATGTATTTCTGGACTTCTAAACTTCTTGACATTTAAATTCGTATTCTTTGATTTAAAAGATGAAAGCCACATAATAATAGGATAGAAGGAAATATCTCTTAGAACAGGAAATGTAAACTCAGGGTTAAACTCCTTCCTTAGTGAAAATACAAAAAAAAAAAAAAAAAATCCTGGAGAAGAGAATCTGGAGTTGCTACCGTTGCCCCTGAGACATGCCTCTTGCATGCTTATTTATAAATCCATTTAGCAGAAAGCCCAGAGGGGAAGTGGTGAAAACCTAGACCTTAGATAGAAATGCAAAAGCCCTGAGACCCGAAGTGAAGAAAAACATATTCATTTGGCTTCAAATAAGGCCACAGGCTGGGTTTAAAATTGAATTTTAGTAGAGAGTTTGAGCATATCAATAGGTAATGTAGATTTCTTTGCTTTGCTGTGTTTGCATCGGGGAACTGGACAATGGATTGAAAATTCTGCTATTCAAGGTGCTCCAATTTAGAAATTAAACAAGTATGTCATAAAATATTATATAGAAGTTTTTCATTCAATGCTGCATGGCTTAGGTGGGATGTGTCTGAAGCTTTTAGGGCATCTGAATCTTAAGTATCATAATTTTAGCTTGTTATATTTACTGTTGTAGAAATCTTTCCATTTAATTCATATTTTTAAATGACTTTCTCGGATCACTGCTTTCTAAACTAAATGCATTGAATAACCATGCTAAATTTAAAAAACAGAAAATCATTGGTTATATTATTTTAGAAATTATACATTGAAGTATTTTCATTGTAGTATAGCTCAGAGAGTTTAATATTATGTTGTGCGCTGTGAATGTATTGGCTAGTACCAGAATTTTCTCCAGCTTGTTTGACCCAAAAATATCTTTTTTCTTGTCTACCATATATATTGGCCTCACTTTCAGCTAATTTGCAGAGTAACTCCTGATGATAATATGCACACACACAACAGAACATGATTATTTTGATAGAACACATCAACTGGTTCATAGGGAAAGAGCTAACAAGTATGACTTTCTTTTCAAGCAGAACATTTGATTATAATGCTAAATAATTATAACTTTAGGCAAAATGATCAAGTTGGCTGTACATATGTCCTAGATTTGATAGTAGATGTTAGTTTTAATTCCACAGCCTGTAATATCATTTAATGAAGCATTTAATAATGGAACTGGTTACTATTTAGACTTCGTTGTTTCATAATTGCTCCCTGCAAATGCACACTCACACACACACACATGCACACAAATTTCTTAGATTACTTATTTTCAATTAATAAAATTATTAAACTTTTACCATTATGTTGCACTTGATTCCTAAAATGATCAAAGATAATTAACTTTGGTGGTCTACTTACAATTTGTGAAATACATCTTTAAAATATAAATCTGTTAAGTTTTCCTTTTATCCTCGAGTATACTGGGAAATGAAATTGTTTCTGAAGAATATACCACTTTGCATTTTGAAATCTGATTTTATAGCCACAGTGAGCAGAACATCATTCAATTCAAACAAAAGAATTTAATCTAGAGAATATGTCACATTTGCATGAAATGTCTGGTTCCAAAGTACCTCTTACATAAATTTGGATTGAATGTAGTCACAGCTTCCCGCTGTATCTAAAGACCAAAATAAAAACCTTCTCGCCAATAAGATAAAAACTGAGCAGTATGTATTTTCTGAAAGCATCTCTGATGTAAATATGCAGTACACTTATATTTCAAAGTATCATTTTAAGAGAATTTTAATATTCTTTAATAAGTTGCAGGTATCATTCACTTTATCCTCTGAAAGAGATCAGCCCTCTTTATGTACAGAACACTCAAACAGAAGACAGTGTCACAAGTACCTCTAAGTTGATGGCAACTTTCTGCTGGTTTTTCTTTCAGCTTATATCTGAAAGCAAAATGTCTCTATAGTCGTTATGGAAGTTTGTGGTGACATTTTCAAAGCAATAGGGAATGATCTGTGGATGAGAACGAAAGCGAGGGCTGGGGATATAGCTCAGTGGAATAAGCGCCTGCCTAGCAAGCGCAGGATCCTGAGTTCGATCTCCAGTACCGCCAAAAAAAAAAAAAAAAAAAAAAAAAAAAGAGAACGAAAGCGAGCGGCATAACCTGAAGACACACTTGTGTAGCTCCTGGCTGGCTCAAGCTCTATGCATTGTTCATTTCTGTTTTGTGAAAATAAAGGTGAGGGAAGGTTGAGAAAAGCTGAAAACTTCATTCAAATGGAGCCACGGCAGTGTGTACACAGAACCATCCACAGTGTTCTGTGCCCTTTCACACCGTTATCACTAAAACAGGCCAGTGAGGTACTGCAGTTTTAAATTTGTTTTTAATATTTAGATTAAAGCACTGAATTGAATTTAAAAAGGAGTTTAGATTGTTAAGACAAACAATTCAAATGTCTATCACCTAGGAAATATATAAACATATTTTAATGTGTTATACAAAGAAATACTACTCAGCAGTATAAAGGAATATTCTGACGAAGCATGCAGTGAAGGTGAAAGTGAGATCCGCAGGCAGAAAGCTCAGCAGCTCAGGGCTGCGTGTGATCGGCAGAGAGAGGCTGCATAGCAGCAGAACAGCACGTTTCCAGGTAGCAGAAATGTTCTGTTCAGTAATTATTTGTGGCTCCATCCATTCATCACACCTCATTAACTTGTGTACTTAATATTGGTGAATTTGGTTGCATGTAAATTATACTGAAATAACAAGTGATCAAAAAGACGGTAAGATAGAATTCACTAATAAGTAAGGAAACGTCCTTATAATTTTTAATTCTTACAAGTGTACATAAAAATCAAATAGACAGCCTGTGTTTCATCCAGAATCTGGGCAAGGATTAATGTCAGATTTAATTTAAAGGGAAATGCAAGATATGAGCGGCTGTCCACATGAATTCCTCTTGTACACTGTTAACTACCAAATATGCAAACACCTAGCCTAGTATGTAGCACCTAGGAGGCGCTGTAATAAATACCAACTGCTATGATTTCTTTTTTTTTTTTTTTTTTTTTTTCGGGACCGGGGATCGAACTCAGGGCCCTAGTGCTCAGCGGCAAGCACTTAGCCCACTGAGCTGTAACTCCAGCCCGCAACTGCTATGATTTCTGAGGCTGCACTGGTTATACAGAAGACTACATTAACCTTCCTAGACAGTGTATTAAGGAAGAATGAATACAGAACAGACAGAACAGAGAGAGCCCTTGTGTTAGCTGGTTCCAATGATCTGAAATATGCAAAAGCTAGTGAATTTGTCAGTGTCTTGTTTGGGAAAATTGATTAGCTGTAACATGTAACAGAAGCTGAATATTAGCCATTATTTCTTAGACACATTTGCATCTTTATGTGTGTGTGTCAATTTCTGAGCTATCTCAAGCCAGTCTGAGGACTGTCACAAGAGCCTGGAATATGATGAATTAAAAAATTTAAATTTATATACCTTTAACAGAAATCATAGCTGTCCACATTATTTATAACATATATATTAACATATACATTATGTGTGGTATATTATATATATATAATGCCTATTATTCTATAATATATATTTTAAACCACTATATGACATAACTATATGTGATATATATGCTTGTCTGTGTGTGTGAAATAATTTTGAAATGTTTTTTGACCATATGAGAAATAGGAAGATGCCAACGATGACTACAGAAATGTGAGTCATGATGCTCTTTGTCTTCATGTGCTGCAATAAAATAAATATAGTAGTCAGAATGTATTGATTGCTTAATACACATAGAACCAATTATGTAAAGTCAATTTCATGAATATTCACATATAATTCTCATCCCAACTTTCAGAGATGATGAAATAATGTATATAATAATTAAGCAGTTCATCTGACTGACAATTGAAAATCACTGGCATGAACCGTAGGACAAAGTTTGGTGAGCGGATATAGATTTTAGCACAGCTGGATTGCTAACATTATGGTTTATTGTTGCATGTTCTGTTCTGGAATGAGATGGGAAGAGAAAATTGATATCTGGTTTACCTTTCTAACACCCCCTGTAGGTACATAGGATATCAGTATACATTAAGTTATCAATAAATGATTACAGAATGGCTTAATTAAAAGATCCATGTATATCAATTCTTGGAAACCAGGATTTGTGTGTTGTATTCCTAGAGTCTAAAATATATAACACATACCATGCAGTTAAAATTGGATCATGGTATGTAATTTATTTTTGTAGTTTCTCAACTAATAAAGTCTGTCTTGAAATCTACTTTTAGACAGTAGTATAGAGTACTTATGTGTTAGATTATTGGCATTAGCAAATAACTTGAGTTTTGATAAAACTTTAATTGTACTTAAGAATTTTCAAAACAATTGTTGATCAGGAAAGAGAAAGGCACTTTGTATGCAGACTCTAAGGGGTACATTTATCATTTCCTTATCATACTGGATAAAAATTATTGCTATCTACTTTCCAAAAATGTATAAATGTATTTTCTTACAATAAAAATATTCTCTATAATGTGAGCAGTAGATTAAAACTGTACAGATTGTCTCATTTTAATGAAATAGGCAACTTTCCAATGAAACTGACATATTTTACTTCTATTTGTTTTATTTTTTTCTCTTTACAGATGGACCCGATTCAGAAAGCTGTAATAAATCATACATTTGGGGTTCCTCTTCCACATCGAAGAAAGCAAATCATATCATGCAATATCTGCCAGTTGAGATTTAATTCTGATGTAAGTTTATCATTTAATATTCATTAAAAGTGTATTATGTGGTTGTAATCTTGCAGGAGAAAAGATTTCTTAAACCCTTTTCTCCAATAATTGAGCACGTCAAAATTCAAAGATAGGATTTAACTCTGTACATACTTTTACTTAGGAGTTTTTCACATTATATTTGGTTATTTAATTTGAAAAACATCACTTATATACAGTTTTATATACTTGCAATTTAATGTATTTCTTCAGAGACTTAGGAATGTTATATGCAGATAAAATAGTTAGTCTTTGGGGAATAGTTAAATATAAAAGCAGTGCAGTTTTCAATAGACTACATGTCTGAAATAAGAAAGTTATGAAATCATATCTGACAGTCAAGATTTTGGCTTTCTGAACTTAGTCTACCATGGTGGCCTCTAAGTCCAGGTCAGCCCTGCATCCTGAATTTGGTGGTAGAAATCTCAGGTTACTGTTCTAAGAATGTAAATAATTTAATAGCGATTCCGGAAGACCTCAAATCACTGAATCCTCAAAAGAATAATGCTTCAATGGCGAACTTGATAGAAGGGAAAATGTCTATGGACCTGGCCAGTGATTTGCAAATTCTGCAGAAGGTTACTCACATATTTTATACCTTCTCTGAGAATCAGTATGGACTCTGCATACATCACAGTGATGCTTTTGACTTGTAGGCAATAGTGAAAAATTTTTATGGTGCCACTTTCACCTCTAAATCAGCCTTGGTATGCATTTAATCAAATGCAGAAGAGAGAAGGAATATTAGTTTGCAAGGAATAGGAAGTGGACACTAGAAGGAAGTTGTGGTCCCTGAGTTTTCAAAGTTGCCTCTTCTTAGGTGCATTGTCCTCATCGTAAGTCGATAGATGGTATGGAGATAACCAAACACAGATTCCAGAGAGTATGAACCCTTCTAGTATTTGGTCTCCATAGACAAGTATCTTGTGGGGCTCTGGGGTAAGCACAGGCTATCAGATATTTAGGCATAGAAAAGAGGTATGACATAAAGAATGTGGTTTGCTTCTTTTGTGAGAACATTTCATATTTATAAGGATTGTGGTGGTTTTATGAATTTGAACCTACTAATACAATGAAATCATTCCTTCTGTTGGCTTCAAAAATATTGTCTGCCTTTGATTTTGTCCTTAAATTGTATTCATATTTCACCTTGGAACTCATCAGATAGAGACAGAAAAGGCTCCCAAAGAACTACTTAGCCAGGTTCTTACGTGATGGTCCTACTTCATATAATCTTCCTGCAGGTGATCTCACTGTCAGTGTTTTCCGCTGCAGCATGAAAGCTGCCTGTACATTAGGTGTGTGAAAGAGACTCTAAAGTCACTGAACCAGGTCTTCCACTCATGGCACAAGTTATGTCTGCTACATGTAGGCCAGGTCTTCAGACAATTATTCCTATTGCTGGGCCGCTCACCCCCTCCAGATGGTGGTTCCATGTTTTGAAGCGTATTTCTAATCCTGTAAATTGATAATACAATCCTATGTGGAAACCATAAATATCATTAGATATACTTTATATAACATATACAGCAATATGTATTTATTTCCTTAGTAAGGGAGAGTAGCAATTTATTTTGCTAATTAAGTTTCAAGGTGATACAGGACTCAGTATGTACTCGTTAGGAAGAGATGGCCCGTGTTCTCACAACTTCGTTTTCACGTCTCCTGGCATGCGGTAGAAGGACAAGAGTCAAGATAGTCTTTGCTTATCATTGGTTGCTTCTTAACTGATTACCACAGACCTAGTAGTTGGACACACAGTTATATCACCTTATAGTGATGGAAGTGTGAAATCCGAAATGGGTCCGCCTGGGATACAGTGAGACTCTTGGCATGCTCTGCATCTTCTGGAGACCATGGAGGAGGATCTAGTTCCTTACTGTTTCCACCTTCCACAGTATTGTAGAAGTTTTCCTTGGCTTGTGAGCCCACCCATCACCCAAGACCACAATGACTGGGTCAGTCCTTCTGACCACTGATCTGATGACTGACCTTGTGATCACAGTGTACCACCTGGATAGTTCAGGATAATTTCTCTTCTTTAAATTTATCTAATTAGCAATCTTAATTCTATGTCTTCACCTAAGCCTCATTTATCATATAATATGTCACCTTTATAGTTTCCAGGATTAAGGTTTAATCATCTTTGGGTTGTCATTCACTGTTCAGTGTGCCATTATTTGGATACTTGATCCTGTTTGAACTAAATATCATAACCACTTAAATTTGACCACTGAAATTCTCAAATAGCTACCCAGTCCAGTTTCTTAGGTCTGTATTGTATAAATTTGGAGCATATGAATTCAGTATGCTAATATTTTTTTCTTTTATCTTGAATCTTAGATGTAAATTCAATGTGCAGAACTGTTTTTAATAGTTCTATTAAAATAGAACAATCCAATCTTCACATTTTAAGTCTCATAACATTGTAACTGTTTGACAAATAAAACATAAGTGTTGCAGAATTAAAATATAAAAGTAGAAACTCTTCATGATTTAAAAATTGCCTTTGTATACTTTCTATGCTAATGAGGAACTAATGGACTATAAATAATAATTTGTTTACTTATTAACCAATCATGTCTATAAACAGTAATATGGAAAAATACTTAGATACTGAATACCAAGATTAATTAGATTTATCAACTAATCTATGTATAAGGAAATAATCCCTATAGAAAGAAAAGTCAAAATTAAAATAAACATATATATCATATTAGATTACTTTAATCTCAAGAAAAAGCTTTCTAATTCTAATACAACTGGCCTTTTGCTCTATGTACAAGTAAATCTAAATTTTATCTTCTTGTTTCCATTTTTAAACCCTAAATCATTTTAGAGAAACAACACTGTAATTCAGTTGTATGCTTGCTTGAGTCCTGTGTCACATAGGAGAATATATTTGCCTTATGAACCTCTTTACATTTCAAGACATTTTCTCCTTCCAGTGAAAATAATAGCTTGAGGGCTGGGGATATAGCTCAGTGGAATAAGCGCTTTCCTAGCAAGCGCAGGATCCTGAGTTCGATCCCCAGTACCGCAAAAAAAAAAAAAAAAGAAAAAAAAAAGAAAATAATAGCTTGTTATTTTCATTGCTCAATCATAAAATTCAATTTCCACTCCCTCTAAGCTTTTATTCATGCTTAACCCTTTTTTTGAACTGTATACTTTAATCTTTTGTTCATATAAACAAGTGATTCAACAGAAAAAAGATGCTGATTCTGTTATTTCTTTCTAAATGACCAAATCAGAGAATTAATCTTTCTTATCATCATGTTTTAAGATATATTTTTAACATTTAAATCCACATTATTTGTGGAGCCGATATTTAAGACAATACCACTAAAATGGACAAAAACCAAATTATAATGATTGTTGTGCTGGAGTCAAAGAGGTGCTCCTTTTTTTTTAACCCTTCTTTATTTCCTACATCTCCCTCGTAAGCATGCTCGAGTTTTATGAAGGAAAAAGGAATCATTGCATCTGTTATCTTTTCTGTAGTTTTCAAACTGCATGTTTATTCTTCAATTATAAATTCTGTTTTTAAGGTCTGTTACAAATTTCTAAATATTTCTTCCTCACTTTGGCATTGTCTATGGTCCGAAAACATGCCCATGAGAGTTCCCAGATATTATTCTTCTCACATTTTGATTTCATAATTTTATTTAATATTCTAGAGGAAACATTACTTAAAATGTGTGCATTTTGAATGTGTATCAAATCCCAAATCAGAAGGCAGCATCCAGAGAGGCAGAGTGGCATGGTAGGAAATCATCAATCAGGAATTAGACAGCTTCCTACCTATAGCTGCCTTCTGATTGGTAATGTGTTTGTGGATCCTTCTTTGAACTTACACTGTCCACAATCATCTATTTTTAAAATGAATAGCCATACTTTCACACTTCCTACTGATGTAAGAATTAAATAATGTATGACGTGTGAGCTATTGAATTCTAAACTGTGTAATGAATGAGATTGAAATAGCATTTTTATTTCATGGAATAAATAATGTCAAGGTTTTTTTCTTTGAATGTTAAATTACATTTTTAAGAAATATCAAAATTTGAAAATATCTTTTCCATTTAAAGAATGTTTAAAGGCTTCCACTCTTTTTAAGATATTTGCATTTAGTACATTTAGCCTGTTGATATGAGGTATTCATTCTTGATATTCATTCCTTTTACAGTATGTAGGGACGCATTGTTACTGAGAAAGCTGCATCTATTTAAAACTCTTGACCTCTGCAAGTCTATTGTAGGTACTGCTGTGTCCCAGAGCATTTTCAGAGGGACCCAGATATAAATTAACTTTTCAGGCTGTTTGAAATATCTCTTTCATAAGAAAATGCCCTCTGCTAGTCTTTTTTAGGATTCACAGAGTTATTTGGAGCTTTGGCCTGACCAGAGTGGCCTTCCCACTGGGTGCTTTTTCTTCTTCAGAAGCAGTTTCTTGTCAAGGGCATTTGGACTGGATGACAGGGACGGCACATGTAAGAGCTTGATGAGGTTCATTTGGGCTGTCAGGTCACTTGCAGCATGAGGAGCTAGCTCTGGAGTGTGCTGAGGGACTGTGGGCTGTGTCTGTGTTTGAAGCACACTATCAGGTTGTCTCTTTTGAAGGACCTGTCCTGTAAGTATACATTTGGACACATTTCTTCCCTCAACCATACTAGCTTCTATTTCTTGGATGTAACCTACAATTCTGTCAGAAAAATCTCAGAAAACAAAACTCAAATATAAGGACCAAACATGAAATATTATTACTGATTTCACAGAAAATGAGCCAGCAAAAAGCATCTGGATATATAAGAGAATAAACCTCCAAATATTGGGATATTTTAGGATGCTCTGACTCAAACATTGATAACATAGAATTTTATCTGGGGATGTAACAAATGGGAAGAGACTGCATAAAACAAGAAAATCCAACAATATTTGTGTTTTGCTCTATTATCAAAGAAAAACAGAATACTAAAATGAATTTTTCTGTCAACTTCTTTAAACATGGAAAATTGGACTTTGAACGTCTAGAAAGAGAAAGTTATTATTAGATACCTAGATAACCTCCAGTAAGCAAAAGGGTAGTTGCAGTTCTATTAAGTACAAGTAATTCAGAGAGCTCTTTTACATTAGTGCATAGATTTGAGAAACTTTTCTGTCATTTGTAGGTTTTATATGGACAAATCAAAGGCCAGAATAGTTAATTGACTTTTCTATTGTCCTAAACTGTTGAAATTGCAAGGGAGCTAATAGACGGCACTCTTCAGCCTTCAGATAGCACTTTATTATATCAAGGGACATGCCCTAGGGGAACTCTCTTTTGTGAGTTGCATTGACATCAGCTGATAGTTTTTAACTAAGACAATTGGCCGCTGATGTTCAACACACACTACAGCTGATAGTTTTTAACTAAGACAATTGGCCGCTGATGTTCAACACACACTACAGAAATTAATCAAGTGTGGACACTAGCAGAGCATTCATTGATCACTGCAAGGTGGAAGCACATTTTAAAATAGAGAGCCACTTTACAGGTATTGCTATTGTAGTAAATACTGAAGGGAAAAGGTAAAACCCTGAGCTGAGTCTGTCACTGGAGGCAAAGAGATTGAGAAGAAGGTGAAGGATGGGTAGAGTGTGATGAGGAAGTAGAATATAGTCCTGAAGCAGAAGGTAAGTTCAATTCCATTCACAGAAAGTTTTCCCTGGGTCCCCTAGATGATAAGATAGGAATTCTCTATAAGTCTTAGACATCACACAATAAATGCTGAATGCATGCATGAATGAAGTACTGAAAACGAGAAAAATTTTCCTTAACATTTTGACCAGAAAATGAAGCTAAAAATAAGAATTTCAAAAATTCTGTTTTGGCTCTCATGGAAGAATTTTAAATGACTGGTATATCTTGCTAAAAATGAATTTTCGGTTTTCTTTTCCTTTGTGCCAAATTGCTCTGCAAATCAGGATTCAGATCTCATGCCACTGGTTCCCTGAAACATAAACATAAAAATTTATATTTTAAGATGAAAATTAACATATAGAATCAGACCTAAGCATGCCTGCAAATTAATTCCTATGATTCTGAAAGGTCACTTTGTAGCAATCTGTGAATTCTAAATTATTTTTAAAACTTTTAAGAAATCATTACAGTTAAAATATCTGAGTTTTAGCTTGATTTTAATTACTCTCAGAGTAATTCAGTAACCTCATCACTGTTTACCTGATGCCTTTATTATCTGTGTGATGAAAGCCTTGATGTAGTCCAGTTCCCAAGAAATTACTTACTACACTTACCTAATAAATTTTTGTCAGTTACTATTAATGTGTACTTATTTTATAACTGACACAGTCATGAGAGTCAGAGACCACTGTAGGGACAGAGGGCAAACTCCTGATCCCTCAACCTGTTGCTCATGAAAAGCTTGATTTGTGTTTTCTTCTAAGACAGAGATTTGGAAGTGGTTTTGCTAAAAAGCATGATTTTTCACTTAGGCCTACATATACCCAATAGGTAATTTAAAATAGAACAAAACTTGACCTTCTTTTTGTAAAACTCTGCGTCAAATGCTTTTGATATATCTGCATACAGACATGGTAGTCATTAGTCTATTGAAATATTGGCAAAACAATGCTTAACAGACCTAAATTTGCCTTGCCTACCCCATCACCTTCATTACCTTTCATGCTTAGAACGCGTACACACCCCGTTCCCCTAAACCTATGTTACCTTGTACTTCAGCAGAGCCGTCTAGGACTGAGATCACTCTTCAAGGAATCCATATTGCCCCTCAAGTCATGAAGCCTCAATCTGAGCTGTGAAACCAGGACTGAGATAATAATTGACCAGAACCTGGGCCTCCCACTTCCTCTAAGCCTTAAAAGCTAGCTTTGTGCTTTTGTGGGTGGGCCAGTATGACCCTCTTCCTTGGAGTAGCAGCTCCCTTCAGCTGCTACTCAAATTGGGGTCTTTTATCTTTTCTTACCTTCCAATTAAGCATTTTGCCTATAAATTTATACCATCGTGTTTTAATCCCCATTACTATTATACCCAGGATCCATTGCTAGCAAATGGCATACCATACAGATTTTTCAAAGCTTTAGAGGCCATAATAAAATATGCAGAACTAAAAAAACTGGATTAATAATCATCAATAATTGAAAGTCTGAAAATATGCTCTTCCCTTTCTGTTCATTATAATTACTATTTATCAGGACTTGTATCCTTTTTTGTCATGTTGCATTATTATATATTTCAACATAAATCACCAGCTTCACAGTAGCCCTGGAAACTAGGGCAGTAGTGGGGTTTGTTCCTGGGTAGAGGAGCAAATTTGAGAAAAAGGCAACTCATATTAGTTGTTAGTCATTTTAATTTTGTGGTAGTTAGTGTTCTTCCCTTCTTAACAGTTGCTATGTGTGACTATAAAACAGGTTTATCTTGTCCAAATATCAACATGAGCAGAAGTCTCTATGTGAATTCAATTAACTTATCACTTCGTTGTCCCTTATTCGTACCTAAAGTTTCCTTTGGAGATTGGTTTAGATGTAGTGATTTGGCTTGACCCTGAAATTAAAGGGAATAAAACTTAAAGAAGCATACTCTAAACTACCCATTACATTACACTTCAAGAATTTCTGATGTTGCCATAGAACAAGTACAAAAGATGCATGTGTTTTTTCAATTCTTCAATCTCTACACAATGTAAAAAGTGTTTTAGAATGTTGTATTTAAACCCCGAGTTTTGCCCCAGATCTTCCTTTTCATGTGTCCCAAACCATATGTTCAAGGCAAAACATTACCTCTCAGATCTGTTGCCTCACTTAAAAATTGTGTTTTTATAAAAATTGAATCTGATAATGGTAGTGCAATGGCAAACAGAAACATTGAAAGGACTCCCAGGATTTGGAAGCAGATTTATGTACATCAAGGGACACTGATCGGGATCACTCCCAGAATATCAGGCCCTAGTCTCTGGTAGCCTAGGGCTTATATGGGATAAGCAAACAGGAAGTACAGAGCCAGAATGGCATATCAGCTGGGGACTGGCTTATACAATGTGCATCACATGACTGGCCGTTTCTAAGAGACAGAAGCAACTGACACTGGAACAGGAACTATTACTTGGGTAGCTAAGAAACTGAAGTATACTGGCTGGGGCGGGGGGTTTTCTGTTATAGTAGAGCTTGCAGGCATTGGGGAAACTCACTCTATGTGCAGAAGAAGCTAAGGAGGACAAATGGAAGCAAGTGTGCTATGAAAGTTTAATTTTCTGGGTCTTTCTGTGACTTTCAGAGATACTTTGAAAAGCAGCGAGATTTGTCTGTAATAACATATGTATCATTGGACATATGTGGTTACTCTTTATTGGGCATAAATTAGCTTTTTAAATTCCTTATATAGGAAATCTGTGAAGATTGAAGTGTGATAAATTTGTTCTTCTCTGGCTGATCAGCATATCAGGGTCCTCTGCACAACTTTTAACCTTCTCTTAGGGGCCTTATAAATAAGGTTTCAGAAGGTAGTTTCTGAACAGGTTTTATCCATTTCCCAAGCAGAGCTTATTTTCTCTGCATCAGTGAACTTGTCATGATAATCAACTTTTTTGTCCCAACCATCAATCACTCTTGATTACAGCTGGGTAGAAGTTCTGTTCTGTTGATCAGCTCATCAGCGCACATAATATTACACCTGGAGGCCAGTACAAATCATCCCTGGATGGAAAAAGCATTTTCCCCCAAGGCTTTTGTTGATGGTTTCATCATTTACATTTGGGCCTCATTGAGTCGTCATGTCTATCTTTGACTCTTATCTTTTCTTTCATATAAAATACTCTGCAAAAATAGCTCCTCATGCTTTGCCCCCTTATTGGTGCTATATTGTTATTATTCTGCTTTATCCCTTTTGATTCGAACGGGTAGACTATAATTATTTAGTTTGTACATCCTATTAACTGTTCCCAATCCTTAACGCAGATATTGTAGGAATGAAAAGTGTGTGAATTGTAATACAATGAATATTCAGTACTGCTGTAAAAACATTAGCAGGTGTTTTAGTAAAATGTTCACAAGTCTAGTTTTGTTGGCTTTTAGGGTTTACTAAGTTAAGTTTTCATTTTCATTATTTCACTTGGGCAAAGAATGTTTACTTTTCATTTTATCTTATTTTCAGCAACACTAGCTAGTCATCTTGGTGCTTTTTAAAGCGATGTTTAATGTAAATATTTTAAAATTAGTTGCTCAAAGTCAGCATTGATCTTAAACTGTGCCTCTAACATGTTCTATCTGTGTAGTAAGAGTATTTATTACCCAAATCTTATTCACTAAAATGGTGACATTCTCAGTAGCACTTCAGTGGCAGTTACTGGAACAAAGATAAAACATTGGGATGGTAAAAATTTGATTTCATAAAATGTTAATTACATGATTAAGAACTTTCAGTATGTCCTTTGTACATTTTATAAAAATAATCTTTTTCTTGCACTTTCTGATGCTTTTATCACTTTATGATATCTCATACAGCCATTCAGAGAATCATAAAAGCCATCTTAACATTCTTGTATGCAAGCTATAAAGAAAACAATAGGATACAAAGCTATAGAATTATAGTTAAAGATTTAATTATAAAAACTTAAAATTTCTTGTATGGTTTCACTTCTTATGAGAATGGTATATTTCTATTTCTCAGTGAAATATATAGGTCAAGAGCGCTCTTTTCATTCAATACTGGCATTTAAATATTTTTGGTTCATATTATAATCTATGGGAAAAACTAGGGCAAATGACATCAATTAATGAGAAAGTGATACTGATAGAAAAGTGAGAACCACACAATACTGGGTGGGATTTCAGTGCCTAGGAAAGCTGAGTTGGAAGCTCATAGAGCCGCACTGATATCCCTGTCTTCCTGAATACTCTCAGGATCAGAATCGACCATGTTTTTAAACAGTCCTTTGTCATTACACAGATTTAAACATAAACATGAATATTTTGTTGCACCCATTTCTGTTTCTCCTTATTAGCATTTGACAGCCTGAATCTTTTCATGACATCAAGAATAGGTTAATATATGTATGTCTTCTCTGTTCAGAGAGGGACATTAGATGATTTGCCATTCAGACTTGCCACAGGAGCCCACAGTCTGATTATTACACTTTTATACAATTCCTTTAAACAGTGGCTGCTGTGTATGACCTAAATGTTGAACTTTGAAAATTATCTTAAAATAAGTGGATGTCAGTATATTTATAAAATACTCAACCTGGCTGAAAGTTTTATTGTAACTCATTGTATGCAGCTTGATAGGAAATACCTTCATTTTAAGTAAATTACTCAGAGAATACACACTCTCCCTCTCTTAGCCTTTTCCTTCTGGAGATATTTACAGATAATTCCATTAGCACATTACATGTTGGCAGAAAATTTGCTGCAGATTTTGAAAGTAACACATTTATAGTGGTATCTAGTTACTAGAATTCTGACCCTGCCATCTCCTCTAACTTGAGACCAGTTCCCAATCTTTAAATTGAATAATGCTAAGTATAAAAGCCTCAGTAGAAGCAGCCTCTATCAAAGCTTGTTTCAAGTACAAAACTTTTTCTTTTATTTTGAAACAAACTCCTCCTTGATTCAAAAGAGGAGATTAGATTAGTAGATTGTCTTTGAAACAAATCTGTTTCAAAATTTTTGAAACAAACTTTGAAACAAGAATCAAAGACATCTCATGCAACATTTTCATGAAGAGATATGTTCTCTGAAAACAAGTCCTCCATTCTGGTTCACAGAATAAATGCTTCAGTGTTTGAAAACTGGGGAATATAATAAGGTATTGATATGTTTCCAATGACTACCACATTTGTATCCCCAGCTGAAATCTCTCCCCAAATTCATACTGTTATTTTTCTCCTTTACAATATTTTCACTTTACTAACTATGAAAAAATAACCATAAATGCTCAAAACTATAATATGTGTCTTTCTTCTCCAAAACTTGTGCCATAGATGGCTTCCTCTGATCATGGCAACTCTATTTCTTGTTCTTTGGTCTAAAAATATTGAAGTCACCTTCAATCTTATCTGACACACTAAACCAAATCTTAACACGAATCATAATAGATGTGACCTCAAAGCAAATCCAGAATCTGACATCTTCATGTACAAGAGCAGCATCTTTTCTCATCTATATTATTATGAACATCTTAATCATTCTCTCTGCTTATACTCCTTTTATTCATCATTTAAAAAATGTAATTGAAGAGTAAGTATACAAATGATGCTGCATATCTTTTAGATTAAAATGCAAAAATCCTTGGAATGGCCACGCAGTTCCCAGCAGCGGAGCCTCTGGAAGCCTTTGTGATCTCATCGCTCTTGCTCCTCCGCTTGTGCCACACTGGCCTCCTCAAATGTCTGCAATTAAGACAAGTTAGGTGCTGATATCGGTTGGAAGCTTTTAGGGATTACTGAAAATCTTGGCAATCCAGACCAATAATATTTTAGCATAATATTAAACAGTAAAATTGGCAAAACGGGCCCCAAACACTAATCACTTGTTACTGAAGTAAAGTTTTATTGGAACCAAATGAGTGAGGCAGGTTATGCAAATAGAATCAAATCCTGTCTTTACTTAGATGTTTAATGTTTGTTCACCATGGGATCTCTTTTGCATTGATTTTAATATTTAAAATATCTAATTGAATATTATTCCTCTTGATTACTGAGTGTGGTGGTTCAGCTTAATTGTCCACTTGACTGGCTAAGGGGTCATGCAAGAGATTAGGAAAGAACACTTCTACGTGTGTTGGGTGGCCATGGAGACACTGCATCTCATCCCTGGCTCCTTCCTCTGGCCACTGTTCCCCCACTGTGCTTCCTGGCTCCCACGAGCTAAATAGCCTCGCTCTTCCACGCCCTTCTATTACAGTGTTTCTGCCTCACAGCTGCCTACCCTTGACTGGAACGTCTGAAGCCATGAGCCAGATTAAATCTCTCATCCTTTAAGTTGTATCAGGTATTCTGTTGGCAACAGGAAATCTGGCCAATACACTGAGATTTCAGTACTACCTATTGTACTGCCTATACAAGTGCTTCAGTGCTTACACCCTTGTCCTGGTCATGCCCTTCCTGTGTCTGGAGTGGTCCAGTCTCACTCTCCTTGTATGCCATTGCACTGATTCTCTCTGTCAGGCACACTCCTTACTCAGAGTTACACGGATTTTGTTTCTTTAGGCTTTGTTCTGGTGACATGCTCTCTTGATACTTACTGTGACTATTGTATTAAGAATTCAACTCCCTTCAGCCCAGTTCTTCCTACTTGATGGTTTTCTCCTAAGCACTAATTATCCTTCTAGTATACTACATAATGTAGTTATTCATTGTAATTTTTCCACTTTAGTTAGAATATAACTTCTGTCAGGGATAAGATTTCTGCATATTTGATTCACTGTTTTATCCAAGCATTAGAGTACTGCTTTGTATATAATGCTTGTAAATATGTCTATTGAATGCATAACTAATGATAAAATGAATAAAATGCATACTCTGATGTTCACTAGTCATGTACCTCCAAGCTTTGTTTCACTCAAGCTCTATGATATTTTAATACTTGTCTTGATTACTTTTCTGTCTGGTTTCTGAGGCAAAATACCCAACACCCAAAATTAAAGGAGGAAAAGTTTAATTAGTTAACAGTTTATAGAGGTTTCAGTCCATAATTGGCTGGTTCTAAAGCAGAGTGACACAGCAGAGAAGCAACAGTTCATGGTGGTAGAGGACAGCAAGAGCAGTGAGAGCACAAGGAGAGCAGGCACGCCTCTTTTCCTCCCCTGTATTATATGTGGGCTACCTGGCCCAGCACAGGTGTAGCACATCTCTACGAGCTCCTCTTGCACAAGCTCAGGACTTTTACAAAGTGAGGACCCTGGCCCTCCGCTGAGTCAAGCTGGAAACTGTAATTCTGTTTCCTGAGGTGAGTGCATGAAAACAAGAGGTTCAGGTTTAATGAGCTGTCTTTGAAAAGCCCTCCCCCCATGTCTACATGAGGCTTTGTGTGAATATCCAGGCACAAACCATAACAATAATCTCCAAGTCTTACTCTTCTTTCCCATTCAACTCTTAACAGCCCATACTCCATACCATGAAACAGAGATTTCTTTGGAAAGATGGGAGAAGCCACTTTTGTCCCAGTTCGTCCTCGGTAAATGAGTATCTTCATCTCCTTCCAGTGAGCTTATCCTATTTTGTAACATTATAACATGTGGGATATCCATGGAAAGTAGATGGTTTTACAGTAAGTCTAGGCTTTTTTGAATATCATAGTATCAAGTGTATTACAAAGTGTGAGTCCCCATTGCAGTGACTAACGCAATGACAAAAATTTGCAGTTGTCAACAAGGGTAATAGTAAAGTCAGAGAAATACACATTATTTCCAGAAAGATTGTTACTGTGTATGCATCAAGATAATTTTGAAGATCAAGGTCATTGGCAGTGTCTAGTCTTGAAGAACATATTAAGGTATTTGTTAATGATAGTAGACCTGGATAGAGCTTCGTGTGATGATTTTGAGGGATGCAAGATATTTCTCTCGTCTCAATTGATGCCTCATTTGTTCTTCCAGAGATTCACCTAGGTTAGTGTGTAAGAAAACTTCCAGTGATGAGACAGGGTCAGAAAAGTGCAGGACCTACAAATAAGTGCATTTTCTGACAATTTTGTTTTCCTTTGTACAGATTGGCTTTTGTGGAAGAATGAGCTACATGACTATGATTCAGTTTGCCTCATGGGTCAAGAAAGTTTGTAGAATAATTTTCAAAATTAAAATATTTCCCACATAAATTTTCCTCTGCTATAAAAGGCCAAGCTGAAAAACAGTCTCCGAACTGAATAATCTCTTCCTAATCTGTTAATAAAGAGAACGATTTCCTCATATTCTTTTTCTGAATAATTCTTTCAATTGACTTGAAATTCTATACTAATTATCTCCATGGCTAAGAAAATACAAACAGATATTTTTCTGTTGCTTTTACTCTGGCAGTTGCGAAGTGAGATCTTCATTCATCTTACACAAATCTCAGGTTTCTGTAGGAAACAAATTCCTAAGACTCAAAGCTAAGTATTTTCGAAAATATCATTCCACTGTAGAGAAGAAGATCAAAGATACTGAATAATTCAATGAATTCTTAATGTATCAGGCATTGTAGAAGACCACTGTTTTTAAAATTTGGATGTAATGTCACTCAAGGCCCCATGGCAACCAACCTGTGATGATAGAAGGAGTTAGTTGCATTTTTTTAGGTGATAGGGCCAATCAGAGATGTGATCTTGAAAGGGATATTAGAACCCCTATCAAATTCTGTCTTGCTCTTTCTTTGCTTCTGGATGCTATGAGGTAAACAGATTTCCTGCATCACATGTTCCTGCCATGATGTACTATGCCTGCATGGGACCAAAGCAATGAAGCCCAGCAACCATGGACTGAACTCTCTGAAGCTGTGAGCTAAAGTAGATGTTTCCTTTCAAAATCCAATTACCTTAATTATCCTTCCACAGTTCTGGAAACTTTAATTGATAATTTATACCCACAGAAATATGATTCCTTACAGACAAAATCAGTGATAATTTGATAATTGTTGACATGGCTATTTCTGTGCCATCACTAATGATTCTAAGCCAATTGTTATGTTTTCATTGACATGTGTTTCAGAGGATTGATGTATACAGTGAGAAGACATCATCTGAAACTTACTATGTACATCTGTCTGTGATCACAAGTTTACTTATATAGAAAGAAACACTGAGAAATTTAAAACTTGAATTCTTTTTCCAGTGTTCTGCAGTACCCTTCTACAAGGGCAGTCACTCAAAAGAAAACAAACACAAACTGCAGGAAAATTTTTCTTCCTTCATATACTAGAGGGCATCAAGAGTGTCTTTAAACTATTGCTTGGAAAGCCATCCATCATTGCAGCAGTTTTCCCATAGATTAAGGACCAGATTTGCATTCTAAATGATTTCTTCCAACAGCTGCTGTAAGATAACTTGGCTGCAAGTTAAGAGTTTGCATTTGATCATCTGCCAATGAAGATCATAAAATTCAGCTTGGCAACAGAATCTAGGAAAAGAGGTCTCTTCAGCCCAGCTGTGCTTATTTGAATTAGCAGTATGTGTAAAAGGACTACTCCAGCTCCTTACTTCTCTGATCAGCATGGAAGTGATGTGCTACTGATGACAGTTAAGCTTAGTTCCAGGTTTCTTTTGTTTTTTTGTTTTGTTTGTTTCTATGTGTAGAGTTGAACCATTTGTTGGGTATCTGGATGGGGGCATTATATTAAGCCTACTATAGAAGGTATCTTAGGGTGTCAATGGAACAATCTAATCAAACTTTTTGGTGATAGCTTGATAAATCACTAAGACCAGTGATTCAGTTTTGTATGCAGTCCACAATGCAAATTCAGATGAGAAAAAAGTTGTTTTCATGTTATTTCTCTACCTTTGTAAAATTGAAAATCTAGGGTAATAGCATCAGGCCTATTAAGTTCTGTTTATTTTTTTAGCTTCTATGAGTCTCAGATTCTAACTTCTAAAATAAAGATGAAAATACTATCACATAAGATGACTCTGAAGATTAAGGAGAATATCATAAGCAAAGCAATACACTGACAGTAGGCATTCCATGTTAAGTTTCTTTCTTCTTTATGTTTGGTATTAACATGAAAATAGGAAAATTACCATATTTATTATCTTTCCAAAATACCAAGTTAGGTGACTATAACAAAGTTTATTAGATATCCAATTTTTTTTCCCCTCAATAATATAACTCACTGTTAATTGTGTTCTGCCAATGTGGTCTATGTTTTTGGCTAATTTGTCCTTTCTAGGAAAGCTTTAAACATTCATATTAATGGAATTGTCTTAAAGTATAGATAGTTGATATAAATTAACTCTGGGAGAAATTTATAGCTTAGTAACTGACAAGTTGATTCTGGGTTTTCTCTTTCTTCCTTTCTAATTTTAAGCCCCAAGATTTTATGTAATAAATGTTAATTTGATCTAGCATTTTTTCAAAAATGCTCTCCAGCGAATTGCTGTTCAGGTATCAGAGAGTTGACACTTTGAGTGATATAATGGATCATTATGTGGATGCACAACTATAGTTACAAGTGAATATATACGGTACTTGTAGATTTGCCAAAG
Organism: Dinomys branickii; assembly: GCA_004027595.1. Classification (NCBI taxonomy): domain Eukaryota; kingdom Metazoa; phylum Chordata; class Mammalia; order Rodentia; family Dinomyidae; genus Dinomys; species Dinomys branickii. The sequence goes on along the minus strand of PVLD010000048.1, from coordinate 295,263 downwards.
GTTTATTTCCATAGAATTAGTGCAAGATGACTGACATTCAAATGCTATCTATATTCAAAACTCTTCAAAGAGAATTGACCTTTATTTTCAAGTTAGACAGTTAACATGGTCAAAAATACAAGACAAAACAAAACCCCAAAAAGACATTTTCCAACATTATGACAGTTGCTTGGTTCTTGTGGCTTTCGAAGTGGGGTAAAGTTCCTTGTGTGAGCAGTTCATTCAACAGGCCAGTGATGAAGTGCCTTTCTCTGCTCGTGTTAAGCGGTGAAGTCCTTATTTCCCAGTCTGTTGGGAAGATTTAGAGCTGCGACCCACAGGGCGAGGGCCACCTGCTCCCTCGCTCAGTGATGGTTCAGCAGCACATCAGTGATTTCACGGTCCTGTGATGGCTGTGGCCTTCTTTGTCACTGTAGCTTTATGCATAACTCATCAATTTACGGCAGCGATTATATCCATCTTCATGGAACACAGACTCAGACTTTGAATCACAAAATTGTTAACCCTCAGTTATCTGGAATGGCAAGAGGTATTGGCATGAACTTTTCAAAAGCAGAAGCAAAATGATATTTTGGCCTGTCAGATAATGAAGTTTTCAGATTCTTTGCTCTTATAAAATTATTTGATTTGCTATCTTGATTGTGATTCTTAAACGCAGCAGTACCTAGAATAGTATCTGGCCATAAGTGCTGGATAAATTAAACATACGCTGAAATGAATTGAATGCTCTTAAGTAGACGTGTGAAAAAGATTAACCCAGAGGTGGCTCGATATTTTTGTTGGAAATGTTCATTCAGCATAGTATCTAATAGATAACTGGCATATAAATTAAATCTTTGTACAGGTGCTGTTTACATTTGTTTGAGATATGCAACATAAATTATTTCATTTTTAAGTAGTTTTTACCAGGCTTTAAGAATCCATATTAGAGCTACAACCATAAAAATGTCAAAATGTCCCATTTAAGAGCTTATCTTAAAATCTAATTATCAGAAATCTTCCTTTAGTTAAAGGGAATGGTGAATAGACCTACAGTTTTGCCGTGTTTATTCATTACTCCATATTGTTACCTATATTTGTCTTTTCATGAATGTTCTCCCCCAGCACTGATAACGTTACAATGGACATGTGGAAAATATTAGAAATTTCCTGCTTCTGATAAGCAGTAAGAGTGTATTATGTGACAATACAGAAGTCTAAATTCCAGGGGTAAGTTTTTTACCTCACAATTTCAGCAAGAACCCACATACTTCTCATGCCACTCCCAATTCTAAACCTCTCCTCGTGCGCAAAAAGAAGTTACAATGATTCTAGCCTTCACAGGTAGACACAGCACATTAAGAGAGGGAAGTACATTTTCTCCCATGGCTTTCTATTTGCTGTTTCAAATGCACATTTAAAAAGTTTTAGGCTGACACCTAATAATTTATGGTATAAAATGGGACGTTTCAATTCATATTTACCTTGTGTAATGGTCAAGGTAATTAGCATATCCATCACATTTAACATGCACAATTCTGTATGGTGAGAGCATTCACAATTCTCTCTTTTAGTTATTTTGGAATAAACCTACCATTATTATTGATTGTATTCACCTGGCTCTACACTAAAACGCCAGTACCTAGTCCTCCTATTTAACTGTAACATGGCTTCCCTGAACCAACCTCTTGCCCACCTTTCTTACGCCATACTCTCCACAGCTCCCAGTATCCACTGTTCTACTGTCAGTTTCTATGAGAAGCATGTTTAGACCTCAGTAAGAATGAAATCTTGTACATGTCTCTCTATCCCTCACTTACTTGACTCAACATAATGTCTTCCAGGCCATCCATGCTATTGCAGTGGGAATATCTCTAGTTTTCTTATGGCTGACGAACATTCCGTTGTGCAGGAGTGTACCATATTTTCCTTATCCCTTTATCCCTTGATGAACTCAGATTGATTGTGTATCTTGACTGTGTTGACAGTGCAGCAGTACACATATGACTGCAACTGCTTCTTCAGCATCCTGACTTAATATTCTTTTGGCAAATAGAAATCACATTTGCAAGTGCAAGGTCCTGAGTTTGATTCCTGGTACCAAAATAAAACAAGACAAAACAAAACAAGAAATCACATTGTGCTATCAACTCTTCCTCATTAGAATGGCTGTTGTAAAAGAGGTAAAAAATTAAAAATGCTGGTGAAGCTCTTGTATGTTTTTGTGGGAATATAAATCAATGCAGTCATTATTGAAAACAGTCTGGAGGGGCCTCATGAACTTGAAAATAGAACTTCTGTATGATGCAGCAATTCCACAATTCCATATATATGGGTTATATATCCAGAGGACGTATATAATGGAGTGCTTCAAGGTGCACAGCAATACTGAATGGAAGATACAAATATTTTCCAAATATCTCCTAACCCCAAACTTGTGTAGCCTCCTCTGCCATCAATATACATCAATAGCACAATACCATTTTTACATTAGCACATTTTATGTACCAAAGTCAGTAATTTTCTTTAGCTCTGTTTCTGTCATACTTTCTAAAAATAGATTTGGACAAATTTATACTGGCCTGTTCCCCCTATTTCAATAACATACAGAATGGTTTCAGGGCCCTAAAATGTCTTTGTGATCTACCTATTTATCCCTGTCCCATCTGACCCTTGGAAATGGCTCTTTTTACCATCTCCATAGTTTTGCCTTGTCCAGAACGTCAGGTGGTGAGAATTATATAGTCTGTAACAGCCCCGGAGCAGGTGTTTCCTCTATATGTATTTGTATTTCTTCCAGGTGTTTTCATGGCTTGGTGGTTTACTCATTTCTAACATGAATATTCCACTATCTTGGATACTTCAGTTTTTCCACTCACCTACTAAAGAACATTTTGACTGCTTCTAAATTTAGCCAGTTGTGAATAAAGCTGCCTTAAATACTTGCGTGAAGGCTTTTACACAGACATACGTTTTCACTTTTCATGGGTAAATATCAAGGAGTATGATTGCTGGATTTTGTACTTAATTTTGTTTAAAGTAACGCCAACCTGCAATAGTTAACTGACTGTGTCAGTTTGAGCAAAAAACACCGAACTACGTTGGGCCAGTTTAGTTGTGGGTGTGGCTGGATGGATTTGCTGAAGATGAAAATGGAAGACCCAGCCTGGGTGTGAGCAGCACCACCCACTGGGCTTGTCGCCTGAGTGGGATAAAAGAGAAACCAAGAAAGAAGGTTCCCTTCTGTTTCTTTGGAAAAGCACCCGTCTTCGTCTTCACCTTGGACATCATCCCTGGCTTCCAGGGCAGACGTCTCAGAATTACAGCACATACCCTATGGGGCATTTTCCATGGACGTCACTGTGACCTCCAGGCCTTCGGGTGAATCGTTTGTACCTCCAGCACACCGACAGCCCCTTTGGACTTTTCCGCACCTGACTCCGTGGTCAGCTATCTTGTAAATCCTCATGTATTTGTGTGTCTTACATTAAATCTATTCCTCCAATAAGTGCTGATTGATTCACAAACTCTATTCCATCATGTGCATTCTCCTCATCAATGAATGAGAGCTCCTTTCATTCCATATCCTTGGCAGCGTTAGTATTATTAGAGTTCTGGGTTCTGACTTCATAGGTGTAAAGTGGTGTCTCATTGTGTTACCTTGAATTTCCTTGATGGCTTTAGATGCGGTGCAGGTTTTCATGTGCTTGTTTTCCATCTGCGTTATTTTTTTGGATGAAATCTAATGTGTTAAGTTTTGCTGCTCATTTTTAATCAGGTTATTTATATTTTGAATGTGGAATTATAAGAATTCTTTACATGTTTTTAATTGTACACATTTTGCAAATATTTTCCCCAGGATATAGCTTGTACTTTATTCCATGAAAAATATTTCCTATGAACCACAATTTTATTAATGTTAATTTAAATCTAGATTATCAGTCCTTTCTTTCATCGATCATTCCTTTAGTATTTGAACACTGATCAACAAACCTAAGAAAATCAAGGATTTTCTTTTCTTTCTGTTACCTTTGAGCATATTTTACATTTAAATCTGTGATCTATATAGAGTATGGCCCTGGTGTGTGATATCTGTATCTAGATTCATTTTTTAGGATTTACATGTGGAGTTTTTCTAGTAAAACTTGTTGAAATAAATATTGTTTTTCTCCATTGTCTTTTATTTTTTTCCCAAGATCAGTTGATTGTATTTTGTAGGTCTATCCCTGCCTTATTATTATTATTTTTTTTATCTCTTTTTCTTTCACAGAAACAAAGTTCTTGGTTATTATATCTTTACAGTAAGTTTTGAAGTTGGGCAGTATCAGTATTTAAGCTTTGTCCCACTCCTTCAATGTAGGGTAGGCTATTCTGTTTCTTTTACCTCTCCACATAAACTTTAGAATGATCTTAATACCCACAGAAATTTTGGGGGGACTTTAACTGTAATGTCATTGGATATGTAGATTAATTTGCGAAGAACTTATGTCTTGACATTGTTGAGTATTCCTATCCATCAACATTGAATATTTTCATTCATTTAGTTCTTGTGTGACTCTTTCACTCTGTTTTGCAGTTCTCGTCTACAACACCTCTGTAAATTGCTTCCTCTTCACTTTTCCAAGAGTTGACTATCATCTCTTCTTACCCGTTTTTTCCTTTAGTTGGAACTAGAGCAGGGAGGAGTACCTTTAATCCACTAGGCTTTATATGGAGGACTAAGAATTCTTAAATTCTTTAGAACAAAATACCCATAAATTTGCTTTGATTGTGCTGAGCATCTCTTGAAAGTGATTAGACATTCTTTATATCTCTTCTTAGACCTGTCTTACTGAAATTATTTATATTTTCTCTGTCCATTAGTTTAGCTTAGATCTGATTAGCGACAAAAGTTGAGGTTCCCAAAGGGCACAATTCTGGCAATTGAGTAGAAATAAAAAGTATTCTTTCCACAAAAGAAAACATCTAATGAGCTAAAGAAGCTGGGATAGAAACTTCAAGATTTTTCACTAAAATTCAGTCAATGCTGGAGACACACATTTTGCTTCTCTAGCTTGATCCTCACCAAATGAAAAAGAGCAGGTCACATTCTAATTCTGCAAATGAAGAAACTGGGATTTTGAGAATAAGTCATTCACTTAAGGTCATATTGTCCATGAGTAGGATTTAAATTAAGAATCATTAAATCTAAACTTAGTTTCATTTTGCTATACCTGGAATAAAACAATGGCTAATGAGCATCACGTAGTCTCAGGGTTATAATCATTTTCATTCTGTTTTGTTCAAAGATTTATACCCTCCTTATATTTGTTTACCTATTCATGCAGTGTTTCTTATCTCCTTCACTTGAAGATAGAAAAAAAAAAAACACCCACATGAATTTTTACTATGAGACTTAAGATCCAGAGATAAAATTCCTGTAAAAATGAAAAAGAATCACATTATCATATGCATGTCTCATGAAAGTATTTGTTTAAAAAGTTGGGGTGAATTTTTTTTTAAGTTTCTAGGTTTATTAGGGAGAACAAATGGGCAGGAAAAGTGAAAAAACAGGAAAGTTATAGATTTTAAGGGTTACTGAAATTAAAGTAGTATTTTTTGACGTGTTATATTGATGTCTGCTAGAGTTTTCATCAACCATTTGCTGGTTTCTGTAGGAAGTAGCAGGGTCTTTTGACTTATTCTGAAAATCTGTACATGTCCTTTTTCTTTTTTAGCTTGGCTTGAGACTATTTACATAGGTTCAGAGTATGATATTAAGTAGATGGATTTCTAAATTTGATGTAATTTGAACTGCTATACAAATCAGTCAAAAGATGTATGACCCCTAACGAACTATGCATCTTAGTTACTTTTTTCTCATCACTGAGACAAGATATCCTATACCCTAAGTTAAACAAGGAAAAGTTTATTGTAGCTCACAGTTTGTAGAGGTTTCAGTGCATATTTGGCTGACTACAAGGCTGGGTGGCGTAGCAGATTGGCATCACAGAGGAGAAACAGTTCATGGCAGGGAGAAGACAGCAAAGTAGCAGATAAGCAGCACCAAAAACATCCTGCCTCTTTTTGTCCTTTTTATTGTATCCAAGCTACCCATCCTTAGGGCAGGTAGCATTCACCCAGGGTAGCACACCCTTAATCCTAGCATTGCACCATGTCAGTCCCAGCATCACATCATTAATCCCAGCATCACACACTCTATACCCAACCACCTCCAAAAAGCTCCACCTATGACCACATGAGGCTTTGGGGGGACATTAGATATAAGACATAATGCTACATATTTATATTTTGCTCTTGTAATATTCAAAATACAGTATTCTTAAATCATTGTCCTATCTCATGTAAGTGACAATTCAGGAATGTAGGTTTTTATTTTTGTTTGTTTGTTTTCATATACAGAGATTTTGTCCAACTGGTCTGGAAATTCCAGGATACAATAATATTTTCATGTCAGCCTCCCCAGTACCAAGACAGAAGCAAACACCATGCTAAACTCATGTTGTTATTTTAACATTTTTAATGTGTGACATTCAAGATTGTGATGCTTGTCTGCATCAAGTAAGCAAGAAGGGAAAAAGCTAGGAGATGCTTGAAAATGTTTAATGAATCAGTCCTGGACATGTTGCAGATTCCTTCCGGTGAAACTCAATCACATAGCCACTTAACTGTAAGAAAAGTGTAGTCTGGCTGTTTACCAAGGAAGAAGAGGAAATGAATTTATTCTATATTCCCATGACATTGGGAATATAGAATCCAGAAATTAGAATACCACAAAAAAAATCTGGCATAAAAGAAGAAATAGATATATGCTCTATCAAAGGAGGACTTCTTTTTTAATCATCTCTTCCTTTTTAGATCTGTTTTTATTTTGCTAAACATCTGTACTGATGATAGAAATGTTTGAAAAATTCATGTATTTGGAAACAGGAAGACCTGCTTTCATATCTTGCACTGTGTCTTGCACTTTCTGGATCTCAGGCAAATTGTTTTAACAATGTGGACCCAATTTCTTCATCTTAGAAAAAATAATAAAATCAAATTTTAAAGCAAACTCTGAATGTTTTATAAAGTTATTTCAAAAACTCACAGACTATATTAGTTAGCAAATATTTAAAAGCTAATGTTATTCTTATTTAAGGTACTCTTATGTTCTTTGGCCATCAACTAAAAAATCTGTAGATAGTATTTATACCATTTCGGTTAACACTTCACATAGCTATAACAAACAGGTTATACAATGCAGAGGCTTAGAGAACCTAGAAATTCATGCATTTCCCTTTTTCTCTATGTTTATCTATGTTGTGCACTGAGCAGTCTACTTGTCAGCACTTCTGAGATCTCTCTCTTTCTCTCTCTATGTATATATGTGTGTGTGTGTGTGTGTGTGTGTGTGTGTGTATGCCATATTGTATGGCATCCATCATCAAGGTGTGAACCAAAAAAAGACAAGCTTGGGCAAATGGAGAAGTTTTGAAGATACATTGATAAGTAAATGCAAAAATTTTTTCAATCTATTTTTAAAAATTAACATATCATCAGAATTCAACAAATAGATATTGAATGTCTTTTATTCACCTCCTCAAAGGAAAAAAATCTATGAAAGAAGAATTAATACATCAATTTGAGATGATTAATTCTCTTTCTACTTTTTTTCAGTTTTTGAACCTGTGGTACTTTCTTTACCATGTATTTTATAAAACAATTGAAAGTAATACAAAGAATTCATTAATATTAATATTACTATAAATATAAACTTATTTTTAAAAATAAGTTTTATAAATGTTTGATTCAAATGCAGACTCATTTGTAGTATGGCAAAGCATATTAATAGAACAAGTAAGGTAAAAGTGCTCAATTCAGAAAGACAGTTATAGAGTGGATGAAGTTTGCTTCTGTTGGCCTCTTCAGTTAGGGATTCCATGACCAGGCAGAGACCAAAGCAGACCCTTCATTTATTCCAAATCTTTCTAAAATTTATTATTTCCATTGATGGCTTAGCATTAAGTTGTCCTTACTCTTTTTCCCAGTCACCAATATGTAGGTCATAGAATCTAATGAACACTTCTGTCTTCCCTTTTATCTGACATAACAGCAAGAGTAAATATTGATAAGCTTTGTTTTCCAAAAGGTCTTGTCACTCTTGACTTTTGTGACACAAGATTCTTTAGGTTTTTATTCTATCTCTATTGCTACAACTTCTTCACCTCCTTTCCTTACTCTATTTCTACAGCAATCTCATGGTATGTCGGAATGTCCTAGGGCAGAAATGTTTGTTAACTATCTAAATATTTCAATAAACAGCCATAAAAACAAATAGTCTTCAACTCAGAGGAATGACAGTACTAGTTAAGGTGCTAAGAAACGGGACAGTGAAGAGCAGAGGGCACTGTGAAGCCCTTAGGAGTTTGTTTTTTATTACCCCTCCTGGAAAGATGAATACGCAACCACAAATAATCAACTTCAAAGAATAAGGGCTCTATGACTTGCTAGTGAGAACCAAATTTTGGAATAATTTCATTAACTTCATACTTGATTTTTCTTAGCTTCATGCATCTTGAATTACTGAAACACTCGATGTTCTTTTGTTGTTTTAACACATTAAATTAGCTCATTACAGCTGACTATGTAGTAGAAAATAGCATCTGTTTACACTGTAATAATATAAAAATTACTTAACAGTAACAGAATAAAGAGCAATTTGCAAAAGCTAATCATATTTGTGTACTTGTCTGCAAAAAGTAAATTGTTAATATATGCCCAAGGGGGAAAATCATTTGCTAGTTTCAGCAGTAGAAGCAGTGATATTAACAAGCATCATTTAGAGAATTTCTACTTGGAGACCAGACTGTCCCAGCTTGTCATGTGAATATCGATGTTTATTTTATTAATATATTTTGATCATGGTAAATTCAAGGGGTTTTGAGATTCCAATATCATAAAAATCAGATGTCCTATAAATGTCTTAATAATTACAAAGTCAAAATTTTCAATACACTAATTCTTTTTTCGGAGAAAATTTTAATTTATCATTGCTAAGTTTAATTTTAACTTGTTTTAATTGTAATTGTAACTTGTTTTAATTTTAATTGTTGAATTAATTTAGAACTTGAAGATTGACATTTAAAAATATTGAATAAATATAAATCAAATTCTTAGTTTTATTGTTCTCACAAAGTTGAGAACCAGTTTGCTTTATTTCTACACATGAAAAGGTCTGAGGGTCCTTGAACTTCGTAATTGTGAGACCAGCTGGACTCCAACAATGCAAGCTCAAAATGTGGTGCCAAAGTGTGTTGAATCTTCACATCTGAAGAAAAGGAGCTCAGAAGTAAAATCCTTCTGAGCTTTTCCTGCCCCTTTTTTCTCTTGCTTCTTTTTTCTCCGCACGGTAAACCACAGAAACTTGAGTTCTTCTTCCCCAAGGAAGGCCATGGAAATTGGAGGTGGGTCATAGAAACTAGAACCTCTCTCTACCAACAGTAGCCATAAAAGCTGGAAATAATACTCCCACATTCCCCTTCCATTCTGTGTAAGAGCCGATCCACCTTGTCTGGTAGTATAAGATCCTCATTCCAGAAGGGTTTCAGCCCCATATACAGGACATAGGAATGCTGCACAGACAGGCCGAAATTTAAAAAAAAAAAATCTGAACATCCGGGCTTTGCTGAGTTTCCTATTCAGACTGTTATCATTAGGTCTTACTCCTTTTTGTGAGTCATGCTACTTTATCCTTTCATATGTGTTAAATAGACACTTTCCCTTGGATCTTTGGATATACATTCCGAAGTCTCCCATATCCTGTAAAAGGCTTGTTCAATGAATCTTGTATGCCTTTCTTCCATAGACATCTTTGGGTATAAGAATACTAGCTCTGGGGCTGTGGATATAGCTCAGTGGAATAAGCACTTGCCTAGCAAGCGCAGGGTCCTGAGTTCGATCCCCAGTACCACAAAAAAAAAAAAAAAAGAATACTAGCTCTGACCCATACGATGGGTGAGGCATCCAAACTTTCCTCCCTGACAAGATTTTAAAAGTTATACTTTAAAAAACATATCAAATAGGACTGACTGAGCAGACTTTGCTTTTTGCTCATAGAATACTGACATAGATGGAATATTCAAAACTAAAATCAGATGGTGTTATATATGATTTTTCATATGTTTCTTAGGAGAGAACAAACTTTATGTGCAGTTAATCTTTAAATCTCCTTTTTGTAGTTCCCAGAATGAAACCTGTTCAACTAGCACAAACTTACTTCAGACATGTTAATGATATTCATTAAGATATTGCTCTCTTCTACACTGAGTCAGCCTTGATTACTACTCCCATCCTGTCTTCCTGCTTTGACCTGCCCTTTAGTAAGGTTGCCATCAAGGGCTAATTCCACCCACAGCAGGTTTAACGCAGAACAACATTTCTCCCAGGCTTTGAGAAAACTTCATGTTTGCCTTGTGTAGTGGGGCTTTATCAGTCCTCATTCTGCTTCTGTAACAATGGAGCTTTTATTACTATGAGTTTAACTTCTTGAGACCACATGATGAGGTATAATCTTCTGTGCAGCACTAAGAGTCATGTGTTCTTTCTAGGTAACTTTGGTGTGCGTATGGACAGGATTTCTTATAAGGTTGAAATGTGAAGGTTTTAAATACTTTAGGACTTTTTTAAAAAATCTAAGTGATTAAGTATAAGTTAGCCTAGTAAGGAATTTGTAAATATGTCATCCTACATACTGTCAGTTAGACTTCTAATTCATTCATTCAGATGTTGCCGCTAACTAAGGATTGTATGTCAATGTTTAAACAGCAGCTAAAAAATCTCTCATTTGTCTTACAAATGACATTTCTTGGCGACTTCATTACCATCTGTTGCTGATTAATTCTTCAATTTAGAAGCAGCTTAGAGTTCATCTATAATCTTCAGACCACATCCTATAATTATCTCTGGCCCACAGTAACTGTTCAGTGAATCCTTTGTGACTAAATAAACAGCTAGAAAAAACAGAATCTGGGTGAGCGCTAACTAAAAGAAGTCTGGTTTTTGAGGTTATTTATGGTCTTGTTCTCCATGTTTTTTTCAGTGTACCTAAAGTGCTTCGAAAAACTGTTAATGGTGTTTAACAATGACAAAGCACCTGGCTTAAATATAAACTGTTGTTTTGTAGACCCAATGGGTCTCATTTATTACTGCACATTTTTGAGGTGATCTATTGGACAAAGTTAGTAAAGTAACAATTTTAAAAATTTCAGGTTTATTAATTACAGATTAGGAATTATATATAACCATCAGGAAGCCCTTTCTTGGTTTCTTGAGAAGTAGGTAACTTAGGCTTTTTCTTGAAAGCTTTTCTTCAATAAATAAAGAACACATTCAATATAATACAGACTTGAGGGAAGCAAATAGGTTAATGATGCCATAATTGTTTGTCTATTTTTAGAGCAAAAAATATTTCTTTGTGAGAGGTTATAAAGGATAGTGACAACAAAGTAACACTTTTTGAAGCACTGAAATTTCTGTGTATTTAACAGAGTTGAGTGTTTTAAATAACCCTTAAAATGTAAAGTCATCATTGGAGTTACTCACTGCATTGCCTGAATTGAAAAAAACCTGTTTACTATCCATTAAAAAATGTACAAAGTGAAACAATCTCCATGTTATTTGTTTCCTGCAGCCCATGCAAAGAGAGGTCCCTTAAATAGCACAGTTTGTGGTTGGTGATAAGCTTCCTCCCAGAGAAAAAATAATAGTTTGTGTTTGTGCCAGATGCTTTTCCTGCATTAAGTGCCATAAAAATCCCCTGAAGTGTGTTCAACAGATAGGGTGAAATGCCAAAGGATGGCAGAGAATTAAGTTGAACCCTGTTCACACACAAAATCCACTGAGACACCATATGCATATTTCCATTTAAAAATCAGAATGTGAAATTAATTCAATGTGCATTTAATAGGCAACTATTTAGAGATATATATTAGAGTCCAGGGACAGGATACTATGTATTATCAGGTCTTCTCTCCACGGAGAGATTTGCTTTCTGTCAGCAGAAATAGATATTTAACCCTTTTATAACAGTGATACTAAGTTCTCTAATGCAAAAGCATCCAAGAGTAGAGAAGGTACCAGGTGATGAGTGTCCTACAGGCAGAAGGAACTAGTCATACAAGGGCTTGACAATAATTTCTTTTTGTGGCATTTTTTTAAGACAATAAAAGGGATGGCTAATGCTTATTTCTCTACACAGCAAATAGTTGTTCCTGCTAGAAAACACACTTTCTAACTGGTGGGGATGAGGGGCATGTTGGCTAGAGGACAAAGCTGGGGATTAATTATAGGAAGCAGACATGTAATTTCAGAATATGAACAGTTTCTCTCTGCTACTGATACCATCTATGACAACTTGACCCTCAGACACAATTAGATTCAACATTTATAATTCCTCCCTGGACCTTACAAATGATATGTAACCATCAGACCCTCAGTGAGGTGCAAAGCTATGGGCATTATGAGGGGATTTTGTGCACTGGTTGAGTAGTTAGACAAAGTGAATTTTCTGCTTCTTCTCAGTTACATGAAAACCTAAAATTATAATTACATTGCTGGAGTTATGACTCAGATGAGATCTGTGGCATACAGCCCCAAAAGACAGCAAATTCACCCATTCAGTGTAACTTTTACCTGGACTAGGCCTGGTGTTGCAGGTCCCAGCGTCCGTCATTGTACCATGTCCCTCAGACAGGGTGCCATCACTGGTGGTCAAGGAACAGCTTTTTTGGGTGGCCATGTACCAAAGAAATGATTTAATTTGTAAGAGAAACAAGGTAAGACCTTTCAAACTAACTTCATCACTCAAGAGCTTTCCTACTTTATTATTCACATAAGATACGAGAAAACATTACATACTTAAGTTCATGAATTACAAAGTATATAGATAAGAATCTTCATAAAAATACTTGGGCCCATCTAGGCTATTTTTCTGAACTCTGAGTACTTAATGACAATGTATTTTCTTTGTTCATAAAAGTTAGTTACCTAATGCATATGTAGACTGCGATGTGCCTCTTTTATGTTATTTAGAAACATTTTTTCCATGAGTAGTGGTAGCATATGAAAATCACTTTTCTGTTATTATTTTTCTTACTGTTCATTTCTGTGCTGAAAAGCCCACAAGACAGAAACACATTTAAAGTAAAGCATTAATCACTGGAGCTAACAGAATATCCTTAATGGAATCACTTTTTCTACTTTGGAACACAATGCAAGTAAATTTTCATTTTTATTCTTAATATAGTCTGCTACTTACATTTTAACTAGGCAATCACGAGATAAAAGACACTATTAAATATTCTACATGGGTCATTTAATTAAGAAATAAAAGGTATATGTCACGTTTTCTCTGCTGTATAAAAATTTCCACTCATAGGGAAAGGAAAATTTAGAACAATGAAGTATTCTATCTTAAGTTTTTCCTTTGTGTATTTTATAAAATGGAGTATCAGAGACATATTCGTGATTTACCAATGCAGTTTTGTGTGTCCACTGTCCAGTGGCTTTCCTCACTAAAAGAAGGAAGTAGAGAAAGCAAGAGGCCAGACAGACTAACATTAAATCATTCTGTGGTAAATAAAACAGTGCATTTGACATTTCTTTGTTGCAGAGAAGTGAAGTTGTGACTGAGAGCTTATTTTCTGCTAATACTGGTATCATTCCCATTATCATCATCACCACCACAGAGCTGAGGGTTTTTGTAGCCCTTGGAAATTGGATCATAGCAAATCATTCATAGGAGAGGAAGTAATGAAGTCAAAGTTTATGCTGTAACAGTAATTATGGTAGAGAGAAAAGACAAAATTGAAAAGAAAAGTCAGAAGGACTTGACAATCACTCATATGTAGTTTTACAATGGTAAGCTTTTTAAGACTTATTTACTGTCTTGAATTCAACCTTCTTGGATAGAAGTTTTGCAGTTCAATATATATCTGGAGTATTTTTTACTTGATTTTAGGACTTGTTTTAATGAAAGTCACTTGTGATCCTTTTTCTTGGGTAATAGGCATGGCACACATTTAGACATGTAAATGTTTAACTTTTAAATGATTATGCATTATTCTTTAAAACCTGGGATTAGTTATATAGGAGAGTAAGATGCTTTCTCTTTCTATTCTGTTAAGGTTTCATGATGATTTAAGCCTGTGAAATAAATTAGCAATGGACAGACTACTATGAGAAGAGGCATACAAATTGGATATATGCATGAATGTTACACAAAGTATGAGACTCTAGAAAGTGCCAGATAGTTGAAGGTTGGATAGATTCCTCAGCAAAAGGAATAGGGCTTTGGGGTTTCTTGGAGGAACTGGTCATTGTTCCAGGTAAGTAGGAGGAAGAAATGGAAAACAAAGCCTGTGCTACTATTCTAACGTGCTTTTTCAGGTCTCGGCCCTCAGAAGAGTAGGTGAAGATAAGCTAGGCTCACCTCTCTCATGCTGCACATCACTCTTAGTCTCTGTTCCTTTGATAAGAGTTAATGGTGGGTTGATGGGGCTCCAAGGAGGGAGTTATAGCAGTTGCGCTGTGCTGCATAAACTGCCATTAGGTAAGGCAAACTGGGAAAAGGCCCTCCTCGTTCTTTAGGTGGAAAACAAAGAAAAAGATAAAGGACAAGATACAGGAGGGCAAAGACTGGTTCCAAAACTGTTCCTGTAATATAAAGTGCTCAGCAAGTCAATATAGCATGCTTTGGGGCATTACTTTCTGAGATCCCACAGTTATCTTTTCCAGCAATGAGCATGTGTGGAGAAAATGAATATTTCTGAAAGTTTAACGTGCATCAGAATCACCTGGAGAGCTCACAAAACACTCATTTCTCTGTCTCATCCCCATGATTTGTGACTCAGAAAATCTGGATGATTTCTGATTCAGAAAATCTGGAATTACCATCAAATGTTTGCATTTTAACAAACTCCTAAGCAGGCACTAAGATGTTTATGCTGCTCTTTGGGGTGTCCATACTTTGAGGACCAGCATTTCGTATAAATTTTGAGATACCAAATCCCATGAGTATAGTTATGTTCATTTTATAAAGGTTTACTATATGATAAAATTACATGATATCACAAAGCTACATGAACCAGCTTGTTCTTTTTGAAATCACTTGTGTTCATGAAAATTAATTGATTATAGTAAAAGTTATGTATACTTACGTAAAATTTCCTAGTATTAAAAAAGTTGTGGCAAGTTGAGTTAGTCATGTAATATGTTGAGCAAAAGTGTGTAAGATTCTGCTGTTATGGTAGGAAAGACAACTGAATGTTAAATTTCTAGCAAATTTTATAAATGTTAACCTATATAGGTATCTTTCACTTAAGTAAAGTCAATGTGTGTGTGTTTGTATCAAAATGATAAAACCCTTCTTCCAAATGTTAAACATTTCCTAACCCATATTATCTACTTTGGAATTTCACTTGCATTTAAACAAGCCACTTTGAAAGAGCAAAGACAAAGTTTGAAGGCTGAAAAACCTGACTGGGGCCAGGGATATGGCTCAGTGGTATAAGCACTTGCCTGGCAAGTGCAAGGTCCCGAGTTCAATCCCCAGTACTGCAAAAAAACAAAAGAAAAGAAAGAAAGAAAGAAAAAGAAAAGTCTGACTGGCTACTGATAACTAGAATGTGGCATTAACTTCCCCAATGGCACTGTTCCATTTCGTAGGAGTGGGTTGCCTATCTTCAGTGTCGGTGCTAGCTTCTTGAGGAGTTGCCTCTGACACTTGTTAATTGAGTGATGTTTTGTGCTATTTCAAGCTAAGGGTAGTGATTTTTACATAGAGTGCCCTCAGATTGTATGTATTACTTCAAATTCAGTTGTTAAACACAGTTCTTCCTGTTTCACTCATTTCTTTGTGTGCTATCTTTCCATGTTAGTTTCAAAGTACAGAACCTGAGACTAGTGGGCTCACTAACTTAGCCTTAAAGTCATTCCTATGAAGAAATGACCATTTGCTTGAGGCTTGATGGTTCCCAGGTTTCTGACTTAGAGATTAACAAATATCAGAAATAGCCCCAGAGAGAATAAAGTATTTGGCATCTGGAGTGACCATATTAAACCTCTGGGCCCAAAGGGGAGAGGCAAGGAGGGCTGAAGAAACAGCTCTGGCCAGCTGCTGCCTTTTAGAAATCTCTCAGCAGGGTTCCCACTTAGGCTTCTGCTTTGTCAATAGTCTCAGAGAGACTGAGTACAGGCAAATAATAGATCTAGCCCTGCTGAGCATGCCAAAATTTTAAGGAGATCTGACTGGGTTTTCTCTCTCACAAGGAGTGTACCTTTATAAAAGACCCTCCAATCAAGGTAGATCTATGACTTATGTGGTCATTATACACATATTAGAAAAATTTATACTAGAGTAATCCAAAAACAATCCAAAAATTCTGTAATCATTACAAAAAAAGACAAAGATGAAGAAAATTCTAGAAGGGTTATCTGTTTAAATTAGGTTTTAAATTTGTACGCCCATCTCAACACATCCTCACTATTGCAATCACATCAGTCTCCTCTGGCACAACCGCCCCACTATATATTCCATGCCCCCTAAACCCTACATATCCTATTTTCTCTATAACAGTTTGGACCTTTGCGTCATTTCATTTTTCCTCATATTTGGGGGATCCTTAGTTATCTTTTATTAAAAACCAGATAATTCTTAATTAAAATAATCACATGGGTGCTTTGAGACTATCATTTAATAGACAACTGAATATTAGTGTGGATTTATGTGATTTTGGGGGATTACGATGTCAGGTGTCTCAAATGGGAGTCCTGCAGCTACTAGTGGTTATGTGACCCCTTGTACCGTGACTCTCCAAGCTGAAGAGGATTGGTGTAACCACAGCTGTGCAGAGAGGAGCTTTGTTTCTCTGCTCAATTTGCTTGTTTATTTGTTGTGAAATCTCTTTTGGAGTAAGTTTCTTAATGTAAAAAATAGTGATGTTCACTGTGCCTGTGGTACAGTATAGTAATAAAAAGTCTAACCTAATTTGAAATACCCCTGAGAAAGTACATGTAGTAGAAACTCTTTAAATGTGTAGTATTTGGGAAGTGTAAGTGAAGATATCACTGTTAATCAAACCCCAGTCCTTTAATATATATTATAAAATCATTCACCTTCAATGAGAGGACAGCGTATTAGCAGGGAGAAGGAAGAAATTTCATTTTAGAAGAAACCATGTAGCCAGTTGCCTAGAGAAAATAATCAACTATGCTGAATATAGTACCTTCTTCACAAAAAATATGACCAAATGATTTGACTTGCTGAAAAGGAGAATGAGGCAGGAAAAAACCAGTTACACAGCTCTGCCTGTCTATTCCTACCCAGAACGAAACTGATCCGATCACTAACCGTTTCTCAGTTAACTACAGCAGGTCTTAACTTCCTACTATGGCCCGTACTCTGTCTTCTGGTGTTATGTGTTGTCGGAAAACTTGTAACTGACGCATGAGTGTGCTTTCTGTTCAAACTGTTTTTCACATATAATTTCTTTGTCCAGTGGTCTTTCAATAAGGGTACCTAGTCCTTGGAAGATAGCTTGTCAGAATGATGCAAGTGAGGCTGCAGCCTATTTATTTATTAAAAGATACTATACTACAACACCCTGCTTACTGCAGTTGCTATAAGGAACAGTGTGATTATTTTCTTTTTTTGCAAATTGAAACATTTAATTTTAATAAGCAATGACAAGCAATGGGTATTCTAACAGAAATAGTCTTCTGTTGAGATTTCTTTCCTGTGAGATGATGTTTTCAAAGGTTTTGACCTGGAAAGCCTTCTGATTTAAGAATCTCCCTGTCTACGTCACTCTACCACCCCATCCCATGCTGCAAAAGCTTTATCTTCTGAATAAATATTGATTGGTACATATTTCTTTAAAAATAGTTTTATATATCAGTTAATGTGTCTCTCTAATACATGCCTTTAAAAGTGTTAAGAAAATGTAAATTAGGGAAAAGTATATCATTATTTAAGACACAGGCAAAAGAATTGCATTAGCCCCACTAGGTAGTTCAGGGATACTGGACCGTGACATGAATGAGCTGTGCTGAAGGAAGGATATTACCTTACATTTCTCCTGGTCTCCTTGGTAGAAATCAAGGAGAAAGAACGAATCAGAAATTGCCAAGCTTCTGTGTTTCTCCATTTGGACTCAGGCATTGCATTGGCTTTTGCGCTCTCAGACTTCAATCTTAGTCTCCAGGGTGCCCACTTCTCTTGTTATGCGTGAACTTTTCTTATAGACACCTGTTGGGGCCGGTGTTAACAAAGCACACTGTAGACATGGAAAACACTTTTTCTGAACAAAAAAATGAGAACTCCCTTTTCTAAGACTCTTGTTAATGTTTGGGAGCCCAGCATCATCAATGGCAGAACAAAGGCAATGCTGGTGTAAATTCTTAGGGGATTTTTCCCCCCTACTCCACCCCAAATAAATGTTGATGTGTTAACACTCGGCCACATTTCGCTTAAGTGACAGGGTAGAATATATCTCCCTTTTGTCCGAATGCTTGAGAACTTGATTCCCATAACCTTCCAGCATCATTCTAAATAGAACCTTACTGTTAGACCACAACCAGAATTAGCTTGAATGGTACCTGTTATTGAAAGGAAGTCTGTATTTGCAGTAATACAGAGAATGCCAGTTTAGAAATGAGCCTGATTGCATGGTTCATTTTGTTCTCCTTTGTAGAGCCAGGCTGCGGCCCACTACAAAGGCACGAAACATGCCAAGAAGCTCAAAGCATTGGAAGCCATGAAAAATAAGCAGAAATCTGTAACTGCCAAGGACAGCGCAAAGACTGCCTTCACCTCCATCACTACCAATACCATCAATACCAGCTCTGACAAAACAGGTTAAGCAATGATCTTTGTTGTTGTGTTTTCCTCATGGTTGTTGTTCTGGGGTTGCCTCTGTTGTCTAACCCCATGTCTGTTTAATTATGTGTCTGCCCCATTGATTCATGCTTGAACCATCTTTCTGTATAATGGTAATGGTTTTCTGTCATTTTTCCAATACCCTTAAATAATCCCCAGTTATATTCCAGATTTTGCATTTTGAAAGAGTCCTGGGGCTCTTCAAAGGAATGCAGTGGTCATAAAGGCATTGGAAGCCATGTATCCTCTAGCCTTGTTGAGAAGTGCACTTTCCCAGTGTGCATCCTTAGCTTATAACTGCACAGCAGATTTGATTTAACTGTGACTGCACAGCACAGTAGGCCAAATAAATCAAGAAAGCCCCAGGAAGAGCATTATTGCTGACAGATCTTATTCTCATAAATTCCAAGCAGCGCATTGTTTTACCTAGTAGCTGGGTGATTCTGGGATTATTATGGCTGGGTAACCTTCCCTCTGCATATACAGGTAAGTGTTATTGACACTAATTAATCTTTTTACCAGTTTTCCCATGAAATAATGGCCTCTGATTGGCCTCATGGGACAGCTTCTGCAAACGACCAGCTTATTAATAGCCAGTGGGGTTTTCCTATGTTGGAATTTTAAAATACAAAGCCACTGGATTGGGCTGGGGATGTAGCTCAGTGGCACAAGTGCCTGCCTAGCAAGCACGAGGTCCTGAGTTTGATCCTCAGCACCCAAAAAGCCACTGATCCTCAGATTTTACTTTAATGGAAGTTTTATGTAATAGATGGATATATCTTTATTCTAGATCAAAAGAGCCAGTACAGCTTGATTGACTTCCAGTTTGAAAAATGATAACGGTGAGGAAAAGGAAGGATTCCATCCTATGATGGTAATGTCTTAACTAGAAGATAATCTTTGAGTCATGACTGATGAAAATAGAGAATACTGAACAGTGAGCAAGGAGAACAAAATAAAAAGACTGTTACACCTGACAGCATCCACTGGGCTTGTATAAGCTCCTCCAAGAATCTGAGGTGATGCTGATTCCTGTGTAGATCTGAAAGGGATAATGACGCAGTTCCACGGCACACTGTCTGCTCTTTGCCTGGATGTCACTGATAAATGCATCAAGCCCCTCCCTGAGGACCCTGTGTCCTACATAAAGCTGAATACATCTGTCATCTTTGTGCCCTGACACCTGGTCTGATATGTTATAGATCTGAGTAAAATATTTGCTGAAGGACTGAATATTCTTTGACATTATGCTTCCTTGATATTTCTAAGTTTGTGCCACTACATTCCAAAAGCCAGGGATACTTATCGTACTCACTACTTCTGTATCTAGAACAAGAGGTGAAATATGCCATTTTGTTAGTTTAGATATAAAAGGTTACATGAAACACATTTCTCTTTTCTAAATTGAAGATGGGCTGGGGATATAGCTCAGTGGAATAAGCACCTGCTTAGCAAGTACAAGGTCCTGAGTTTGATCCTGACTATTTCTACTCCTAGACTGTTTTTTTTAAAAAATCACAATGGCTATTTAGGTTATTTTGACTACCTTAAGTTCAAAATTTCTTATTTTAAAGATACAAAAAGTATGTATGTGCATGTAGGTAAAGCTGCAAGCGTGGGTCAGGCAATCATGCACATGTTCTGTCTTGGTTAGGGAAATAAGTTGTGAATCCAGACCTCCATCCCGCAATTTAGAGACTAGAGTGTGAATAGTCATGGTCATCAAGGCTCTGTACTTTGAGACAAAAGGGAACAAATTTTGGATTGGGCTGGGGAACAGAATTACATAAAATAAATGTGCCAAAACTTATAACAGTGAAAAGTATGATGGTGAAATACCTTTCAGTCGGAATCTAGAGAAAAACCAGAATGGAGGGGACTATAAAGTCTATAAAGTTATTGTAGATATCCTGAAGCACAAGGAAGAAAGTGGAGAGTGTTTTCCTAATTCATGGGGACCAGCACCCAGAAAAGAAGTCATAAAAGGTAAGAAATTAAGGATTCCAGCACATTTACTAGGTGCTTCGAGCCAAATTCTGTTTTTAAACTTGAATTTCCACAGAATTCTCTATGGGACCCAAGAGAGTGACATCCATTTCATCTTTACTTTCCCATTCTATTGTATAAAAGAGAGGCCTCTGGGCTGACAAATACATGTTTTCTTAAAACAACTTCTCCTTTTTACTACTGATTGCTTCCCCATACTGTTAGGAATAAAATACTGATAACAAAATAAATCTTTAGTTTTTTAGAACAATCAAATGCTTGGCAGAAAAAGATGGGGGTAAGACTCTCGAATCAAAGATTGTGCATTTGTTAGTAGGAAAACAACACTCTTCTGTTTAAGACATGACAGTGTTTTGATTTATGAACTTCTTCATTTATAAAAGATACACATTAAATTATAATACCAACTTTACTAAATCATCTCAATAAAATAATCCAATTATATAAAAAAAATCTATTCACAGTATATGAAAAAAACCAAACTGTGAGGCTGGTGAATTTATAGAAAGAAAAATTTACGCCAATATAAGAAAAAAATTATAGGCAAAAATATTTTTAAATATGTTAAAATATATAAAAATGGTTACTATTCATTACAGAATATTCCATAGGGCTAGCATTTCCAAAAGTAGCCAAAATAATTGTCTGATGAAGAGAGTTTTTTTCTTTAAATGGAACTTTCTCATGCTGAAAAAGTGATGGTAACAGCAAAACTAACAAATCTGTTTTTTTTGTTTTATGAAATGATAAATTCAGAATTGTCTGATTAAATTCTCTATGTCACTGTCTTGTGATCTCTCTTTACTTTTGATTTGTGAGGAATTACACTGATTCCCATGTTTATCAGTCAGAGTAGGAGAGTTTATACCACAGCGTTAAACAACTTGTGAAGCCACACTGCCTTTGTAACGACCAAGTACTTGTCACTCTCCTTACTTACCACCTGAATTTTCTATTTCCATGATCTTAACACCTGGATCAGGTTGGGGAAGCAGCTACCAGTTGTACACAGAGGGAAAAAGAAAGTCATAACTCTGTGAGTGCTTAAAGCTAATTTTGAAAGAGTCCCGCAGCTCTTCAAAGGAACACAGTGATCATGAAAGCATTGGAAGCCATGTATCCTCTAGCCTTGTTGAGAAGTGAACTTTTCTCAAGACCTCATGCTTGCCAGGCAGGTTCTTATGCCGCTGAACTACATCCCTGGCCCAATCCAGCGGCTTTGTATTTTAAAATTCCACCATAGGAAAACGCCCTTGGCTAAGAAGCCGGTCCTTTGTAGAAACTGTCCCGTGAGGCCAATCAGAGGCCATTATTTCATGTGAAAGCTGATAAAAGATTACTTAGTATCAAAGTAGTGTGTGACATCTCCTCCCTTTTCATTGGAAAGTGGTGTGGCCAAGCCTAATCACAGTGGAACAATTTCCCCACAAGAGGGCAAGCAGAGACAGTACTGGCGAGCAATAATGTAACATCCACTGCAGCCTCAGTTCTCATCTGTGCTTAGACGTCTCAGCGTTCTCTAGGCCCGTCCTTCTCCTCAGTCCACACCTCTTTTCCTGGCCTATTGTTCAGGTGCTTAGGTTGCCAACACCAATATTTAATGGGTTAAAAATAATAGTGCTCATCTTTGCCATTGCCCCAGATTTCTTTCTGCACTACGCTTCCGAGTTTTTCGTGCTATAGTTTGGAGACCTGAAAGTAGTGAGCTGTCTGCCTCTTCCCTTTCTGTCAGTCCCCACTTCTGCATTTAACACCACTTCCCTCCAATTCCTGGAAAAATTGCTTTCCCACTTCTCTGAATCACCACCCACGCCCTGGCCTTGTGGTCCTGTGCCCTGCTCCTCCAGTGGCCCGAGTTCCCAACCGCTTTCCCTCGTGTGTCTTACCAGCTGCGTGGTTCATCCTGTTATCTGCTTATGCTAAGTCAATGCATAAATCACATTCTTCACCCGTTTGCAAACCTTTGCCGTGTTTTTATTCCACCCTCACGGCCGTCCCTGGTGTGCATATGGCCTGTCCTCCCACACTACTCATCCAGGCTCACCTGCGTGTTCGACACCAGAGCTGTGTCCTGATTTTCTATCATTTCTTTTTATACTCTTTAAATCTCTCTCTAAGTCAATCTCTTCTTTTCTTCCTCTTGTCTGGGATATTACATAAGTATGTACTTCTTGTACAGCTCATTTATAATGTTTTGTTGAAAATATAATTTTTAAAGTTTTTCCTTTTTTTCCTTTGCTATAGGGGATACCCCTTGGGAGTACATGTGTGACTGATCTTTCTATTTCATTCCTTATGTAGCACTTCACTTTTTATATTGACAATAATAAGTAAATACATAGTAAATAGTTTTAAAACTTGGAGCAAACAAGGCTATGTTATGACTTTTGAACTACACTAAAGCTTTAGATTTTCATAGTTTTGTATGTATGGGTCTGTGAGAAACAATGGCTCTCCCTAATCCAAGGAATTTTGTAATGTTGGTTGTCAAATTTCAGAGTTGTAAGTTTTCATCAAGTGTAAGCCCTGAAGAAGCACTTTTTGGATTGGTTTTTATTTCTTTTTGAGAGAGTCTAGTTGCACAAGTAAAGAACACTTGACATTTCTAATGGCCCTTCAGTGACTGTCAATCAGGAGATAATTAGCCTGTTGAGTACATGGATTGCCTTAGTCATCTAATTGGTGAGCTGTGAGAACATTTCTCCCTGGTTTTATCGCATAATTCTCTTTATAAAGTTTCAGTGAATTGCAAATACAGTCATCAGATAACCCTGCTGAAACTCAGTTTAAATTTGCACTTTTTACTCTCAGTATGACTCAGTCAACTTGTATTCTTTTCCTGCCTCTTTCTCTTGTAATCCAGGGATATTGCCCTCGTCAAACTCAAACATCTGTGAATCTACTGTTGAAAAGGCCCATGAATGCAGAAGAACCATTATTTGATATTGATTAATGAATGGCTCTCAGTGTTTTTTGTTATTCACAAAATTTGTTCAGACTTTCAGAGTAAAGAGACTTTTCTAATGATAAAGAAGACATCTCATGAAAAAAGGTGTCCAGTGACTGAAAACAAATACACTGAGAAACAGCTCTGTGGCAAAATTAATGACCTTGGGGTCACATAACTGAATTTTCTCCTTTCTTACATTTTATCCTGCTGAACTAGCTGTTCATAGAAGACTCAGTGCCAGACAAAGTGAGGTGCATATATTTTTTTCTTTGGGATTTAGGTAAAAGTCAAATGATGGCCCTACTGGAGTAGTGATCAAGTTAGAAGAAGTATAGATTTCAAGAAGAAATCAATCTCACTCTCATTTTAAAATCAGTTTACAGTGCAAGACAACTATAAATTAGCTTGTGTTTGTTTTCAGAAGGAAGGCTTTGGTTGTATTTTCCTAAGGAAAGAGAGTTTGCTTTTTTAAAACAACTTTTTATTTTAGTAGTAGATATTTTCAATTCATGCAGTTTACAGTCATCTTGTAGAGTGGTTGCATGTACCTGTTCCAGCTTGTTTCTTTTTTTTTCCAATCCCTACTCTTCTCTCCTCTTCCTCCTATTCTCCTATCCTGTTTTTCATACCTGCTTTTTCTCCTAGCTCATGTTATGGCGTAGAGTGTTTACATTCATTGTGGTCAGGAGGGTCGCACCTTCATCCCCCTCAGCACCCCTTCCCCTCCTCCCTACCTCCCTACCTCCTGCCCTTATTCCCTTGGACCTCTTCCCTGTAGACAGAGATCCGCTTCTTCGTCCTTTTATCATTGTCTTTGCTGTACTTTGCCTTACTCAAATAAGAGATACCATATGGTATTTAGGATTGTGTGTCTCGTTTATTTAACTCAACATTTATACTCTTCGTACATTGTCTCAAATGTGTCATTCTTTAAAGCCAAGTAATATTCCATTATATATAAATACCACATTGTTTTCATTGAATTGTCTGTTGATGGATTTACAGGCTGCTTCCGGGATTTAGCTATTATGAATTGTGCTGCTGTAAACATTGCTATGCATGTGACACTGTGGTACAATGACTTAAGCTTGATGATACCTAAAAGGAGAATAATGGGGTCATGGAATTTCGAATCTCAGTTCTTCAGAAATACACCACACTGATTTCCGTCATGGTTGTACTAGTTGGCATCCCCAGCAGCAGTTCAAGAGGGCTTCCTGTTCACCACAGGCATCCTGCGTGTATTATTATCTAATTGCTGAACGATAGACATTCTTTCTGGAATAAGACAGAATTTTAGCGTTGTTTTAATTTGCATTTCTCTAATGCCCAGAAATGCTGAACTTTTTTGGATATATCTGTTGATCCTTTGTATTTCTTCCTCTGTGAAGTGTCTGTTCATTTATCTTCCCTATTTCTTGACTTGGTTTTTTAATTCAGGTGGTATAATGTTTTTAAAGTTCTTTGTACATTATAGATATCAGTCCCCTGTCTGAGGAGTAGGTGGCAAAATTTTTTTCCCATTCTACTGATTAATTCTTAGGTGAAACAGGAGCTTTCTGATATGATCCCACTTTTTTATTCTTGCTGCTATGTTTTGTGCAATTGTGGTTCTATTCAGGAAAACCTTTCCTACACCTAGGTCTTCAAGGTTTTACCTATTTTGTCATCCAGAAGTTTTTACCATCTAGAATATCTGCCATCCAGATGTTTCTGTTTTAATGTTAAGCTTTTTGATCCATTTTAATTTTAATTTAGTATATGCTGAGAGGTCAGGGCCCAGTTTCGTTCTATGAACAGATAACCAGTTTCCCGGCACCACTTGTTGAACAGGCTGTGTTTCCTCCCAACCAATGCTTTAGGCCCCTTTGTGCACCATCAAATGGTCAAGTATATTTGGGAAGGTTGCTGTAGCCTCAGCTCTGCTCCACTGATGTTTTTGTTCTAGTACCACGCCTTTTTATGACTAACGCTTGGTAGTATAGCTGGTGTCAGGTATTGCTATGCCACCTGCTTTGCTTTCATTACTCAAAATTACTTTTGCTAGAATGGGTCTTTTCTGGTTCCATATGAAATTTGGATTGTTTTATCCAGATCTGTCAAGTATGCTGTTGGTATTTTGATTGTTACTGCACTGAATCTGTGGAACAATTTTGGAAATTTGGCCGTTTTGACAAATGTTTTTCATTTCTATTTGCAATGATGTGAGTCTTTATCTATTTGTGTATCTAGTGAAGGGCTTCTTTATTGTATTTATTCTTTTGAAGACCTAGCTCTTTGATTCTTTGTTTTTTGTTTTTTTGGAGTTTTTTTTTTTTTCAGTTCTTTTGCTCTCAATTTCACTGATTTCTGCTCCATCTTTTTTATTTATTTTATTTTATTTTATTTTTGGTGCCCAGAATCAAACTCAGGTCCTTGCACTTGCCCGGCAGGCACTGAGCTACTGAGCTACATCCTCAGGCCTACTCTCACGTTTATAATTTTCCTCCTCAATTTTGGTTTGGGGCTGGTTTTTTGTTGTTTCTTGAGCATGTTAAGATTTTTCCTAAGGTTATTTGAGCTTGCTCTCTTTTCCTAATGTAAACATTGATTGCATTGAATTTTCCTCTTAGGACTATTTTCATAGTATCCCAGAGGTTGCATTGATTTGTACAATCATTATCATTATTGTCAAGAAATTTCTAAAATTTTTCTTTGAATTTTTTTCTGTGACATTGTTTAAGAATATGTTTTTTTGTGTGTTGACTTCTATTTTCTTTGCCCAGGGGCCTGATACTATGCATGGGGTGATTTCAGTTCTTATATATTTACTTAAACAGGTGTTGTATGTGATCTATTTTGGAAAAATAAAACAGCATGTTCTGCTGAAAATAACATACACTCTGTCATGGAGGGGTGGAATACTCCATGTATATTCAGTAAGTTTATATGTTCAAGGGTATGACTCAGCTCTAAACTTCTTTGTTCTTGTCTCTTTGGGAAACTGGGGTGTTAAAATCTTCTACTATGATTGTGTTAATATTTATTTGATATTTTAATTTCAGCAGGTTTTGTTTTATGAAGCTGGATGTTCTGGTGCATATATGTTTATTGATGTTATCCCTTCTTATTGGAGTGCTTCTTTAACTGGCACACAGTGACATTCTTTGTCTCTTCTAATCAGTTTTAACTTGAAGTTTACCGTGTCTGATATTAGAATTGCCACCCGTGTTTGTTTTTGGTGTCCTAGTGCATTAAATGTTGTTTTCTCTCCTTTAATTATTAGTTTATGAATATATTTTGGAATAGTTTCTTGAATACAACATTGTTGGATTCTGCTTTTTGATCCAGTGTCCCAGTATATGTCTTTCAATTGGAAAATGGAAGCCATTAACATTGAGAGATATTACTGAGATGTGTTGATTATCTACTTATCATTACCTTCTTTACCTGCTGATGCATCATTTTTCTTTCCTAATATTTTGTGGTGCTGTTTATTCATTGACCTCCCTAGTTTCTGCAGTATCATTAGCTATGTACAATTCATTGTTTCTGTTTATAATATTATTAAGTATTTTCTGTAGAGCTGGTTTAATCCTTATATATCTTCAGACCTGGAAATAGTTCATGGAGATACCTTATTTCTCCATCTTGGAAGGATAGCTTTGCTGAGTAAGTTAATCTAGGTTGAAAATTACTTCCTGTTAGGGCTTAAAATCCTTCACTTGAAGCTCTTCTGGCCATCAGGGTTTGTGCTGAGAAATCTGCTGTGATTTTCATTGATTTACATTTATATGGGATTATTTTTTCTCTAGCTTCTAAAATTCTTTTTTTTTTTCTAGATATCTTTAAATTTAATGAGGATATACCTTGGTAAAATTCTGCTTACATTATATTTGCTTGGTGTTCTATAAACACATTGCTTACCTGTATTTTCAATTCTTTTCTTACATTTGGTACATTTTCTTTCATGATTCCCACAAGAATGTTAGTGAATCCATCTGTATTACCTTCTTGATTTTTTCTAACTCCAAGTAGCCTTACACCAGTCTTCTTGTTATCTAGTAGTGCTGATAGTCTCTTGTTCTCTTATTTTCTTTTTGGCTTCTTTGAGCTGTTTGTTGTCTTTTACTGTTTTGTCCTCAATATCAGACATTCTGTCTTTACATTGGTCACTTGTGCAATACATGAATTCTATGCTTTTTTTTAATTTCAGGTATTTCTGCCTGACATATTTTGTGTGATATATATCCTTGCTGATTCTGTCATTCAAAATTTGAAATTTTTGGTTAGGTTGTCTTTTCTTTTTTTTAACCTCTTTCCCATTATTTCACCATAGGCATATTGAGTGTAATTGCTGTAATCTTTTAGTTCATTTCCTCTTTGAACTCATCTATTTTCTTCTTACTTTTTAGTAACTTTCCATAGATTTCTGCTGTCTGGTATTTCTCTTTGTGAGCTGTTACTCTGTCTTGGAAGCTATGGGTAGTAGGGTGAGATATCTTTGATTTTCTTGTTGGCCCAGTATATATATATAGGCCCTCTGTTTTTCTTCTCCCTTTTTTGAGGTATGTTGAAAACTACAGAAATAAGGATAGTCTGTGGCTTACATGGACCTTTTTAGTAGGATTTTGCCTCCCAGTGAACAAGTTTCAATTTTTTAAACTCGGTGCTATTTTTCACTCTTTGTGTTATTTACTTTAAGTGATTTCAACTCTGCCTCTCTATTTTTCCATAGAAATTACTCTAGTTTATAACAGCATCCACAGATTCAATCTTAAAACACTTCTATATGATAGTCCTGCAATTTCTCTTCCCTTCTTTGTCTATTCTCTGAGCACTAGGACAGTTTATTATTTGTAGTTGCTGTGCAGTGAGGTGGGTGAGATGGGTGGGGAGAATGGGGTATGTTTGGGGAAGCAGTGTTAAGCACCAAGGAGAAAGCATGAAAGGGAGACTAGTGGTAGGTAAAAAAAAAGATTGATGTTCTGTCTGATCTCATTGGAGTATTTTTAGTTGAGTTGAAGATTTAGTATTTGTAGTTTTCAGAGGCTGTTTTGTGAGGCATGGATCAGATCTGAGTGAAAGTGGATTTGCTTTGTGATTGAGGAAAGCTCTGTCGTTATCAATACCTACTCATAGAGAGACAGTAAGTTAAGTAAGATGGGAAGAGCCAAAGGCTTAGGATGGGGAGGGTCGAGGAATTATACCAGTGAAGATAGAAATGACTGTGAGAGGGGTAGGTATGGGGAATTTAAAGAGCTGGGAGGTGGAGTTTATGCATTTGAAAAGAAAATAATGTTAATGATAGTGTCTCAGGGATTTGAGGAGAAGAAACTAGATAAAGAGCTGAGACAAGGGAGAGAACACAGACACACTAAACGAGAATGAATGAAAAATAAATTTACAAAAGAAACAACTTAATCAACACATGAAACCATAAAAGAATGTAACATAAGCCTTTGTTACTAAGTAGATCAAAAAACATCAAAAAATAAAACAATAAGGTGTCTGAAGGGATCACAGATCGGATATTCCATGAGATATCGCGTACTCCCAAGTAGCTTCTTGCCAGAGGGTCTAAGTGTTCACACCCCCGTAGCACCCCTGATTTCTCTGTGACAATACTGAAGTTAGCTCACACTCAGGACTTCTTTCTGCCAAGTTGCAGGAATTCTTGCAGAGTTTGATCCAGCCCAAGTTCTTGGGTTAGGAATTCTTTCTGCCCATCTCCTTAGGTGTGATGGTGGATTCTACAGACAAGTTTATGGGTGCTAAATTGTTCATTGAATCAGGATTATTCCTACGCAGTCAATTCAGCTATAGCAGTAACAGGTTAGTCCATTACAGTAGTTTCCATCAGGGTTAGTTGAGACATAACATACCACAACACCCTGTTTTGTGTCTCGCTTTAGCCGTAGAGACCGCACCAATATGAGCTTCCAATGCTGTGTAACTGAGGGTGAAACTGGCCTCTGACCACAGAGACCAAGTCTGTGATAACCAGTCCCTACCTTTCAGTGGGACGTTCCCCAGTCTGCTCTCCATCTGCGAGCAGTCTCCGTGACTGTCCTTCCATTATCCCCTCTGGGAACTTGGCACTGTGATACAGCTGAGGTACTGCTCCGGGACCCAGGTACAAGAACACAGCCCTTCCCTACCATGGCACCCCCTCCAGCTCCTGCTCCGTGCCACTGTGTCTTTGGGCACTTGCACAGCAGTCACTCACCAACTATTGGCGCTGGAAGGCTGCTCAGGACGCGTTGTCTCTCGTTCTTCGTGCTAATCTGCAGCTGCATAACATTCTCCTGGTCCCAGCGCAGTTCCCAGTGAGCAGAGAAGTCGTTAGCTACCCTTTGCTTCCTCACTGGCAGCGCGGCCCAGCTGCTCTCAGCAGCCTTGTGGTTTTTCCCTAAGGTGTGGTCCACGTCTTCTGTACCATTGAATCCAGGTTTCGTGTCCTCTCTCAGTGACTTTGTGGTTCTCATGTTCCCTCCTTCCCTTCCACCTTGGTTCCTGCCCAAGCTCTTCTTTTCCACACTCTGGACACTGTCCTGGAGAAGCTGCGCTGCTGCCGCTCACCGCTCCACCGTTTTGTCTCCCTCTGGCTTTTCTTGACTTAACCTTTAAATAACTCAAATACTGAAAATTATTACAGCCTAGACTTGGCTTCATTTCTTATGTATTTGTGTCTGACATTATAAGTAGTATATTACTGATAAACATAAACACCATACAAACCTACCTGTTTATTTGAAAAATTCTGTTTTTAATGCCTGTCTTTAAAGTATTTCATTATAGTTGGTCTTCATAGCCAGCATTGATTTCTTCAAGAAGCAGAACACATCTTTTGTGGATTTTATATCTATATTTGTGTTGAATTTGACTTGAAAAGTAACATATTTCCATAGACTCTTATAGATCTGGTGCACTGGCTTATAAATGTCTCTTTTACCCTGAGCTGTCTCCAGGTCTTTCTTTTTGGTCATTCTCATGAACAAAGCCTGTGTATGAGAATCACTTCTGTGATGAAGGATTCCACTGTGTGCATCTCAGCACAGAAGGTGAACCACCAATGTAAGACTATTTATACCTAAAGACGTTTTTCTTTTGGTAGCACTGGCTCAAGATTGGTCAAAAAGAGATTTTCTTTTTTAAATCAAGAGTTCCCTTCTCAAGTTGTGTGTAAGTGTCAGCACAATGTTTTGGTAGCAGATCTTTAGAAAGACTGAAAAATAGAAAGGAAATTCAAAAGGAGTGAACATAATAATGTTTATTTTGCTGTTATAGTTTGAGGTATTTTGTATGTAAATCATCAGTGACAAATTATACATTGGGGGTGACCAGAGTTTCCTTTCTGTTCTTTCTTATGCTTGAGTAAATTAAGATGAATGGTATTCTGCTCTTTCTATCAGGCTGATAAAAGTTTTGACCTAGACGTATTACACAAAGTTGCTCCTTGAGTCATGAGTGAAGTTCGCAATGAATTTTTCTCCTTGACATTAACACTCTCCAAAATAATGCATGACTGCAGCTATAAAGACACACCCCTCTTAAAGCTCATGTCATTTTCTTCCTGTAGGTGTTGGTATAAACATAAACTGAGAATTAAGATCAAATTGATAAGCTAGTGCATAAAGTAGTATTAGAGTCTAAAAGTAACTGGGTTCCCTCTCTATATGTGCACGTACATTCCATAGAAAAGGGAAAAACTTCCTTCTTCCTTCCGAGAATCTGACAGTTCAGACTTTGAAATAAGCTGACAC
Organism: Dinomys branickii; assembly: GCA_004027595.1. Taxonomy (NCBI): domain Eukaryota; kingdom Metazoa; phylum Chordata; class Mammalia; order Rodentia; family Dinomyidae; genus Dinomys; species Dinomys branickii. The sequence goes on along the minus strand of PVLD010000048.1, from coordinate 263,666 downwards.
CAGGCAGATAAACAGGAGAAGATATAAGCAAATGTGTATGTGCATAGTGATGTCATATGGCAAGTATATATAAATGAGGAGGTAGAATAAAAAATAAAAACAAATGAAAAGCCAAAGAAATTATGTTAAAATTGTACTTAAAACTAACCTACAGCTTCAAGACCAGGCTTTTTCCCTTCCGGGAAACTCACTCAAAAAAAATTGCTACAGGTCCTTTTACCTATAAATTGTGTTTCCTCAAGCCCCAAGGAGAGACCTGTCCTTGTCACCTATAAATTGTACTTTCTCCAAGCCCCAAAGGCCAACAATATTGGCAGGCAGCGTATCCCAACTTTCAAAACAAATAGATGGTTTCTACTGTAATCTGACAGTGAGAATAAATATCTAATATCACCCATCTGAAAGACACCCCTTAAATGTGCCTCACTGATTTATAATGAATTTCATTTATCTGAGCACCCACACTTGATACATTTTGAGTGTGTCCTGGTAAACTCTTTTCACACCTCCTTTAAGGTCTCTTAGGCAGGGTCTCTTAGGGTCTTCTAAGAATTCTATTTTCATGATAAAGGTCAGCAAGCCTACAAACTTATTTTAAAAGGATGGGATAGGTTTCTTACTTTAGGGTCAGGAACCTCAGAGAACCACCCTGGTGATGTAGTCAAACCTTAATGAGATCCTGATGTGTTTAAGATCTATTTGGAGGGGGGAGGGGAAAGTAGATGTAGACAACTTGAGGATGAGTAAGTTATTTAGGGGGAAGAAAAATAATAGGTTACCACCCATGCAAAGTATCTCTAGCTGTGGGGTTGACTTCCAATCTTCCCTCCTTTGATAGGAGTTACTTTTTTGTGATCAATAAGATTGCTGGAAATGGGATCCATGAGTTTCCTTTGTAGGATCTATCCATGGAATGATAAAAGAGAGTAAAGAGGAAGCCATGTGTAGCATTTGGTGTTCCTTGGTGGCTGTTAGTTTGAAGCGAACAGCATATCGATGTGGCATATTTGGGGGTAGCATCTCCTGAACTCCTTCAATAGAGATGCATATGTGTGTGCATATGAATTGGGTATGTGGGACTGTCTATATCAGAAATATCAAGTGTATAAAATAAATGATAAGCACAACACTTAACCATATCTATGATATGTCAGACATCTGGATGAAATTTAAAAATTAAATCAGAACTCCCAGTGGCATTGTCTGCAGAGGCCATCCTCCAGGAAACATCTGTATCTGGGTATGCTCATGGAGAAAGGCTTTCCCACATTTGTGTGCCATTTTTAGAATTGAATTGAGTAAATATAAGCTTGTGTAATAAAGTATGTATGCAATAAAGTACAAACCATGAATATAACAAAGGAGTTGAAGGATGATCAAATGTGACAGTGTCGATTGAGCTCCAGTAAAAACACGTGGACAATTAGAGAACTTGGTCACCAGTGTGAGAAAGGGTTGATATCTGATAGCGCTAGACATAAAGCATGAAAAAAATGATAATAGTAGTTTTTTTTTTTTTTTTGTCTTTTTGAGACAAGGTCTCACTATGCCGTTCAGGCTGGCCTTGGCTCACTTTGTAGCCCAGACTGGCCTCAAACTCTCAGCAGTCCTCCTGCCTCAGCCTGCCAAGAGCTGGGATTACAGGTGTGCGCCACACCTGGCTATATTTCTTAATAGTCAAGTGGTCATGAAGCTGCTGTGAGTTCTTAGTAAAAAGAAAACCCAACTTAAAAGAGATATTTAAATTAAGACTTACACTTACCTTTACCCTCTATGAATTCTAAGAAGCTGAAAATGCTGTCAGACTGTTTTTGTGACCCAACCTTCCCCACCATTTCTGTCAGGTCTCTACATCTCATCATTTCTGGCCCAAGAAAATCACTTGAGAACTGGAATCAAGGTATTTCACCCAGAGCAGTCCTCCTTTATACCGCAGCCCTCCCATGCGTCACGTACCGGCACACAGAAGCATATGCATGTTGCGTGCTAGTAATGCCAATGCATGTCTGGGGAGCAAACGTGTTCTTGTCTATTGATACTCCAAGCTGGCTGATTCCTATGTCAGGGCTTCTGTGTGAACTTAGTCCCAGCACATACGCAGACTGTTTACCTTCTTGCTTGTCAATCACTTGGCATTCAGCTCCTTGAAGGAACATACACTATCTTTGTCTTAACAACTAGCGTAGTTTTACTTTTTAAAATAACAATAAGTAGTATGGCAAATTTTTCAGTAAAATTATGCCAAGAATTCTATGAACATTAAAAACAATATGTTCCCCACCTATAGTAACAATTTGAATGCATATAGTCCAGAAGCGGCAGAAGCTGATCTCTACTACCTTTACCGCCTCTGTAATAGGAATCAAAGGTATTCACCAGCAAAACTCAGAATCTGAACGTGCAACCACTGGGATGAACACTTCCCAGGGACAGCATAAAATTAAGTTGGTATTTTAATTATCATCATTGCATTCAGATTCATCATGAAATTACTGTGCTGCTTCACTTTCTAATGAGAGTTAAGAACGTTTTTAAAAGCTGTATTCAGTCAAATTGACTATGTATTGAACTTTAACTTGTGACATTGGTATTGGGTTAAATTTGAAGGCAGAGCATAGACTTCATTCCATGGGGTTCAGTTAGTGCCACTTTTCCAGGGAACAACCAGTCTGCAATTTGTTTTTATTTTGTCACTACTGCTTTACTGGAGCAGCCTCGGCAATATTTTACTTTTTCATGATTACTCAACTGAATCAGTCACCTTCAGAGTCATAGTTGATGCATGGTCACAGTGCACGGTGAAGGTCAGGGTGCCACATGTGAGGCAGTAATGATACTGACCAGTTTGTTCCCTGTTATTTTTGGTCCAACTTCCTGTTTCCTTGCCAGTAAAACCAAATAAACCCAGGGAAATACTGATGCCTGTCTTCTGTGCTGCCTGTAAAATAAAAGAGTTTGTAGAAAATAAAACTTTCTCACCCTCGACTGAAATGATCAGAGACTTGAGAGTCTGATTTACTAACTCTAGATTATTTTTCTATGTTTTTATGAATCTGTTCATTTATACTTACTGATACATCAGGAAGTATTTTTGAAATATATGATATACTACATCAATGGAAACTAAGGTCCAGAAGAAGAGTTCTACCAAGGTAGAAAGTGACAAAAATATTATGTGTTGAACTAAATGTCAGGATTTATAATCCCAGAAATAATCCCTCTGATAGAATGCTGCATGGAGTGAATACTTAGTATTTGTTAGCCATTATATATAGTTTTTTTTATCTACTAATGGCTCATGATTATGGAGAAGAGATAGAACAAAGAGCTATGATAAAACTATTATAAAAGACTTACGCTACTGGCCTCTGAATGTTGTGAAAGTACCCAATGCTTGGAATTAGACATTCATAAATTTACAGAAGTGGAACCATGGTCTAAGCCTCACTGAGGTCTAGAAATTTGTAAGAGGCAAAGCTAGATTTTTGTACTGAGGTCTAATTGCTCCCAGGGCCTTTAGCCTTAATTCTGTTAGGCAGAAAAACCCTTAATCTTCCCATAGCCCTTGAAAGCATTAATTCTAATTTTGTTGCTAGGTAATATCACTATGTCTGTTAGATTATTCAGAATAGTTCTTATCACTTACTGAAAGTTTCAAACACCCATAAGGATGCTGCTATACCACTTTTCCTTGTGGATCAGAAGTTGAATATGTTAGAGTGTAATCTTTATGTCTACCCATGATTAATGATCCTCACATTTGTGTTACTGTTTTCATCTACCTGGAAGGTGATAAGAGAAGATAAAGTCAAGGACCGAAGCTTAATATTTGTCCACATTTTGCTATTGAAAGGCATACTATTAGTTTTATTATTTTGCCAAATAAAAGATCTATGTGTGTTATGGAGAATAACATTGTTTGTTTCCTTGTATAAAATTTACAGTAGACCAGTTAGGATTTGCACATGAAAGCATTTCAATCTTGATTTCTCTGCTTATGCTTAACTTTATAGTTCTCTACAGACAATGACAGAATTCTCTCAAAGAATGAAAGTCAGGTCTTAAATTTTAAAAATAGCTTTATTTTGTATCAAGTGTTCATTTTCCCACAGGAGTATACAAAATTATCAAATAAAGATACAATATTACTTTCATTGGAAGTGATTAGAGTTGTACAGGATACGTGTTATAACTTAGGAATGTCACTAGGGAAAAGCGTTTTGATGTTTTGAGCAAGTAAGATGATAGTGCAGTAATTTTCGTGTTTTAAAAGTCCTAGAACCTAGAAAGGATTGGTTCAGGACCTCAAAATACATGCTCTCTCCTATGTACTAAGACATTTTAGGCCACTAAATATTGATATTTTGATGTAAATTAGAGTTGTCTCCCAGTGTCCTTAAGAGATTGGTTCCAGAACCTTCTGCAGACACCAACATCCACGCATGCTGATGTCTCTCATCTACAATGACACAGTGTTTGCATATAACCTATGCATAGCCTCCCATATACTATAAAACTCTTGTTACCCACAATTCTAAATACAATGTGAATGCTATGTAAATAGTTGCTACACTGCATTATAGTGGTAATAATTCATTGACAAAGTCCATACATATTCAGTACAGTTAAAATTTTGAAAAGTACTTTGTATTTGTTGAATTCAGGGGTGGGACACTTGTGAATATAGACAGCCAGTCATAATGTGGTCTGGAGTTCAGAAGTCACAAAGCGACTGTTCTACAAAATTCAATTTCCTTAAGAGAAAAAGGTAGTTTTATGTATATGGCTCCTATTAAATGTCAGCTCTTTTAAATATAATATAAATATTACATTATATTCTCACACAAAACAAAATTAAGCTAACCAATAAAGGCTTATTTCTTACCCTCTGGTATCCTAATTTTAAAGGACTTGTGAGGAAAAGTGCATCTAAAACTGGGGAGAAATCATGATTATCTCTCCAGTAATAAACATGTGTCATTAGCCTCTTATTCTACATAGTATGGAAAACACATTAGTGATATGGCATCTGTCTTTAGTTATTTCCAGGTACTAGTAGGAATCAACTTCTGTGTCCTAGTCAGAGGAAGTGCTGAGATTCCTCAAGGATGAATGGATTTTTAAAATTTTAGTTAAAAAGTACCTTATTCTAGCAACAGTAAGTGAAAACATTTCTTCTAAGTATTCTAAGAGTCTAAGCAGATTATTTCTTTCTGTGCTAAAAAAAAAATCTAAGAACTATGATTACAAAACTAAGAGAATAATTTTCTTGTCCTGGCTATCAAGACATGAGTACTTCTGTCCACTTTTACTCTCTTTATTCAAAAGGCAATTTTTTTATCAAATTTCTAAATCATGGATAAGGTCACGTAGTTTCTCTAAGGTATATACTGCAGAAATTTAATTTTTATAAAGCAACAAGTAATGAAAGAAAGAACGCAATGTGCAGGTTGTTTTCCCCTCATGATGAATTCATTGGGAGGCTGTGAAGCAAGCCAGTGAAACCTATGGGCTCTCTCTCATCCAGCTGGTTCAGTTCAGCTGCAGGTTTCAAACAAAAGTTGACTTTACTTAAAACCCTATGAAGGCCTTTATTTTCCACAGAATCCTACCCATTGTAAGCCTCTGTGCAGTCAGAGGTTTCTGACTTTATCAGCTACCTTCTTAGTTTAGTAAAAAATGAAAGAGTTGCTATGATGTATGATGTTCCCTCTCTGGTCAACACACACATTTACTTATGAATACCTCATGTTGGAATCTGTTTTAACACTAGCATTATGCAAATGATATATATGGCTACATAGATCTCTGTATATTAGATTTTAAAATGGTAAATATCCACAGTCAAAAGTAAAAAAGTCATCTATTTCTATTCAAGGCTCAATAATTGGTTTTCTGGAAGGAGGCAAAAGTAAATATTTTAGCCTCTGTCACAACTTGTCAGGGCTGATACTGCCATGTGAAAGCAGCATTTGGAAATACATAAATACATATGTGACTGCATTCCCTAAACCTTCATGGACAAAAGGGGGCAGCAGGCCTGATGGGGCCCACGGGCCATACTTCATGACCCTCTTGTCTAGATGCTTCTAAATATTCATCTTGTTCTAGTTGTCTGTATATGCAAAATAAACCAATCTAAGTTTTGCAGTGAAAAAAATCATTTATTAGTAGTACCTCTCCTGATGCTGGTGGTTGATTGAAATGAAGCAGGCCGTGCTACCACAGATGGGGGGCTGGGTACATCTGTGTTGAGTCACATGTCAAGCTGTTGATGTGCTATCTGTTGCCTAGAATATCAGCCATGATTATCACAGGGGCCTGTGCTGGTGTCCTCTACAGGTGAATGACCTGGGCATTTTCACAGGATGGGATCTGGAATAGACGACAGCCAGGCACAGGCTTGATTTCCTTTTATGATGTAGCCTCTAACGTCTCAATTCTTTTCACTGCGTTCTATTGGTTGAGGCAGTCACAAGAGGGTAGGGGACAGATTCTACCAGAGAATGGCTGTGATAAAATCACATTGGAAGAAGAACTTGAGTCGCTAGGGAAAAAGAGAAAAAGAAAGAAGGGGAAAATATGTATATATACACAGAATAGCTAAAAGAGTTGTACTGACTCCTATAGCTTTATTGAAGGAACGGTTAATGTTTAATTGTTTGATCAATCTTACATGCCTAATTTGCTTAGCTGAGTAAGCAATTTGAAGATAACAGTATGTAATACAACAACTATTGTTAATTTCCTATCACTTTGTCTAAAATTCTGTATTACTTTTATTGTCTGGGTGTTGTTTGTTTATGTCTGTTTGTTAATGTGTTTTCATTTTTATCTTTAAAATAAAAAAATAATATTTAAGAGATAGGAGCTATTGCCGTGACTATCTTTGGTGAATGCAAATTTCCACAGTAATATTTAATTTATTTAAGTATATTTTGACTGGAACAATAGCAATACAGTAGTTCAGGTAGCAAGGTTTGGAAAGTAACAAGGAAGAAATCAAGAAAATGACTAAAGCGTCCAAAAGCTAAAATCAGATTTATATAAGGTTCAAAACTCCAAGCCATGCATTTTAAGGAAGAAGGAAGGAAGTGAGGGAGGGAAGGAAAGAGGGATACATACAAAAGATGAATCAGTAGCCTCAAGCAGTCAGAAGAGGACTGTGAAGCAAATGCAGAACAACAGGAAAGGAAGTCGGTAAGTGGTCCCTAAACAAGAGCAATGAGACAGCCTCAATACCGAAGCATCATTCGGATCCAACAAGGAGTTTCATAATATTCTGGAGATCTGGGTTCCACCACATCGAGAACAATGTGAAGGTAGGAAGGGACAGTGACCTGGGTGTTCTGAGCTCAGAAAACATTATTGTTGGCTACTGAGACTGAATCGTGACAGGCGTCACAGAGGTAGAAATCTCTCAGAATGACTGCATCAACTAGTTGGTTTAATGTCATGAACCCAAAAATAGATAAAAACAGTCTGTCTGGGGAGTTAGAGTGTGAGGAAAGTCTATAAAACTCCAGCCCGTAACTTCTCTCATTTTTGTGCTTAATAAACCGTCCTCTGCAGTGAGAGCCCTCAGAAGAGCCCTTTGGAGCACGCACCTCGGTACGAGAGCCCTGGGACGTCTGTTGTGCCGTGTTATTTGCCTATGGCCTTTTCTGTCTATGGACCAAATGTGCCTATTTTTTGCTCTGCTGATTTAATGGCCCCAGGAAAGTTGCTAATGTAATCAGAGAAGTTTTGAGTGGAACGTCTTGAGTTTCATCTCCAGCTTTTCTATGGACTCCGTGAACCCAGAGGACACTAGTTTTGCTGTATTTCTGCTGTTTTGGGTGTAGGGCCTGCTGGAACCAACTTATGTGTGCGTGTGTGTTCATGCATGTGTGTGCGTGTGTTCTTGTCCATTGCCTGCAAGAAAAATGTTTTCATATTATCGTTTACAGAATCTTAATGGATTGCAATCCATTGGAAGCAAAAGAACATTAAGCAGCATTCTTCAGTTTTTAACTGTGAGCCTTCATCAGTTTATTAATAGACTCTAACTGCAAATGTGCCTGTTATAGGCTTCAGGCTGACTTGAGCAGCAACAGCAGTGTCCTCTGGGACTAGAAATTCAATTCTGAGTTGTACCTTCAACTAATGCTTTTGGACTGCTTTGGAGAAATTAAGCAAATAAGTGCCAAAACTTTCCTTCCAGAGAAGCTGAAACTGACTAGATTTATTCATGCTCTAAAAACCCTGGGCTAAGAAAACAGCCAAGACTGAAGTAGCAAACTGCCCAGTGGGCCCAAGTCTATGCCATTTGCAGTCTCCCTGAATGTCATTTTTGTCCTCTCCCTAAAGAGCTGTGACATGGGATAGAGCAGAAGGCTGAGAGCCAGGATGGCTGGAGGTGTTCACTTGAATTCTAGCTCAGCAAGTCAGACGTACTCCAAGATTCGGAGTTTTGCCTTCATGGTAGCATCATATAATTTTCTGTTCCTGATCTGTAGGTACCTTAGACACATGTGCACACCCAGAGTGTGAAATTAATATTAGCTTTCCAAGGACTTTGTATCATTCCACCTATTTCCGTGAGAATCATGTTTCTCTTTTTCTCATGACTGCCAAAGAAAATTAGAACACATATTCTGAGCAATTATAATCCTCCTTGGAGGACAGTGACATCTCATTTCCTTGGGGGATTATAATCTTCTTCTGAAGGAAGATGAAGGGGCTGAGCAAGCACAAAAAAGGAAAGAGAATATAAGTTTATTGAACCTAAAGATACTGCAGTGATTTAAACATGTGAGTTAACTATTAATGTACATCTCATCCCCTTCAAATGTAGAGCTGGTGGAGTCTCTTAACAAAATCTGGTTTAACTTTAGGAAATAAATTCCATTTTTATTGCACATCCAGTTGTAATAACAATAAGTTACACATTGGTATCACTGTGAGTCAAGCACTCTGCTGCTTTACATAATTGATTCATGCAACTTCAAATTTCAAATCTTATCTAACATTATGACAGTAAATAAAGCAGTGCTGTCATCTTTCTCACTGTTACTCTGTGTCTTTGCTGATGTTTCCAAATGTACTAACATACACCGGTGCACTCAATAGGCACCAGGAGATTTAATACATACCAATCAGACATTATTACCTCCCATTTCCAAGCCCCTCTGTCATTTAAATTTTGGCCATATCAATAATTCTAGCTAATGTATTTATGAGCAAAGGCAACAGATTGTGAGCTGCTGTGTTTACAAAGAAAAAACTAGCATAGTGAACCAGAATGGCACATGCTCACAACACTTCATCTAATGTGAAAGAATTAAAAACAAAAACAGGAGAAAAACTAAAAACTACAGACATTTTTCTTGGAAAAGTTTGAGGGTAAGGTGTGAGTTAGCCTCAAAAATCTTGTGTGCCACATGTAGAAGCATAAATTGAAACATCTTTTGCTATATTATGTGAATGTACACAACAAAACTAATTGGTCTATATATATAAAATATGCATTATATAAAATATGATATATAATATATATAAGATATGAGTTGTGTGAAATGGAGTATACGTTATATTAAATATAACTATTAAAATATAGCATATGTATTATATAAAATACATAAGATATATGAAGTATGTGTTATATGAAATATGTAATATATAAATGTATAATGTATATAAAATATATACAGAGAAAGTGAAAACTCATTGGGTTCGATATCAATAAGAACTTTTGATACCACATTTCCAATACTTTATTTTGTATTTTAGTTTTGTCTATTGTCTGCCACTTACATTAGAAGTGCCTTAAGATCATGTGGTGTTCACAGTTATTTTGCTAGTGATTCTTATAATCCCAAACAATAGTAAGAACATGGTGCAGTCATAAAACCACTGTGTGGAAGAATGAGTGGTAAGAAGGAACTTTCTATCCAACAGTCTACTGCACATGTCTTCCTGGCTTTGCAGCAATTCTAGGAACTACTGATTGGGACAGTTTGGATTGAGCTCTGGCTCTAGCTTGTAATTATGGTAGACGCCATCCAATGTCTATCCTAATGACATGGTTTTTATTTCTTAACAATTGTACTTTCCCGATGGGTATAGCTGTTTGCGTTTTATTTCCTAGCAGATTGGAAATCCAGTCAAGATGTTTGCTGTTGCAAAACCACAGAGAAATATTGCAAGCAATTTTTAGCCTTTCCTGTTTGTGAAGGAATTTATCATCTTTTGATAACATGTCATCATGTTCAGAGAAATGGACAGCATGTACTTTGTAATCAGGACAGGAAGCTGTGGCATGACTGATGTGATTCTTTATCAGGTCTCATCATCACATCTGAGTCTCTGAAATATGTATTTGAAAGGCTTGTACTTGCATTTATGGCACTTGGCTCTATTTCTTTATAGGCAGCTACAAATTATTGCAGGCAGTGACATCTCATTTCAAGCTGGGTGCTCATATGTGTGCATGACCAGGTCTTGATCATCAGTCAGATTAGCCTCATTATTGACCAAGCATCCCTTCCACTCAGCTGGTCATTGGCTGCATTTGTGACTCTTTAGATAAATTCTTTCAATTTTTCTGCTAAGTCAGTTCCAGGGAGGGACAGCCTTTAAACTGGTAGCTATGGAAGTCAGCACCTAGCCACTCAATATCCAAAGCAGGTTTTTATGTTAGGTAGGTGTTTTAGAATAATTCACTACTATCAAGCAGCTTTCCATTTTCCTTAGTGGACAAAACCAAAATGTAAATGCTACTAGGCAGGCCTAGAGGCACAGGACAAAACGGTAATACAGAAATGGCGATGGTGAGGAAATGCAAACGAGGAGTTTGGGAAATGAAGATGAGATTCAGAATCAGACTCTAGGTTTCTGATCTCTGCTGAGCCATTTGATTTTACTCATTTGTCAAATTATAATTTATAACAGGTTTTATCAGTGGTACAGTTAAGGAACAATACATTGTCTGGCACATAAATAGGTACTATGAAAGGATAGGCATTACTATTAGTTTTACTGTGTATCATCATGTGTTAGAACTTTGTGTTTCTCATAAATGGGGAAAAAAGATGTTGGTAGTTGGGAGGGAATTCAAAGAACTCTCCTCTCTATATGGGAAACTGCATGGAGGAAGCTGATAGCTAACGAGAAGGGGCAGAAATGGTAATAAAACCCAAGGCACGCCAAGGCATTCTAGGAACTTTGATGAGCCACAGATGTGATTCTCAGTGAAGCCATGTGGACACTTGCCCATGGTGGTCAGCTGGCAGTTTAGGACAATTCAGGCTCCTTCCTCAGCTAAGCTCCAGTGTTTTGTACAGTTTATTCTTCATAATTAACAAGATTAGCTCCAGTGTTCACATTCTGGCCTATCTCCAGCTTTGACAAATACATAAGCCCTGTGCATCAACCAACTCTGTGTGTGTGTGTGTGTGTGTGTTCAGTTTTTTAAGGCATCTCCCTGAACTAGTTGGTCATAGCAACAACATAGCTAGAAACACCTCCAGATGGGATAAATGTTGACATATATTGTAAATAAATAAATAAATCTACTCATAGGTCATGGAGAGTTTCTGCTTCCAGAGAAGATAGAGTAAGCTTATTCTATCCTATTCCTCCTGCTCATTAAAACTGATGTCTGGTCAGAACCCTACATATGCCAGCCTAAGCTCCAGAGGAGCTTGCAACCGAGCATTGCCAATGAGTATGAACAAATGAGCTCTGAAACAAGCCTGCTGTTTCTAATCCCTTCTAGTGCAGGAAGAGGCAGTCCGCCAAGACAGGACTCTGGACTCTACCCACTCTGTGCCACCCGGGCACCACAAAGAGGCTGTGGCTTTTCTTCTCCACCTGCCCACTTGGGAAACAGAGGAAAGAATCCTGCAGAACGTCTATGCAAGCACTAATGCAAAAGAGAGATGGTAAAGATAGAAAAATAAAACCCGAAAAACAATGCTACCTCCCCCACCAGAGCAAGCCCTTCCTCCGCTCAAAGGGAGGGAATTAGACAAAAGTAGGAAGTGCGCCAGGAAAAGATTGTGGTGAACCTACTTTGGAGACTATGCATTTCTGTTATAAGTACCAGTTTTGGTGCTTGGCTCTTACATAGCCACTGATAATATGATGACTTAATTCCATATGTGACTGATAGACCAGGGATATCAAATTACTCCCATGGGACAACCACCTACTTTGTAAACAAAGGTTTTTTTCACATCCAAAACAGACAAAGATGCACTGGGCGGACTGAAAGGTGGAGCGCCCTTGAGCCGGCACACTGAGAAAATGCATGTGGACACTGTAATAGCTTTTGCAAACTTTTCTGATGTTTGCTACTTCGTCAGTAGAGGGCACTAGAGAGACACTGCAGATGGAAGGGGTCTTCATTTCTGGTCGTGAGTCGCTCACTGGCCAGCCTTGGAGTGTTGAACAACTCAGGTCATGCAGTATATTAAGGCAAGAAATTCCTCCCAGTATATGCCTAAGCAGCTTGTTCTCATGGAGATTGTTTTCCATGAGCAGCTTCCCCAGGTATCTGAAGGACAGATTTCAAGAAAGTTCCACCAAGAAGCCCCCGCCACAGTCTCTAGCTTTCATGCAGTCATTGCTGTGCCCTCTCCAATGAGCTCTGGGGCTCAGCCCGGGTTCCGGGGAGGGAATGCCCTACGGAGGTAGAACTGTTCTTTCTATCCAGTAATCCTATATTAATTGGAGATCTCTTCATTATGTAATTGACGGTTGCCATTGAGGAATCCTCTTACAGTTAATACTAACCTTACCCTGTTTGAATTCCTTGGATAGTCTCTATATTGATCGGACTATGAGTGATGCAGAATGATATCAAGGACACACTCTATAAAACTAATTGATAAACTGGACTTCATCAAAATTCAAAACTTTCTCTCTGTGAAAAATATTTAACATTTGACAAAGGTGCTATATCCAAAATATATAAAGTCTATTTTGAATTCAGTGATCAGGAAGCATGTGATCCAATTTAAAAATAAGTGAAAAGCTTGACTAGACACTCCACTGAAGAATGCACAGATGGTCAATACACCCATGGAAAGGTATCCAGTATCTTTATGGGAAAAATGAAAATTGAAGCCATGAAAAGATACCACTATACACCTATTAAAATGTATAAAATACAATAGCAAAATATGAAATGATAAAGACACAATGAAGCAACTGGGAATTTTTACATAGCAACGAGGGAAACACAAACTATATAGCTATTTCGAAAGCTACTTTGGCGTTTTCCTATAAAGATAAACATACAGAGTCCATATGGGTCAGAAATCCCATTCCTACATTTGCACTGAAGAGTAATGACAATTTATACTCACAAAAGAATGAATAAAAATTTTTCAGCAGTACTAGTTCTCATCAAACGCTGAAAACAATCCAGATGTTTTTATTGAACAAATCCATTCACAAAGTGTGATATTGATACAATGACAACTAAGGGGGATAAACTATTGACATGTGTAATACATTGAGTGGATGTCAAAAGCTTTGTGGTGAGTGAACATATGAATCCACCCTTAATTACTGCATTAATGCAGTGTGTTACAAATTGCACTGATAGAGTAGATTTGAGTTTAAAGTTGGAAAGGAGTTACAACTATAAAGGGATCGCATGGGAAGGAGTTTCTTTGAAGTAATATAATGACCTATTCCCAATGGTGTGGTGATTACAACAAGCAATATATATGATATGTTTTTGTAGAAATATGTGTTAAAAGACACATGTGAAACCTTTTTGAAAAATATTTAGTTAGTGTTATTGTCCATAGTCAATCTTATGGATTTGAAATTTCCATGATTATATAGTATATGATGTTACCAAAGAAATCTAGATGAAGGATGTGCAGCAATTTTACTTAATTTTTGCAACTCTATATGGGCCTAAAATTGTTTCAAAATAATACTTGAGGGAAGAAACACAACAGTGATCACAAAAACAAAGTCCATACCCCAGTAAGCAGAGGTGTGCCGCGGGAGAATGACAGGATCAAGGCAGCCTTTCTGTGACACTACGGATTATCCAAAGCCGTATTCTTGAGACTTAGCTTGAAACTCAGAAATTGGTACATTTTAAAAAGTTCACAGATAATTCTGTGAGTCCAGAAGGTGGAGAATCATTGATTTCAAAGCAAATTTTGGAGAAGAGTCATGTCTTCCCAGAGGAGAGTAATTTCCTACGTTTCTTAGATCTGTACTTGTCCTAGTTACTTTTCTCACTGCTGGGATAAAATACGTGACACCCACAAGTTGCAAGAGAAAGGGTTTATTTCAGTCACAGTTTGTAGATGTGTGAGTCCATATAGTCACCTCTCTCCAAGGCAGGGTGGCATAGCAGACCCTTTTATACCGTCCAAACTACAAACCATCTGGGTGGTGCCATTGACATCCAGGGTGAGCCTTCCCTTTATCTACATTTGGAACTAAGCTAAACAGTGAACTAATTTAGTACTACACACCCTTAATCTCAGGGTATATGCCCTAGATCCAGCCAGTTCCAAACCGCCCCCCCATAAGCATATGAGGCTTTGGGGCAACATCTATATAGAAGCCGTAACAGTGGTGTTGGAAATACTGCTTCTTTGCTCTGTACATTTTTCTCCACGACAGGGATTGAACCCATGGCTTTCTGTAAATGAGGCAAGTATGACTTACATCAGAGTTGGCCATTCTTTTCTACAAGGCCGCATGGAAATATTTTAGCCTTCATAGGCCAGAGAATCCCTATAATTGCTGTTTATCTCTGCCATTGAGGTGCTGAAGCTGCCACAGATGGTATATAAATGAGCCGGTATGACTATTCCAATAAAATTATTTACAAAGGTAGATAGATTTGACTCACAGGCCACAATTTACTGACTTCTGAATTGAATGGACCACATAGAGTAGGAATCAATTATGTGTTAGTTTTAGTTTAGGCTTTTTTAAGCTACTCAGAATTACTAAGCAGCTGAGGCCAGGCTGATCCCACCATGGCCTGTGATTACTTGCTCTTGTAAAACCATGCTTAGCTTACTGGAATTAGTGTGCCTTCTCACTTAAAACCGGGAAAATATTCAAGACCATTACCATATCACTCAAGAGGATGACACCTCTGCAAACCACATCATAGGAAAGTACACAGGGAATTGCTACATTGAACCTAAAGAAAATGTCCAGAATAGTGTCAAAAATTAAGGTTATTTATTTATTATTTATCCAACAACTGTATGCGGAATACCTATTACTTTTATATGCTGTTCTAGTCCCAGAGCTGCAGATATAACAGCTAACAAGACAGTGAAAGGAAGCTTCAGAAAGGTAGATTTCACGTCCATAACAAAGGCTTCTTTAAAAATTAATAGTTTGTGGAAGTAGGCTGGCCATGTGACAGGATGACTGACATGAAGATATCTCAGGTTTTGAAGTTGTACAGCAATAGGAGGTGATAGATTCAATTGGGCAGGAGCATTTGGAGATGAGTGTGACTGGAAAATATCCTACAGTCTGCTCCACGATTCCTCGGGAGTTCCCTAAGGGTCCGGGATGTGGAGCTCAAAACTCTGGGTTTCTCAACCCCATTTTATCTGTGTATGTATGTATGCATGTATGTATGCATGCATTTATTAGAATTGGGTTTCTGCATAATCTTTTCCTGAAGAAAGAATAACTTGGCTGAAGTACATGTTCAGAAATAGTAGATAATGACCGATCAAGAGAGATTAACTTCTCAAGTTGATACTTTTTGTTTAAATCCAAGCGGAAAGGGCACTACAAAATTACTATACAGTAAGTGATCAGAAATCTGTCAATTTGAAGAGATTGTTTATAGGAATCCCAAAGATTGCATTTGCCATAGGAGATAATATCCATTTTTGTAGATTCAATAGTATCTTCTTTTATTAGTACATGTTTTTAGGATGCAATGATTGAATTCATCATGGGAAGTTGGTACCCAACATGTCTTGGTACAGGACACACATTAATTCTTTAGCTTGCTGACTCCCTTCCTCTTCCTCTCCCCCCATCTCTGTGACCCTTCCTTTTTCCGTACATGTTTGCAGTACATAATGATTGTGCTCCTCCTAGGGACTTGGCACATGTACACAACGCATCACAGTTCCTTACTTTTAATTCCATTTCCCTCCCCCTTCCCTTTTTTGATACTTTCCCTACCCTAAAGGTGGGTCAATAACCTAGCTTGCTGTTTCCTTTTGCTTATTTATATTTTGCTTTTTCTTCATATTTGGGGTGTTATTTGATACATTGTGTCAACTTGGGGAGTCCAGTGGTTTGGCTGAGTGACTCAGCAGGAAGCCAGGGTGCTTACTTTGTATGCATCCTGAGCCTATGGAAGAGGTGGGCATGGAGATTGTGTGAGAGCTACCCCTGAGTGGGGGTAGCCTGTTTACAATGTAAGGAAAGGAAAGAGGCTGCGTGCAGCCATTCCTCCTTTTTGCTGGTTGTTTTGCTATGCTCTGCCGTCATGAACGTTTGCCCTCTGCCATGTGCCACTCTGTCTCTGAGCCAGCCAAGTATGGACTGAAAACTCCACAAACTGTAAGCTAAATAAACCTTTCCTTCCTCCATTTTTGGCATTGGGAATTTTTTTCTCAGCAACAAAAGAAAAGTAACCAAGACATGGGGTTACTCGCATAAGAGGAACCTTAAGATACTTAAGCTTCTGTGTCTGATTTTATTTCATTTAATATTATCATCTCAAGATGCATGCATTTTCCTACAAATGACTAAGTTTATCCTTCTTTCTGTCAGAGTAGTACTCCATTGTGTATTAATACCACATTTTCTTTATCTGTTCATCTGCTGATGGACACATAGGCTGCCTCCCTGATGTAGCTGTTGTGAATGGTGCTGCCATAAACGTGAGTGTGCAGGTATCACTATCACAGAACGTCTTTCCCTCTTCATGGAAGGTATCTAGTACCTGTGCTGCAAAAGCTAATGTTATAGAAGACACCTAGAAGGGCAGCAGCCGGGTCAAATGAAAGTTATAGTTTTAATATTTGAGGAATCTCCATACTGATTTCATAATGGTTGTACTACTTTACACTCTCACCAATAAAGAAATGCACTTCTTTCCCCACAGCTTAGTCAGCATTTGTCATTTGATTTCTTGGTGACAGCCATTCTTTCTGGAGTAATGTGGAATTTTTTATTAGCGTCCTTGTAACACATAAAAATTAGATTCATTTTGGGGCACTGAATATGTATATGTATATATCTATAAGTGTAAATATACATGTATACTTACACATATACATACGGTATATAACAGTTTCCAGATGGTCTTGGTCATCCTCATTAGAGAAGAAAGTAGTTGACACGCGCAACTTACAGGAGAAAAGCTTTGCTTTGGCCCATGTTTCAGAGTTGTAATTTAGGACTGTAAGGCTCCAAGGCCAAAATAACACAGCAAACTTGCATGGTAAAGGAAAGCTGCTTAACTTACAGTGTAGAAAGCAGGAAAGTTGCGTGCGGGCATGAGAGAGACCGAGAGGAAGTAGGAGAGGGGGACGGGGGATGGAGTGGGAGAGGAAATAGGAGAGGGAGGGGGCGGGGATTCCACAAAGCCAAGCTCTGGCGATCCATACTCAATAGGTCCCTTTTCCTAAGAGCGCTTGGAATGTGAGCTCAGCTCTGGCTCATTCCCCTGTGAGTGCAACAGCCCCTGAGTCACGTATCTTACTGCACTGTATTTCTTTGGTGCTTGAATTACCACATTTTAGATTATACATGACAGTGTATACATATATATGCATGTATACACTCAGATATGCAATATATCACTTATTTTCCCATAATTTAACAAAATTCCCTCTAAACGCCCTTCCTTACAGTGGTAGAAATCTCCGTCGCACTCCTTATACTGGGTCGCAGCCACAGTCACTGACTGCTCACTCCCCGGCCCTGCGGTTATTGTTGCCTCTCGCACTGCCCAGCACAGAGTAACAAACTCCAGCAAACCTGGAAGACATGGAAGATGAGATAAATGTTTTAAAGTTATCCTCTGTGATGATTCAATGTGAACTGTCCTCTTTAGAAATGAAGTTTCATGATTTATGTCACCTGTGAAGTGACAGTTCACAGCTCACTCATTTATTTAGAATTGTAGAAAGCACCCTATCTGGATGCGCAGCTGAGTATACCTGAGTTATAGGTTTGTTCTCGTTCGCTCCTTATCTTGAAATTATCCATGCTTTGTGTGTTAAATGAATCACTGGAAGATTACTATATTCATGCACTGAGTTTACAGAATTAAACAAGTAAATATCAACTATCATCATTCAAATAACATACTAGTGAATCAGGTCAAAGGTGGTTTGTGTTTTAGACATCATCAAAATACACAGATTCCTCTATCCTTTGGACTTTTCCTAGTGTCCTGGCTGTATGTGATGCATACAGAACAGTTTTAGATAGGAACTTCTAGAATATGGTTGGTACTGAGTGACAAGAGGTCTGACTTACTCTATGAAATCCAGTGATTCATCCTCCCAAGGTCTTTTTCCCCATGTTTTATTGTTTGACATTGTCTCTGTACATATCTACTTTCATGTGAGGCAATGATATCATAGAAAATGTGGTGGATGCAGAGACTTTATTCCATTTTCATAAAACAGACCAAAAAGAATAACCTGTGTGTTTAAATAACAATAATTACCATGGGTTCTGCTTGTATTAATGCTGAGTGCATGAAAGCATTTGTTATAGCTAATACATTTCTGTCAAATCAAGTAATATTAAAGAGGGGCTTTCAGAATGAATATTAATCTAGGAGACAGCCATTAATGAAGCAGATTACAGAGGCAGGTAAATGTAGAATTAGCAGCAATTGCAAAGTACACTTTCATTACAAATTAAGTTCTCCTTATGATGCTAATAAAAATTTAAGGCTCTCAGTAGTCATCAGAAGCCTGGCAAACACTGATAGGAGTTAAGAAGTACTTTTCTCGTCCTCTAATTCTAAATCAGAGGGCCTCAGAAAACTTTGTCATACAAAGGAAAATTTGCATGTCTTAATGTTTTATTCTTACTGTCAAATAATTTTTTTCAGAAAAGTCAACTATTTAGGGGAGTTAATTTTAAGTCCAAAGATAGTTTCAGAGGCATATGTTTAGAGAATAAATTAAGTAAATAGGGCACTTTGTGTTCACTGAAGCTGATGCTGTATAAATAAGAGATCATTAACACATCATTACATGTGTTAATTACACATGCTAAATTATGGATAAGATATGAGAAGGAAAATTTCCACAAAAATTACATAAAGCAGAAATAAATTTCTCAAGTGGTATCTTTGATGAAATTACACAGATATGCATTCTGTTACTGAGTATTGAATAAAATTAATCTCTAACTCTGGAATTTTCTAAGGTTTAAGTAAAGAAAATAATATCAATACTTCTAGACGACTAGTTCAGATGTGAAATTATTAACTTGACTATATTTTCATCAGAAATAGCTATTCTATATATTGAAATGTTTTACCCATGATTTTGAAGAAATGTATGATTGTGACTTTATCTTACCATATAATTTCTTATCATTAATATGTAATAATTTAATTATGCACAATATAAACCCATTTTATACATTTTAAGTTCATATGACCTAAGATTTTAAAAGTACTCTGTAGCTCCTTTTCCCCAAAATTTTTCCAGCACTAAATCTGGACAAAGGTTTTTTAAAAAGTTCTCTTTTCCTCTCCCTTAAGCGACTTGTTCTCTGTGATACTGAGGATTGTGTTTTTGAATGGAAAAGATTCATCAACTTGCATAAAAGTAATTTCCCTTTATTTCAGAAACAATAGCCAGTACTAGGAGAGATATTCGGTTCTCTCTGTGTCAGACAGCTTAGGCTAAATTATGACATGGCTCTCCTGATCTCAGTGGTCTACAAAAACAAAGGTTTGTGCTTTACTGTAGCCTCACTGAATTAGTCTTAATTCCCGGATATAGTCTAACGGAAATCTCTGTTAAATCTCTGTCATCTGCCAGGAGGTGGCTTGGATCACTTTTACAGCTTTTCTTGTTTGTTTTGCTAATGTCAGTCCTATGAGTGATGCTTACTGTCAGTGGGGTGTAGGCATAAACAACGCTGCAGTAGGAAAGATCGCTGGAGGAAGGGAGGGAAGGAGAGAGAGAGAGAGTGAGGGAAGGAGAAAGGGACAGCAAGAGAGACTAGATGTTTTGAACAATGCTACTATGTCCACATTATAATTTATTTGTATAATACACATTTGAGAATATCTAAGGGACTGGGGATATAGCTCAGTGGAATAAGTGCCTGCCTAGCAAGCGCAGGGTCCTGAGTTCGATCCCCCGTACCACAAAAAAAAAAAAAAAAAAGAGAATATCTAATACTAGCCAAGGTTTGTGCTGGTATTTAGGCTAGTGATGGAGAACACAGATGTGCTCTCTCTCTCTTCACTGATATTGTACTGACTGAAATTTTATGCTACTTTCATAAGATTTGGAAATATTCCTTCCTGAAAAAAGTTCTCATAAGGAATTAGGGAATGAGAATTGAATCAAGTACGTTTCCATGCGTATTCCTGACGTTTCTGATTAATTCTGGCAGGATACCCTCATAATCTCCCCTGGAATAGTACAGAAAGTCACCACCACTGATGGATTGGTGTCTTTTAAAAATATAGGTAATAACATGAAGAACAGAAAATTGGTAACAATGTCTAAATGTGTTCTGATTTTAGTTTTTAGGGGTGAGGTCTCAGGAGAGATATGGCAGAATTTTTTAAAAGTATTCATTTTAGCACAAATTTTGGGGATGTTAGAGAAAAGGCAATCTTAGGAAAAGAAAAACAAAGACAGGAATGAATATTCCATTAATTGGTGTGCAATAGAAGACAGGATGGTAGATAAGATGGAAGGTCAACAAGCAAGGGCAGACACATAGATTAAACAACCAGGACTTGATATCAGGGAGCAAATTCTAACCATCTGTATCATTCTTAAGTGCCAGCAGTGACTTGAAAAGGAAGTATGTTAGGGATATTTTTATGAAATTAATTGTAAATGTGATGCAATGTCTTCTTACCACTTGGCAATGTTAATAGGACAAGAAAGGAAGAAATGTACTGGAGAGGAATTGTAGTCTGATAAATTTGATCTGTCCACACAATAAAGAAAGATGTCTTTATTTACTCTTTCATTTTTTCACACCAGAATATCATGTAATATTTGAACATGTGTTTCTGATTTATTTTACTTGAGTATGGTCTCAAGGTGCATCCATTTACCTAGAAATATCTCACATATATCCTTCTTTATGACTGAGTAGTACTTCACTGACCATAAAAACCACATCTTCTTTTTCCATTACTTGGTTCATGGGCATTTGGGCTATTTTCCAGATTTGCCATTATAAACTGTGCTGCTATATATGTGAGTGTGTACATATTATTGTGATATGACATTTTTAATTCTAGGAAGATACCCACAAGGGGAATAGGTGGATCAAATTAAACCTGTAGCTTTAGTTTTTTGAGGAATATCCACATTGATTTCTACAATGCATGCGCTAGTACACACCCCCACCAATAGTGAATAAGGGTTCCTTTTCCCCACAGCCTCATCAGCATTTGTTATTGGCTGACTTCTTTAATGGCATTCTTTCTGGGGAGAGGAAGAACTTCAATAGTGTTCTAATTTGCATCTCTCAAACGAGAAATAATGTTGAACATTTTTTTTTCATATATTTATTTGATGTTTGTTCTTCTTACTCTGAGAAACATCTATTAATTTCAGGTGCCCATTTTTGGATTGAGTCTTTGAATTTAAGAGGTCTGATTTGTTTGATTTGTTTGATTTTCTTTATGTTTTAGACAGTAGTACTTTGTCTGAGGAACAGTTACCAAAAATTTTTCCCACTTTGTGAGTTGTCTTTTCACTCAGTGGGTGATTTCCTTTTCTGTGCAAAAGCATTATAAGAGGAAATCACAGTTATCTTTGTAGTGTTTTCTGCTGGGGTTTGTTGATGGTCTTTACATATACTTATATCTTCAAGAGTTTGATGTATTCTATCTTCCAGCAGATTTAGTGTTTCTGTTTTAATAGTTAGATCTTTGATCCATTTTTATTTTTAGTTTAGTGCACAGTGAGAAATATGGGTCAAGTTTTGACCTCTGGCATATAGAAAGCCAATTTTTCCAGCACCATTTATTAAAGAAGCTATCTTTACTCCAGTGAAGGTATTTGGCCCCTCTGTCAAAGATAGAGCTGCTGAATGTGTGTAGAGTTATTTCTACATCTTCTAATCTGTTCTATTGATCTTCAGGTCTGCGTTATTGCCAGTGCCATGCTGTTTTTATCACAGTAGTTTTGTACTGTAATTTCAAGTCAAGGATTATGATACTCCCTGCCTTGCTTTTGTTGCCAGATTGGTTTTGCTATTCTAGGTCTCTTCTGGTTCCAAATGAATTTTAGGAATGTTTTCACTAGTTCTGTGAGGTATGCTAATGGTATTATGATTGGAATTGCATTAAATCTGTATAACAATTTTGGGAGCATTGCCATTTTAACTATGTTGGTTCTTCCTATCCATGAGCAAGGGATATCTTTCCATTTTTCACTATCCTCTTTGATCTCCTTTTTAAGAGTGGAATATTTGGAAATATTCCACTCTACAATTTTCAATGTATACATCTCTTTACTTCCTTTGATTCCTAAGTATTTCATTTCTTTGAATTCTACCATGAAGGATTTGGTTCCCCAATTTTTCTCTCAGGGAATTTGTTGTTTGTGTACAGGAATGCTGTTGGTTTTGGAGTGCTGACGTTGAATCCAGCTACACTGCTGAGTTTGATTGTTAAACCTACAAATCTTTTAGTGGAGTTTTTGGGGTCTTCTGTGTAGAGTATCATGTCATCACAAATAATGATAATTTAACTTCTTCCTTTCCTATCCTTATTCCTTTTATTTCCTTCTCTTGTCTAACTTCTCTGGCTAATGTTTCCAGAACTACTTATATTGAGTAGGAGTGGTAATAGTGGGCATCCTTGTCTTCTTCTTGATTTTAGAGTGAAAGCCTTGATTTTTGACCATTTAGTATGATGATGGCGACTAGTTTGTTCAAAATTGTGAAATAGCAAGAAAATGTTCAAATGGAAGGGTTAACCAAGTGGTGGGGCGAGTCAAAAGAGGAAAAAAATGAGATCAAAACTTTCGTAAATTAGAAAGGGAAGAGAGGTTGAAAGGAAGGGAGAGGAATGGGAAAAAAGGAAGAATCAAGATATATTATAGATTGGTACAAATTAAATTAATTAATTAAAAATAAGTAATGGTGTCTTCAAGATTGTGAGTTAGAGAGTACTAGAACAGCAAGATATAACAATAAGCAAGGTTATCAGGGAGATAGAGCCTCAAGAGTGTCCCTGTAGACTTTGCTTTTTGTTTTTCTTTTTTGATACAAAGTCTCACTACATATTTCAGGCTGAACTTGAACTCACTGTGATTCCTTTGCCCCAGCCTCCCGAATGCTGGGATTGCAAGCATGTACCACCACACCTGGTTCATTCGAGTAATGGAAGACAGAAAGGGTTATGGACATAGGTCAGGCTTTCAGGAATGCTTACCCCAGAATTGCTTCCTGGTTAGAAAAGAGTGAGAAACTTCTGGAAGTAGCTGTTGGGCATGGATTAGACTCCTGACAAAAGAAGAAAGAAGATAAAAATAGATTTTAGAGAAGAAAGTTTATTTTATTTTATTTTTTTTCCTCTGACAGAAAAGTTCTATTTCACCTTGAATCTAAATTTGGATCTTGAGAGGAAAGGCCACTTTCATCTTAAAATGAGTATATTCAACATGTCAAAAGTGCAAAATAGAATTAAGTCTCCTTCTGCTACACATGCACCCCACCCCAAACCTAAGTATCTTGGAGACATATAGTTGCCAAATATTTGTAGTGCTTTCTACAATAAGATTCAGAAAGTTGGTCTCATTATCATTAGAAAACAATTTACATCTGAGGATTGAGTCAGATCTAATTTTTAGAATTATCAAGTAATGACAAAACAGGAACCTAGAGAGATGTCGGAGCCAGGGTAACTCTTTTTATAACAACTCACTCCCAAGGAAACTACAGAGAACCAATGATAACTACGTTACTCCCCATGGGTGTCATCCCCAATAAACTATTGACCTTCTGCTAAGCTTAAAATTTCCACCATCTCAACAAACCACAGTGGGAACCAAGCTCCCAACAGACATGTGGTACATTCAAGCTATACTCAAACTGTAGCAGTGGATTTAATTTAATGTTTCAATCCCATATTTTAATACTGAAGCTTTTACAAACACCTTTTATGCCCAGAACTTCTTGGCCCAAACAAATTTCAGTTTTTTAAAAGCCTAACATTGCAATTTAGAGTTGAGGAGGGATTACAGAGCTGTATTCGAATAATTCAGAATGTTCACCTGTGCTTTATCTCTTCACCAGATGACTACAGATAGTAAGAGGGCAACATACTTGTATCTCTCCACTTACGGTCAAGAAAAAGGTGCAGAGATACACATGCACTGTATCTAAAAGAAGGGCTGTCCTTCATGCAAATATATTGGAAATGATTTTATATTAAGCTTAAAAAAACAAAAGAAATGAAAGAATTTTCCTAACTGTGCCAGTGGAATCTACTTTGAGCTAAAAGTTTTGGTATGTATAAAAGAGAAAGAAAGAAACAAAAAACGGGGGGCTGGGGATATAGCTCAGTGGAATAAGCACCTGCCTAGCAAGCGCAGGGTCCTGAGTTCCATCCCCAGTACCATGAAAGAAAAGAAAGAAGGAAGGAAGGAAAGAAATGGAAAGTGTTCAAATTTTACAAAACTTTGAACCGTTACCATTGGGAGGATCTAATCTTTGAGAAACAGTGAGAAACAATGGGCTAGTTCAAAAGTTGAGCAATTCTTACAAACAGGTGGGTTCAATTTCAAAATATCTGTGCCAGGTACCCAGCACTGTCGAAGTTCCATGTGTCCTCTGCAGAGCAAGTGACAGACCTCACAATTTAGTGAGTAATTCATGGGTATCATCTCAAACTTCTAATTTGGTGTGATGTACTGTGAGTTTACTTTAACTACTATTAAATGAAAAAGCAGAGGCTAACTGGGAGAAGAGGAGTGACCACCTGAACCGGACTGGTTAGCCAGGGGACGCATCTCTGGGGAGCTAACATTTGTTCAAAGATCTCAAATACGAGGAGCTCAATGAAGGCCAAAGCAGTGAAGGCGGAAAGTATGCACAAAGAACTTGAAGCAAGAAAAAACATAGTTACACTGAAGAAACTGAAACTAAATACATCATTCAAGGTTAAAGAGCAGGACTGACAATCCACTTTTGTTTCAGTGGGCAGGATGAAAATGATTACAGGTGCATTTAGGAACACTAAATGCAAACACAACCTGGAAAGCCAAACACAGAGTTGAGCCAGCAAGGAGACACTTCTAGTTCCAGGGAGACACACCCCATTGTGAACATAGCCGGAATAGGAAGACAAATCTCCAGATACAACAAATGGTCTTGAAATTATTTGCCAGTGAAAAGGGGGTGGATAAAAGTGACATAAATAACTGAATTATTTATTGTAACAGTAGATCTGATTGGTAGATACTACATTATAGCCTGAACAATCTCATTGGTAGATACTACACTATAGCCTGCTCCTACATGGAAAGCAACCTGAGAGTAGAGTTTTTAGCTCTCCAGCCTCTGGCAGAGGTGCTGAGCTAGATTACCACTAAAAAGAAGGGTGGATGACCCACAAGCAGGCAGGACCAAATCATGCTGGGAGTTTACAAGCTATAACAAGCAGTTGAACTTTCAAAAGCAATAGGAAACCACTGGATAATTTTAAGTTAAAGTCATGTTTTTCATTTTCCAAAACTATGTACTGTGGTTTTAGTGCAGAGTAGATGGAAAATTAGCAGTGGAGACTGACTGTAGGTGATTGCATTGGCGGAGGTAAGGGTTAGAGCAACGTGGAAAAGGTGGGCATATAGAAATAGAGCATCGATTTAAAAAGCATTCCAGTGTCACTAACAGAAAGCCTTAAACAAACTAAATTTAGCAAAAACCAATTTATTTGAGCACAAACCAATTCATGAATCAGGTAGCTCTCAGAACCAGAAGAAGTTAAGGAAGCTGGACCCAGGAATATGCCAAGGAGTGTTTACACAAAGAAGAAGGCCTGACTTGCGGAGAGAGCTGGTCCTGCAGCTGAGATTTCACCCTACCTGAGCACGATGCGATGAGACAGTCACCTAATCTGATCATTGTAACCTGTGCTGGGCTCAGACTCAACTACTTACTAAAGAATATTTTCCAGTCAGGTTTCCGTCTCCTTCATTGAGGCAACATTAGGCCAGATTTAATTTAATTTAATAATATACACCTGAGGACTTGTGGGTAGCTTGTAGGTGCAGTTTAGGAGCAAGTGAATGGCTGTACTTGAATGCTTCCAGCTGAGGATCATATTTTCTGAATTGGAGTTAATCACCTTTTCTACTTTCTTCTCCTGTTGTATAGCCTTTCTCCTCCATCCCCTTGCATTACATTGGATATAATTCTTCTCTGTTTCCTTCTCTTATTTAAGCTTGTCAAGAAGAGGGATCCTTAGCTAGCTGTGCATAACTGTAACCCCAGCATTCAAGGAGGCTGAGGCAGGAGGGTGACAAATTCAATCCCAGCCTGGGCAATTTGGCAACTTCGTAAGACCCTGCTTCAAAATAAAATAGAGCTGGGTGTGGCCTTGGGTTCAATCCCTAGCAATGGAACAAAGGAAAAAAAGAAAAGAGAAAAAGAGAGTAATTCTTGTCCTATTTTAAAATTTATTTGCATATCAAAGGGTGTAGCATAATTCCTTAGATTAGTACATATTAAAGTAGAATTAAATGCTCCTTGCTTTATTTCCTTTCAAACTCTGATAACATAGTTTTTTATAATATCAGAAAATTTGTGCTGAGGAGGGGAGGGGAGAAGAAGAAGAAAAAGGAAAAAAGTGGGAAAAGATAAGCTTTAGAGTTTATTGAAAATTATAAGTTTCAGTGATCCGCTCGCATGTGTTGAACACATTTCATGATGACAGCAGTACTTACTTGCCTCCACCTAAACACAAAATTTCTTTCTAAGTTGAGAAAAGTAACTCAAGTTGGCAAACTTAGCATTTTCAAAGCCTATAAATGCAGTGAAATGGGGGAAAATAGTTGTTTCCCTCTCAGAAGGGAAAAAACATACCAGCAAATAGTAACTGATTTCCTTTGTTTTTCTGCTATTTTCACACACAGATATATTCAGAAAGACCCTGTAAATACTCTGAAAGAAATCATCTTTGCAGTAGTATCAAAACTAAAGAATCCTAAAGGCAATGGTACCCTACTTACTCCTGGCTATTTTGAATAAGACAAACCTGATTATAATAAAAATATTTTGATGTGTTCACTTGATGAGTGAGAAGGGTTTCTCGGTACTCCATCCACTGGGAGTTTTTGATCATTTGAAGATTTCATCTACAAGATTAATTAACAGAGAACCATTTCCACCACGAATATTTTGCCTGAAGAGAAATGAATTGCTTAATTTCTCTGGGCTATTTAGGGAGACTATCAGAGCTTCTTCGGGGGTCATATTAATGAAACAACTGCAGTATCACCGAGATTGCTTTTGCCCATTGAAATAATGCCTATGTATGAATAGAGCCTACCAAGTAATGCTAAAAATAAAACCCAAGTTGGAGAAGAGTTGCCTTACTATGTTACAGGGGCCATGCTTTCCTATGATGTGAGTTACCGTGGGCAAGCCAATAGTTGTTTTATGAATGCCTGTTTTTATATTCAAATTGGGAAAATTAGAACATGAGTATATTATTGAGTGCTTCTGAGAGAAACAGATTTAGTACAAGATATACAAATACATAAAACTGTACAAGCTTGGCTTAAAGTGGCTGTGCGGAGAGTCAGATGCGAAGAGCGCAAAAGTTCTGTCTGCATGCTGGAGATCCTGAGGGTTACCTCAGGGGCCTGGAGCTCACTGCAGTGTCTCCTGTGAGCCATGTGAGAGGGTGGAATGGTCTGTGAGAGAAAGCTGAAGAGTCTGAGTCAGAAGCCAGGAGATGACGTCTAAGCTGAAAGTGAAGACAGAAGCTCCTCCAAAGAAACAGAAGCCAACCTTTGTTTTTTGCTTCCCTTTGATACCATTCTGGCAGTAATTGTCCCGAGCACACGTCTCCCACACCCAGAGCCATGCTGGTCCAATTTAGCTGGGCCTTTCTTACTCAAGGTAACACAACTAGTTATCTACCACAGTGATGGGCCCACCAGCTATCTTAAGTTACCAAGTTACCCCATTGTGTTGAAATGTAAATGCAGTCCGAAGCTTCTAAAACTGTATTCCACTTGTATGGAGGAATATTTGTGCCCATGGGTGGCTGAATGTTTGGACTGATGATGCAAAACATTCTACGACAAACAAGATTCTGTCCCTGCCTCACCTCTTTTTCCCCTTCAAAATCAATTTTAGAGGATGTTTTGTCTGAAGAACCAGATTTCAATCCTTGAATCTGGCTTATTTAAAGCCTGTGTTAGGAGAATAAGGAACATGCTCTAACTAAATTCTAGATATATCATGCCTTTTTTGCTTTCCTTGGAATATTAAAGGTAGAAACCACATTGCTGTTCTTCCTAATTTAGCCCTTTCTTTATATTTATTTTCAATTCATCAGTTGGTTTGGAATCATTAATTGCTTCTGGTAGACTCGAAGAGTATGGAAGATGATGGGGACCAGAGAGTGTGTGGGCTGATAAGGTTAGAGAGTCACGAGGCCATCAACACTGACCAGGTCTAGCTTGGGTGGGGGTACTAAACACAGGACGAACAAAGGGATAGAATGTTTGTGTAAAGATGCACCCAGTGGAAAATCCACAAGCTTCAAAGCAGCAGAGTACCAAGGTATGACTGTAACTCTATAAAACAATATTCTAATGTTTTAGAAAGATTGATTATAAGTTTATATTTTCTCATTCTTTACTCTGACAGTTTCATAGAAATTTGGGGACAAAGCAGGCAGAATTCACTTGCCTTATCATATTTTAGAACAATAGCAGTGAACAATAGTGATGAGTCTAAGACTGGGTATCTACCCACTCTCCTCATGCGATTTAGGTGAGATCAGGCGCATCTAGGGTGGTATGGCTGTAGACTAGGTAATTCCTGAGAATCCAGTTCATTTTTAATATGAAGGATTTTCATAAGGTGGTTTTAATTCATTCAGCATGTTTGTTGAACAACTGGCTTGTAAAGCATCGTACCACGCAAAGCAGAACAACAATGAAAATAGAAATAGTGCTTACGCAATGAAGTTGTTCTTAAAAAAGGAAAAGAAAAGTGCAGTAAGTGCTTAGTAGGACATACAAGGAAAGTGCTGGGAGAAAAGCACTGATACTTACTTGACCTGACTTCCGTTTTGTGTAACTTTAACACCTCCACGCCTACTCACATTCCTCCTGCTCCTCTTTCCCCTCAGATCTTTCTTTTTTCTTTCTTCTTCTTTTTCTTTTTTCTTCTTTTCCTTTTTTTTCTTTTTTTTTCATGGCTGACACTCTTTTTTTTTTTTGCGGTACTGGGGATCGAACTCAGGACCCTGCGCTTGCTAGGCAAGCGCTTATTCCACTGAGCTATATCCCCAGCCCCCTCAGATCTTTCTTAATGCACCTGCTTTATGCAGTACTTTGAAAGTAAGGAGAGATTGTTTTGGATCTCAAGTACTAAACTTTTAGAGGAAAAAAACAATTATTGACTTATTTTTTCCCATTAAGTCTACTTTACATGGCTTTTTTGTATTTTAAAGAGACAAAAAGAGACAAAAAACACAATAAAAATGTTACAGAATTTCAAAACAAGTGATAGACAATTAACAATGGCTATTGCATTATAGTTGTCTTCAAAGTAGTCATTCAAATTAACAGGTACAGGCTAGATTGATCCAACCATATAAGCACTGTTCCTTTCAATGAACTAATGGAAATCAGCAGTACAGCTATCTTAGCTGTCTTGTGTATATATACATATCTTTACCCCCTTCCTTCTTTTCTCTTTTCCCCCATCACACTTGTCCTTTCCTTTTCAGCAGTTTCTTTTCCTTTCATGGCTGTTTCAATGCCTTAAATCTCATTTTAATAAGCCTTTCTTGATCTTTAAATGGTCATGAGTAGGTCCAATTACTTGTTACACAAAATAAGGAAAAATAATATTTAAAACTTCTCTGAAATAAATCAACTGGGTAGTCACTTAAAAAGAAAGAAAGGTGAGCCATGTGTGCTGGCACACACCTGTAATCCCAGTAGACAGGAGGCTGAGGCAGGAGGATCACTGGGAGTAAGAGGCCAGCCTGGGCTATAAAGTGGGCTCAAGGCCTGAACTGCATAGTGAGACCAAATCTCAAAAAGACCCCCCCCAAAAAACAAAGAAAGAAAAGAAACAAAGAAAGGAATTTTAGCATCAAAGGAGCAACATATAACTAACTTTTCCCAGTATCTACATCCGTACCTATTCTTTCATCTGATACATGTTCAGAGTATATCTATTATTATAATTTAAAAAGACCATCTGTTTTGATAGTCTCTATATTTCTTAAATTTATTTTGGAAAAAATGTTTAAAGCAATATATAATGTGCTCCCAATTTGCCCCTAAAGAAAATTATAGCATGTGCTGCAAAGCATGAAGGCTATTAGAGCCAAACAAATGTAGAGCAGGTTGCATTAGAACTCAGAGTGGTGTTTGCCTTAGTGAACTGCAATGCTACCATGAATACTTTCAAAGCTCATGTGAAAAACAAAATCCCCTTCCACATTCCATGTGCAGCAGAGGAATCTGTATGAATGAACAAACTTCAATTGATTCTGCCATTTTATGCAAGCATCTTGCATACAAAATTCACAGGTTTTACAGTGATAGTTTGGTGAGGTTAAACAGCTCTTTTCACCAGTGTATTTACTACTCTCATCAAGATAGAGGCCCTTCTCAAAGCCCTGGAAGGTTCACTTTGTCCCCATTAGAGTTTGCTCTTCACTCTGAGACAGCCACAGATCTGCTCTCTGTCACAGTAGCTTCGTTTTGCCTTTTCTGGGATGCAACATGAGAGAATAATACTTCTGTGCTCTTTTTGAATTGATGTCTGTGTTTAACCTAAGGTTTTGAAGGTTCACTGACAATTTTGCATACATTTCTTTTTAATTGCTGAATAGTATTTCATCTCATCAGTCTAATACCACTTACCCACTACCTGATGTGAGTATTTTACTCGCTTCCTTGTTGCACTTTTATGTATAAAGCCACTGTGAACATTTGTCCTTACTTCTTTTTATGGACACATTTTCATTTTTCTTGGAAAGTGTCTAAAAATAGTTACCAGCACTATATTGTAGTTTAAGAATAGTTTCATTTTATAATAAAGGGTTGCTTTTCTCATAAACACACTGGGCTGTTTTGTATTCCCACGGACAACTCATCGCTCCTGTTTACTCTATTTTTGGCCATAAAACAATTGTCGAACTTTGAACTTTTAGCTTCTGTAGTTGGTAATGTGGTTTCTCATTGTGATTAATGCTGCATTGTATAGATGCAAAAACTGTAGTTTAGAAATGTTACCTTATTAAAATCCACACTGCTCACAAGTAACAGAACCTGCCATTAACTCCAGTGCATCATCCTAGAGGTGAATTCCTGGGTCCTCAAAAACTTGGCAAGTGAACTTCCAGTAATCACTGCAAGAATCTATGGATTTTCTGGGTCAGAATCAGAATATTGTGAGTTATCAGAGAAATTGAACCAAAACATGCCCATGACATCTACTTCCTAAGATAAGGAAACAACTCCAGTATTGGAAGTAAACTGAGCAATGTTTTGGCAACAAAATATCTAATATCTATATTTTTATTCATTTAATAGCAATCACAGCTACAGCAGCCACTGAAACAAACTAGGAGTGGCTTTCATGGTTCAGAAAGTTCATCCAATAAGAGTGTCACTTTAAGCAATAGGAAAATAAGTATAATGTGTTCAAGTTCTGACGTAATATTCTACTGACTTCAGTTTCCTTTTCGATTTTGCGTTCCGCTGTTACTGCATAAGCACAGTAAGGGAGGGGCAGTAGGAAAATAAGCCTCTATCCTGTTACTATTTAGCCCCTGGCACAAGAACCTTATTCAAAGGAGTTATTGAGACAGCATGACCACTGGCAAATAGTGTGGTGTATTATTATATTATTAACAGGAGACAAGACCAGGGATTTAGAAGATTCAGGTTCAGGTCCAAAGCCTGCTTCTCTCCAGTGCAATGTCTTGAAGCCACATGTCCCACTTCTCTGAGTCAGTGTACTCCCATTTAGTAAACGTTGGTACAATAACAGATACTCTCCTACTTTCCCAGTCTTGTGACTTTGTGGTAATTACCTACAAGGGACAATAATTCATGGAAAGCTAAAACAGGAGGAAGACATGGAGTTATAGGAGACACAGCCATCTTTTCATCTGTTTTTAATGAATATTTTTGTGCTAAGTGAAAGCTTTGATCAAGAGCCGTGAACAGGGATTGTGGAAAACAAGGATATGTTACCATTTCTTAGGGCACTTTCAGACTAATGGGGAATGCAACAACTAGACAGGAAATTGAGATACAGAGGTTGAAAGCCATGACTGTAGCTAGAGAGATGTAAGATAATTCTTTTACTTTAAAGGTAAATAGATGTTAACTAAATGATGATGAACAACACTAAATGCAATGGTGACGTAATGGCAGAAGACTGGGGGTCCTGAAGATTTTCAAAAAAATAAATTTGATATAACTAGAGCAAAGTGGATACATAAAAAAGTAGGCGATGTTAAAGAAGAGTCTAGGACATTAAATGAGGGTCAGACTAGTTGGATGTTATGTCCCATTATTTATTCATATGTTGAACAAATGAACATATTGTAATTAAAGAATGATAATGCAATTTCATATTACAGTGGATTGGGTGGTCGAATGTGAACACAGCATTTACAGGGCTGTTGCCTTGTCTTGGGGACAAGCCACAGGACTCTGAACTTTGCTATTAGACAGAAAGATGGAAACTCATCTTACTAAGATTCTTGCAAGTGCTACTGTAGATGCCTGACACAAACTTACACAGAAGACATCTTTCGTGGTGTTCACAGCAGTCTCTGTGGCCTGAAATGTAATGAAGAATGAATGCTATTAGCCTGAGAGAGTGCATCACCCTGCAGGAAGTGTATCTGGTTATGTGCCAAATTCTAACACCCAACGCCTGGCTTAGTTCGCTGTGCAGCTAATTACAGGCATAAAATGCATGATACAGAAATTACCAAAATGTTGTAAAATTCACACACATGGATTTTTATTTTTTACAGAAAAGTCAGAACCAAGGTCAGGAAACAAAATAAGACAGCAAGATTCACACAGATGTGAAACAGCAGTGCCAACCAAAATGAATAATTCCAATAAATGCTTGGAGGAATCAAAATTTGGGCTTATATCCTGGTGACAATTGAAAGTTTAGAATGTGATTCATTCATTCTAAGACTTTTCTTGGACTTTAAAATGTTTTGTCTTGTGTTTTGTATTCCTGCTGGATGAGGAGAGGCCCTGGGCCTATTGGAGATGGGGAAGGAGGGTAGAGGAGCGGGCAGGTTTGCAAAGGTCTGGCTAGGAAATAAAAGGGCTGTTAGATCTAAGCATTATTGTAAAACATACTTCAATACATATTCTCCCCACCAAGGAAAGAGAAAATGCTTTAAATTAATTGAGATTTAATATCCCTTTTTAGATGAAAAATGTTTCATCAAGAGGAAAATCCTTAAAAATTAGTGTTCCACCTTTGACATATAATAGGAAACATAAAAACATAGTCTAAAAGCAATTGGGAAGACTAGATATAAGTCTAGTTCCCTCCCTGGTAGTAAAATTTAGATTTTTCAGGTGGTCAAGGAGATAGTGAAAACATGAGTGAAGAGATTACCAGAACTTATTCCACACTCAGAGAGATAGCTTTGGTAACCTGTTAAACATGAGATGGAGAACACTTGTCTATGAAATCCGTCTGTGAAGATCACTAACTATTTAATGAGAAAGAAATTTATAGCCTCTTATTTTGTAGCACAGTCTTTGGCTGAAAGTAGGGTCACATGATGGCCTCATAAACTTGCTTGGATCCCTCTGCCTGCATCCCAACTGAGAAGTCAGAGTAGCCCGTGCAATGTGTGGTAAGCATGGATCCTGTCTCTTTTACATGGGTTGTATTTTTACAAACATTTTAATATTCTACATATTTGCAATTTTCTGCTAACCAGAAATTATTATCAGAATGGATTTCATGAAAGGTGTGAATGTGTGTGTTGTGGGTATGTGTATGTCTGCCTGTGTGTCTCTATGGGTGAATTTTATTTTTTTGGCATCTCTAAATAATTGAGTATGTAAGTCTGTTTTTCACAGAAAGAGTTTTGGAGACTGAGTTGAAAACACTGCATAAACATATTAACTTTGGACTGCAACTTCTAACAGCTGTGGTTTAAAAACTGAAATTCTAGAGCTTTCTCTGTTGAGAGAAGTGTTGACTTTGTTATTATTTCTGAGCTTATACAATATTCCAGAATAAAAAGCAGTAACAATTAGTGGTTGAAGCTCTGTGTATATGTGGGCATGCATGTATGAGAGGGAGAGAAACAGACAGGAATATACATATTTTTATAGAAAATTATGCATATTAATAATAAATTGATTCATTTCAAGTTGGTCTGTTCCAGATAACCATTTAAACAAGGATTTTTTTGCATTTGATTTGGGGAATATTAGATTATAGTTCACAAATGTATGTGTGTATGTATTGCCTTACGTTAAAGTTCTAATCACTGATCATGAGTTATTATGAAATTTCTGCCATTACTTTCTTAAATGTCTGCTTTATACGGTTGAAGCATTGCTTTATCAAATACCCTGAGAATACTGTAATCAGTGAAATATTTGCTTTGGGGAGAGATTCAAATGAGTTTAGGGCTTATTGTAATCCTTACTTCCTTTGGTTAAGCCAAGAATTGCGTAAAACATTTACCTCAGCTGAACTCACTTCAGTTAATTGCTTTGTGTCATTCGCCTCATTCACATATGTGTGGCAGCCGCTCACAAATAAGAAACGTGGGATTCCGCTGATTTCTGCTGCAGAGGAAGAAAGAGAGATTAACTGGCCCTCCTAAGAATACTATCTGGCCGTTACAACATGGGAAGAAAAATGTTAACTCTCTATCTGAAGAACACTTAGCTTTATCCATCATTTTAGATTTTATCTAGGAAAGTCTGACATTGAAAAGCAAGCAGCCTCAAAAATGAAGGGGAGTCACGTGACTCCCTGAAATCGCGCAGTTGTGCTACTACCCGGAAGTGGCTGTCTTTTTAAGTTGCAGACAGCAGTGGCGAAGGCTGGCCTGAAGGCCTGTGTGCAGGAAGCTGGGCAGTCCTCACAGAGGACTGGTGGGCATGGCCCAAGTGCAGGGCCCGCTGCTCCGATGTACCCAGGGTCAGATGTCTCAGGGCTAGTGGGCTCTCCGGGGGCCCTTACAGGGAGCTTTGTGCAGCTCGGTGCTTTCTGTGGCGCAACTTCCTTGCTTGCTGTTCATGTTCTTGGTCTCTTCATTGTTTTCAGTAATCAGCAAGTTTTTTAATTGTGAGAGAAATAAATTATAGATGGTTTTTAACCACAAGACTTCCCACCATATCAACTCCGTAGATTTCATTCTAGTCTCCCTTTAAAAATATGTGATGCATTTATTGCTATCAAAATGAGATCACATTGTATTTAATACCATTTTCATTTTATTGAATATTTTGCAGTCTATTTTATTTTTCCTCTTCGTTTACTTTTCCAGTTTTTGTATATGTACTATTTTCTGATCTCATCTGATAAAATTATAGTGAAACACATAAGATTTTTAACAGTCTATATTTTTAAAAATCTGTCATCTTTTTAGAAAATCAATATAGCAATTTAAACACTGTTTTACTAAATGCTACCTCTAGGTTTTCAGTGTGCTTATACAGGACATTTTATTTTAGCTTGTATGGTGCAAAATTTATAAGTTTTTAAATATTTTTATTTATTTTGTCTTTTACCTAAATTATGTTTTTATTATCAGGTACATAAAATTGCTCTTCTCATATTAGGTGGAATGTGTTTTAATATCTATTTTACTCATGAAATAATATCTAAATGCTTACCCATGTGTCTCTGTGTCTAGTTATCTCTTCTTATAAATTATATTTATTTACTTGACTTCATAGCAACCAGGTATCAGTCCTGACCAAAAAAATATAGCCTGAGAAATCCTAAAAACTATAGAATTTTTGTGCCATATCACTGGGGGGAGGGGAGGTAATAGGAGGTTAAATTAAAGTTAGAAAGCAATATTTTATTTGAATGTGTCCACCCCTTAGAGGAGCATTTCAAGTTTCTAGTCCCAGGAATTTAGACTATGTACTTTGTGCTGTGGAACATGATGGTTATGTAGCATACTGTTGAGTTTCAACCACAAAAATGTCATAATATGTGATAAAGCTATAATAAATAAGTCCTTTACTTTTGTAAATACTTGAGTGTTCACTTAATTTGTATCTCAAATTAAGCTACATATAAAATTTTATTAGGTAACTAATACGCTGTCTGATGTTTTATTAGGTACTTCTATGTACCTACTCTTAGCTATTACTCTAAGGACTCAGAGGGTTTGTAAGTCTCTAAGCCAGACACTTAAGTGCTCAGAGGTAAAAATATTAGTATGGCTGCAGCTCTCTCTTGTCTCAGTTTGTCCCAGCAAACGGCTTTATTGGACATTTGCAGTTACCCAGTGAGCAAACTCTCAAAAGAACATCTGCCCCCTTTCTAGGAGCATCTGAAATGTACAGCTACAAGTTGACAGTATGTGATTTCAACTGGCTAGAGGCCTAATTAGTAGCTGTGCAAATTTGAAGGCAATTAAGTTACTATTTAACATTTGGCCCAACATGAGTAATTTGAATTTCTAACATCTTTGCTAAAATTGCACTCTTAAACAGTCTGCTTTGAAATTAAAACTTAATTTCAAAGAGGAGTTTTAAACATTCTTTGAAAATTATGCATTTTAAATGCAAAGCCCAGTCAGAAAAATGTCAAACTTCAAAACTATTTTAAAGATGAAGGACAGTCCTATTTCATCTCACACCTCTTTGTCACCACAGCTCCCTAAACCATAACATGTAGTGTGCGGTCTGCATGGTGGTCTCAGAGTTGCAGAGTACAGCTTGTGTCTTAGGGTGAGTTAATTCTACTCTCTTCAAACATGAAATTGCACTTTTTAAAAGAAATAAAAGTGGCTCCAGTTATGCTTTTAAATAATTTTTATAATGGTTCCAATAGCATTTAGCACACTGTGTAATATTAAAGCAATCATAAATATTACTAAGCCAATCACTTTAATACTTTTATCATGACAGAGAAAGATGCATCTTGAGACTTCCAAGGAGTGAATCACAAATCCAATTTCCCTAATTCATTGTTGTGTTTTAAGAAACTTCTATACCATACACTATCAGAAATTAGAAAACTATGAGTTTTAAAGGTTACAATTGCTCTAATAAGTAACTATGTTGTATCTTTTTTCCAGAAATATTTTGTAATAGGTATAAAAGGATACAAGATGTAATTTCTTTTTATGCAATACAAAGGCCACATGGGTAAATACTTGAGTGTTCTCTAAAGGACTTATTCATGATAGCTTTATCATGGCTTATAGAAAGGTTTATTTTCTAAGCTATATGAAATATAATATTTTTAAAGAAAAATTAATTCTACTATTCCCTTTATCCCTATTGATAGCACAATTTAAAATAATGTTGTTATAGCTTTGTACTGCATACAATTTGGTATAAGCAAAATTAAAAGGTAAATACCTTTGTTTATGGCAAGCTACAGTGTTTCTCCCATGATTTGTTACCTATGGAAAAACACCCAAAACATTAGACATGAACATCTGAATTTCAGGCCAAAACAGAAACAAAAATACTCTTCTCCAAATTTGCATCTGTTAGTCATGCAGATGAGGGCATGTGATGCTAAATGATACTTGAGTTTTATGTTTTGTAGCACTGGAAAGATCACAAATGGTGTTGAGTGGGAAATATCTGAGTCTGAAACCAGTTGTGACCCGAGTATCTGGGAAATCCTTGTGTAAAAGCATCATGAGAAACATGGGCCCCAAAGAGCAAGCACAACATTCAGAGTAAATCAACTGTGAATTCAGAAAATCCTACAGATGATTTAGCAGCAGCCAGTGGTGAACTATGAGGTGGGCTGACGCTCATTACACCCGAGGTCATGGAACAACACTGTGGGAGATTGTGAGTGGCCGGCCTGGGACTGGAACAGTTTTACATTTCCAGACTTAGAGCAATCCCATTCACCTCAGAGCTGGGTTCTACGGTATTGACAGAAGTTTAAAATTGAGTGTTAGCTGAGCTACTCTGGGACACATCTTAGAAAGGTGATAATTTGGAGCAGACATCCCTTCTGTCCTAAAAGCCCAACCCAGGCCATTTTTTCTCAACCAACACGTTAGATGAGGGTAGGCTGGGGACACACTAGATAAGGCAGTGGTTTATGGTTACAGGATATCTAATTTAAAACTAAAATGTAATCAGCTTGGTAGAATGATCTCTGGATGGGAACTGAGAACTCATGGATGACAGAAAGTGCCTAACTGGCTGTTGTGTTCTTATTCCACACTACTCTCCACACTACTTTTGGTTGCTGAAGCCACTGAAATCATTTTAACCATATTTTGCATTTATTCAGTATTATTTCATTCCATGCTCCCTTCCCAATAAAACAGAGATGC
The DNA here is from genome assembly GCA_004027595.1 of Dinomys branickii. Taxonomy (NCBI): domain Eukaryota; kingdom Metazoa; phylum Chordata; class Mammalia; order Rodentia; family Dinomyidae; genus Dinomys; species Dinomys branickii. The sequence goes on along the minus strand of PVLD010000048.1, from coordinate 224,713 downwards.
CAAGAAGAAGTAACAGATTCAATTTTTTAAATAAAATCTTTATTTAAGGACTTACCATGTGTCAGATGTTTACCTTCTCACAGTCATAATCTGGGGAAAAGACTGTTAATATAAAAACTAGTGCTGGTAACAGGACTGGTACCAAATGAGCACATTGACAGAGAATTATGAGCATACAGAGAAGGAATCACTGGGCTGCTTTTGTGACATTCCTGCTAAGGCTTAAGGGTACACAGAAAACCAGGAAAACGGTCAGCATTTGGAACAGTTAGAATGGTGTTTAGTCAGCTTTTGGCTACTGTAACAATATGTGAACATAATCAGATTTGAGGGAGAAAGGTTTATTGTGGCTCATGGTGTCAGAGAGTTTAGTCTGTGTCCTAGGGCCCCTTGCCCCTGGGCTTTTGGCAAGGCAATATACATCAGGTGGAGTTGAGCATAGGGGGAAGCTATTTACCTCAGGACAGCCAGAAACTGAAAGAAAGGAAGGAGCTTCAGTCCCAGGATCCCCTTGAAGGGGGTGTCCTAATGAGCTAACATTTTACTCAATCATAAACATGTGAGGCATAAATAGTCTGATAGTTTACAAAGAAAATAACTACAAAATACTACAAAGAAATTTTCTTAAAGGATTTGAACTGGAATGCCTAAGATCATTCATAACAGAGGAAAATCTATGGAAAAAAAAATTGTGGACCACACTGGTAAATTGACAGATGAACAAGCAGATACAGTATCCCAAAGACCTACTCCAACAACAGGAAAACAGAAAAGATGTCAACTGTACCCTACAAGAAAGTATAGGAAAACAAAACATATGTGCTATCAGTGTTAGCGATACTTGTGCATGAAACATGCATTTTCATGTGTGAGAATTGCCTCAGCTATGAAAATTGAAGCAAAGCTTATTTGTGTTCTATTGCCATTTTCATTGTAGTTCACATAGATTTTTATTTCTGATGACATTTCAGGTTTTGTAAGCAAGTATACAGCTGAGTTTAAAATTTTGGCATCTATTCTAAGCACTCGTTACACATTTAACTTTTTAGTTTTTTGATATCTTATCTCTCTGCTAAGGGGACATTGTGCAACATAGTAGGAAGCTCTTGAAAAAACAGGACAAGAAGACAGGTGACAAGAATGGCCTGCCACATAGGAAAGGAAAGTAAGCACGTGTGCTGTTGGTGTAAGAAAGCGAAGCGCTGTGCTCTCACTGTAAGAGAGACATGTACATGGAGCCTATAGTTGTCATGGGTGTAGACTGCCTTAGGTGTGACAGTGGAAGCAAAGATTATTTCCATGGTAGAATCTGTTTGTGTTTACATTGCAGCTCACACAGGTTTTTCTTTGTGATGTTCTCTCTTAGGCTTTGTAAGCCAAGTACACAGCTGATGTGAAAATGTTGGTAATCTATGCTGGGCACTCATTGCACAGTTGACATTTTGTTTTATTGACATCTTATTTTCATATTATTTGGGTATAATAATTGAAGTAAATTTTTTTTACAGAATGCTGTTAGTATTTTCATTGTAGTTCATTCAGGAATTTATTTCTGGTGTTATCTTTTAGGTTTTGTAAGTAAAATACACAGCTGATGTGAAAATGTTGATGTCTATTCCAAGTGCACAATACATATTCAGAATTTAATACTTTATATTACTGATATTTTATGTTCCTGTTAACTATATCTTGCATAAACAGCAAGACCAGCCACATGTCAAATATGTCCTACAGAAAGGTCAGAAAGCAAATTACATGTATGTTCAGTGTAAGTGATATGTGTATGGAACATGCTGTTGTCATGTGTAAAGACTACCTTATGTGTGATAGTTGAAGGAAAGATACTTTTCTGTAGAGTGCTATTGGTATTTTCATTGTAGTTCACATAGCAGTTTACTTCTGCTCTTCTTGTTTAGACTTTTAAACCAAAAACCAATAGATGTCAAACATTTTATTGCTTTTTATAAATAATAAGTATTAAAATGCAGTACAGTTTTGTGATTTTTTCCTGTTAAGCTCTCATTGTTTAATATAAGACTCATAAAATTAAAATTAATAATTCATCTGTAGATATAGTCTAAAGAACACATTCTCATGGTTATGCCATGAAATGACAACATTTTATGCTCTAAGGTTAAGGAACCATGATAATTATTAAATGTAAGGTTTTGGACTTTTTTCTCATATTCTTCTGTATGGCTTTAAAAATAGAACTTCTTCACCTGTTTCTTACCCTCATTCACATTTCTTAGGTTTTACAGTTTCTTGAGGCTTGGGAATTCAAATTTTCCCACAGTCTTTTAAACTGCAATTTCTAGACTTATCTTAATCTCTTTTGCAGCTGCATAAAGTTTTGTTATGTTTTCCTTCAAAATCTCAGCAATTTTCTTTCTGGACTGTACCACACTTTCTTTTTGTTTTTGCAGAAGGTAAAAATAAAAAGAGCTTGGCAAGAATACCTTGATATAATTCCTGGAATAACTTCCCAAGCACAGAAAATAATTTTCCACATTTATCCTATTAGGTTTACTTGCTGGCCATTGAAAGTGGAAGGGCTAATAAAAAATTACTTGTTATTCTTAAAGTATTAATCACTTCTTTAGCAACTGAGGATGTTATAGTTTAAGTTTTTATAAATATTCTGTTTTTCAGAGCATCATATTAAATCAAGGGAGCTGGAAGGGGCTTTAGAAGTCAGGTAACAATTTCTCTTTTAAAAGAAATCTACTACTTTTTCTTAAGTTACTGAATGAGATCAAATTTGAATGAAAGCAACAGTTTTAAAGAGGTGAAAAATGAGTTTTATGCAAATACAATTGTATAGTGGTGCCAAGTCTTGCTATGCCTCCTTCAATTTGCTTTTACTTCTGAAGCTCAGTTAATATTCTGGGCTCTATTAGGAGTTCACTCAAAACTTTTCATTAAGAATTTCTTTTGTTTCAGGGATATTATATATGTAAAGACCAGTGGAGATCAAAAGAACTAAAACTCTCTGTCCTTGGAGAGTTTATATTCATTCCACAGGAATGGACAGATAAAAGCAACCCTTACTTTTTACATTAAGTACTACACAGCATTTTTGAATGTGATAAATGCTATGGAGAAAATGAGAAGAACTGCCTATCACTTATTTTGTTCCCTGTGTTTTGTTACTGTTTCTAAAAATTCATTGCCTCATACAGTATCTCAAATATTTACATTTATATCTCCTTCTAAGAGTATTTGACTTTTAGCTCATGTATTTCACTGATCCACGTTGTGTAGTATGCGGTGTGATGTAGGTACCTAATGCCATTTTTTGCAGGCAGATATGCATTTGTCCCTGCATCATCCTTAAAGAAACTCTTTTTAACCCCATAGGTTACCTCAAAACAAGTTTTGTTTTGTTTGTGTGCTTGTTTTTTTATATCAGAAATTGAACTCAGGACCTTGTAATTGCCAGGCAGGCGCTTATGCCACTGAGCTATATCCCTGGCTCAAATCAAATTTTAGCATTTGTTTTTTCCTCACAGAAGGGTTTTATTATCCTTCTTTAAAATTAATTGATTATGATATATGAATTTATCTTTGCACTTCTACTTCATTTGTCTATAGACTCTTATGCCATATTGTTTTGATTTCTGTAGCTTTTAAATAAATTTTGAAGTCAAGAAGTGTGAGTTTTCCAACTTCATTCTTCCTTTTCAATATTATTTTGGTTTTTAGGGACCCCATCATTTATACATTAATTTTAGGTCAGCTCTTTCATTTCTACAGTACAAGTGGAATTTTGATAAGCATTACTTTGAACATGTGAACCAATTTGTGTGCTCTTGTAATATTTACATTAAATTTTATAATTCATTAATGTGAGATATTTTTCTGTTTGTTTAAGTATCTTTCATTTGTGTCCATATTGCTTTGTAGTTTCAGTGTACAAGTCTGATTATGCCATCTATTAACAGAGTTAGTTTTACTTCTTTCTCTCTAGTTTGGATACCTTTTTGTCACTTGTGCAAAAATGAATGCTCCTGACTAAAACTCTCAGCGTAATGAGTACAGGGACAACAGCAGCTATCATTGGTTTATTCCTGATCTGCGGGGAAGCCTTCAGTTAGACACTGGATTTTAAATGAGGGAAGGCCATGATGGTGGTTTGAGAGAAGAGTGATGTGACCTGAACACAACTTTGAAGGTGTATCTCTGTCTTTTTAATGTTTAAAAACATTAAATGTTTTAAAACATTTAATGTTTAAAACATTTCTAAACAGAGGCTAGAAATAATGAAAAATGTGATTAGTAATAGGGTACATTAAATGTAAATATAATAGGGACTGGGGATATAGCTCAGTGGAATAAGCGCCTGCCTAGCAGGTGGAGGGTCCTGAGTTCAATCCCCAGTACCGCCAAACAAAAAAAAGGAAAAAAATAAATGTAAATATAATAATATTTCTCTGTATGTGTTCAATTTGTATGTCTCCCACCTAAGTACTATAAACTAATTTACAGTTAAATATATAACACTTGCTAAACATACACACCTCATTAGCAATATTCTTGTAGAAATAAAAAGTACTGGGATATGATTTCTAAAATGAACTGTTGATAGTACACAATGCTTTTGTATTTAGATCTTCATGATCAAAGTTAATACTTTTCCCAGATTTCAACAAGACCTTAAGTAGTCTTTGTTCTGATAATAATTTTGACAGTTAATAGTCATTTGATTCCAGCAACCGTATATCAATAAGCTAGTTTTTCCTTCAGAAAATAAGAATTTTAATGCTTATGTCATATATTGTACTGAGGACAAAACCAGAGAAGTGTGCACAAAATCACTAGAAAACTAAAAAGGACTATAGAAGTATAAGATACTACTATCATTATATGCTTTAAGTTTTTTCTTTAGCACACTGTTAATATTGTCATTAGGTTTACCTTGACGAAATATGTTCTTTTACCTGATAGCTGATTCCTGTACCAGTAATGACGTATAGAATAAGAATTTGTAAAATGGTACAGGTAGGTGGTTAGAGTAACTAGAGACCATTCCATAGAATGCAAATTCTAAAGTAGCAAAAAATAATATATCATGAAAGTAGTTGAAGAAGCAGTCTATTTCATTTTGAGTTATGCACAGTCTATCATTTGAGTATATTTGGACCTGTGGCTTGCAAAATTGAGATTTTTGGCATTTTACATTCATTTGCACATTTCAGTGATATGAACATCAGAAGTCATAAAACATATCTCATGATATCTTTACCTCTTAGAAGCTCAGAAGCATTAACAGGATACTGTATATCCTTCAATAGAAATGGAGCATCTGTGATGATGGGACTTCAAAGATCAAAACAGATGAATTTCATCCAAATCCTACCAATCAGCATGGCATCTCTATCTATCCAGACTGACCGAGAAAAGTTTTCTGTCAGAGACGTGCACTAAACTTCTCTCAGTATGAAGCCTGTAATTCAAGAGAGCAAATAAGATGTATCTTTCTGACTTTTCCTTTCCAATTCTGCCTTACCCTGTTCCTCCAGCAGCCCCCCAAAAGCAGTTAATAAGAAATATAAATAATTTCTATCTCATTCAGATCTATTTGACTCAACTTATTCTTTAGTCTGAATAATATATATTAACCCAGACCTACAAGTTAGAAAGGTTTTGGAATTTTATTCTAAAGATCAAGTCAGTGAATTCTTTTGAAGATTTAAATGAAAGCAAAGATTACAGAAATAATGGTATTGCAGTGCTAAAAATGTATGTGTATTGCATGTTGTGTAAAAAGAAATTTGTGTGCAAACAAAATACATTATTTTACCAGTGTCCAAATGTCCTCCAAGAATAACTTCAACACTTAGAATTATTTGTACACTAGAATTATGTACAAATAATGTGGATTTATTGAGAATTTAGTCTGAGTTTCAATTTTGTTAAGAACACATTATACAGTAGAAAAGTATTTCCGGATGACTTTCTGAAAACAGATGACTTCACTGGAGCAGACCGTGCAGCACAGCTCCATTAGCCCAGAAGCTCAGTCCTTGGGTATGTTTCTTTTTTTCCTGAGCAAATTGAGAAAAGTTTTTAATACATTTTCTCTAGAAATAGCCTCAGTAAGGTGTGACTTATAGAAGAAATTTATATGTCAATGCAAGAAATACATATATACATGTATTATTTTATTTCTTTATATTGTTATTTTTCATAAAGTAGGGACTTGCCAAATTGGAAAAAGGCAAAGAAGAGAGGAAAGGGTGAAATTTGATCCATGGGTGTGTGCCTAACACAGTTTCCTACAGTGTTGTCCATGGTACAAACCAAAAGTCTTTAGACCTTTAGCCACCGAACATCCCTTTGGCTCTTTTCTCTTAGAGGAGCACATTGTGACCATGACTCTTCTCCTCAAAAAATAAATATGACAGAGCTGTCCGCAAAGTAAGACCTTTCTACTAAAAATAACCTGACAAGGTTGCCACATTGTCTGCCTTTCATGGTCTTCAGCCATGTCCTCAAATGTCCGATGACCTGCTTCTTCTCACCCAGTTTGCCTCCTGGCTCTGACTTTTCTCCCAGCCCTGAGAGCTGGCTGTCATGGCCTGGCTGTGATCTTGATTACTTGGCAGCAGCCTTGCAAATACAAGTTTTAGATGTGGTTTCTGCCTCACACACTCCCCAAACACACAGACTATTGACTCCACAGATCCAGTCTTGCCCTGCTGGCCTTTTGATCCTGGCTTCCTTCCCATGCAAGCGTCTACCGGCAAGGACATGGGCACAAGTACTCGTGTGTCCATGGCAAGGCTTTTTTTCACTGAAACATCTCGCAAAGAACCTACTTTGGATTTAAAACAGATTTACAAAAGAAAGCACACCTATTCTTAAACAGTGATCTATACACAAGACACTTTTGTCTAATGAAGCTTCTGGCTTTTAATTTTAATTTTCACAGTTGAGGATTTTTTGAAGTAACAAAAGTATTGGCAGTTAAAAATAGATGTACGCGTGTGTCTAAATAAAGTAATTATTCTATTATAAAACTTAAGAGTTGTATTAGTTATACTTTAACTGTTATTTTATCAAGTTAATGATGAAAAGTCAGAATGTCTATTCTTCTCGATGGGTTTATGATAACCTGATTTGACTCCTGAAATAAGATCTCAGCAGGTAAAGTGAAATAGATATGCCAGCATCGTCTGAGAGGTCAGGTCATTTGGGACCAGATTTCTCACCTTTTGTGGCTATAAAAATATTTAGCATTCTACTTTAGAATGGCAGGTACTGACAATTTCAAAGAAATTATTCCTTTAAAATTAATTCTGAAACAGAATATCCCATAGTAAAATAGCTCTACCTTTAAAATATGTTTATATTAAAATGTTTAATTGAATATTATTGATAAAACTAATCCAGAAGCCCTATATATTCAAAATAAGCAATTGGCTTTGAAGCCACTTGCTACCAAAGTAAATGTTCTCTGAAATGCAGGCTAAATAGTCAAAAAACTTTTTCTCTTCATTCAAAAAAAGAAAGATTGATTTTAAAAAATTTATGTGGCATTTTTGTGACATGGTGATATAGTTGCAATGAATATATTTTGAAACATGAAAAGAAGAATACAGTGCGATGAATTTTTGTGTAAGAGGCAGTTTGCTCTAGTTTGGAATTTCTGGAACTCTGTGATAATTTATGAGACTAATAGGAAAGATAGTTGACACCTGGAGTTTTATGACAATCTGCTTTATATGGTTCCTATAGATAATCTTACCATTTTAGAAACAAGTCTGTTGGTTTTGCTGGAGAAGAGGGGTTTTGTTTCAGAATTTTATTGTGGTCCAAGGAGTTCTATTGATCTTTTAACAGCCAGTATTTCAATAAGCAGGGAATAGAAATTTTATTCCTCCTATTCTACTTTGATTTGCTTTCTCTACTTTTGAATTGTCCTCCAACTCTTAAAAATAATTTTGGCTGAATCATGTTAACAACTACATACAGAAACAACTATTGGAAGACAGATAGTTGTATTATATGGCAATAAGTTGCTATCATGCATGAAATAACCAGTAGTTTGAGTCTTAAAACAGCCCTGGTTACAGTGGGAAGGGAATGCTCAGCAGCATTCCATTCTTCTTGAGTTTTTCAGTTAAAAAACAGTGGTTTTTTTGTTTTTATAGGGATCGTTTCCTCTTCTGCTTTTCCTTCATCTTTGCAAGCTTTTCACATGGCTCATCCAGTGGAAACTTCTGAGTCCCCCGAAAATGAAAAAAAGCATTTTTATCTAGATATCTGATGTCATTTGGTTCCGGAAAGGGCATACTAATTGCATAATGATATATTTTTGGTAATTAAAATATTTACTGTACTGTTAATCTATGAAACACTGACACTGTAATAAAAATGCTAAGTAATTCCTGTACTACATACAATAAAATGCCTGAGACCAGATGGGATGATGTTCTACATTATATCCCTTTTAAATATTTTATCATTGTATCTTCCATTATGAGAGCTTCTTTTCTAATTTTTAAGACAGCTCTATGGTAGCTCAATAATTGAGCTACCAATTATTATTTTATTTTTACTACACCGACTGCCTAACAATTCTAAACCAAGACCTTATGATGTGACTGCCTTCTAAATTCCCTACGTGTACATTCAAAATTCACTAGTGAGAAGGCAAGATCTGACTTATTTTGTGCTCAATTTCAATTAGTGAAAACTTCCATGTCTCATAATTTAACATGTCACAATTCTTAAATTAAAGACAACGGTTAGATGTGAGTAGTCTCCAAGCAATGGGAACTGTAACTGTAGCTTGCAGTGCTGTTCTGCCCTTGGAAGGTTCTTAGAACACAAGAACTCCTGGTCATAGATTTTGAAAGATTTTCTTTTTCTTCTCTCTTACCAAGAGGGAGAAAAACATCTGTATTAGGAGCTGAAAAGGCAACTTCTTTACCTAGTGGCACCCAGGTCATTTAAAAGACGTTTGGAATACATCGATTTTCTTCACATCCTCCTTTTTCTTTGCCATTTGTAATATTTATTACACATATCATTGCAGATTCTGATAAAGTGCACCCATTTGTCTTGGTGCTTATGTAAGCATGGCTTCCAGATCTGTGCAGTTAGATGAAAACCTAACAATTGTGTTCTCTGATTGATTTATTCTGGATTAATTTACCTTTTGAAAAGAGAAACTGAGCTTTAGACTGAACCTCTGTGAACAAAATTTTAAAAATGAATTCCCTTAGACACATACACTCCAAGTTAGCGAGAGAAGACCCTATTTTTACAAAACAACTCTAGGTTTAAGTGCTCAGTGAAAGATTAATGAGGCTCCCAGGTTTATTTTGTCTCTGTAGTAAAGATCTGGGTATATCTCATCTTTCCTCATTTATTACATATATCTCAAAAACTGCATCTCACAATACAGAAATTCATGTATTGCTTGGAATTATTTAAAATGCACTGTTTTCACTTTTAGAAACTGTTTCCTACTTTCCCTAAGTTTGCCAGAGAGATGAGTTTGTCCAGGCTCGCCTTGTATAATCTTGTTTTAGTGCAGGAAGTCAATGTCCTAGGAACTTCCCCAGAAGGATACTGGCCATTTAATCCTCATTTCCTCTTTCTTATATTCATGACTGCTGTTTATTTGATATTTAACTTCACATCTGAAAGCAGACTGGAAACTAATGTTCAGATCTGTCGGTGGTGGCTGCTGTGGTAATGATTCTCATACCTACAGCTGCCTCAGAAATACTTAGGGACTTGTTAGAAATGCAAATGCTCAGGCTTCCCACACTCCCTACTGAGTCAAACCCTAGTGGTAGAACTCCCTGGCTGTGTTTTGCCGAACTGTTCAGGGAACCTGATGCTCATGAATGTTTCAGCATTACTAGTTTGTGGCAACAAAACTGTGTTTGATTCATGAAACTCCAACATCTTGGTTCTGCTATACAGCTGGATATTGGTGAGCCAAAGGAGCACAGAGAAAGGGGAAACAGAAGTAGTGCTTTCAATATAAAGAGAAGATGAATGAGGATGAAAACATAGTTTTGGAGGTCAAAGATGCACTGTTTGCATTAGTATGCCATTTTTTAGTCTAGTCCCTTGATGAGATCTGACCCCAACTTTTGAAAGAATGGCAAATGCATCACAGAAGAAATTTGAAGCTGGTATTGTCTGCTTTTATCAATAGCCCGTTATCTAGCAGTTGCTATTCCAATTTTGGTAGGAGGTGTATTGATACACTATAGATGTGAGGAATATAAACCTCACTATTTTTAAGAAATTAAGGGGCTGACATGATAAAAATTTGATATGTATGGAGTCCTGAGGTATCTGTTATTAACCAAAAAGTCTCTGATATTAAGTTAGGCTGAAAAGATATGTTAAGCCTTTTGTCCTGGAATGTGTCCTTTTCTGTGGATCCTGAAGAAAGGAGAGAAGGCAAATTATTTTGAGATAAAAAATTTCCAAATAAATTTGTCTCTCCTGGGATTTGAAACCGGGTATTCTGCATTGGAGCCCAAGACGAGCCATGTGAGCCATTCTCTATGCCTTGTGAAGCAAGCAATGTTAGAGAACTCAGGCAGAGGCCCAGAGGACCTTCCAAAACTAGCAGCCTATTTCCCACATAAAGCACAGAAGATTTGGGCGAATTTAAAATTTTAAAACATATACATACAAAGATGCAATCATTTAAAATGTGGAAAATTGTACATAAAACATATTCTGGGCCTTTACCCAAGTAATACTCAAAGCACCTGGTAAAACTGTTTGTGTCTCTTACACTGCCATTGTTCGTTTGCTTACTTCATGTGTTTGCCTCTTCTGCCTTTTCTCCTGATAATTTTTTGAGAAGGGAATGGAACTGTGATCTACAAAACATATGCTGCTATTACTTAGTTAAATCTGAGCTCATAAGACAGACCCTTCAGAGGCCAAGGGCCTTTCTAAGATGCAGGGTTTAAAGATGTAACATAAAACAGCTCTGGTTGGCTAACTCTTGGGCCCCCCAAAGGGGAAGAGAAGACTGGACAACTCTGCTAAGACCTATGTCTAGCTTCTCCATTCTGTTAGACCTAATTCTCATGCCCTATACTTCTTATTAAACACATTCTCAGTTGCCTTCTTTGACCTGGTCACAACAGACTTGCGCAAGCAAATTCTAATAGGAATACCTAGTTCAATAATCTGCTTACCTTAAATTTTGAGTGAGTGATAGAAATAACCTAAATTATGGAAAAATTATCCTGAGAAATGAATGTGCCATGATTCATAAGATAATATGTAATATTACTCCAGCAACTCACATGATAATTCTAGAAAATAGCAAACTCTTATGAAATTAACTAGTCTCTGGTTTCGAATGGATAATCCAAAACTTGAACGTTTCTTTTTTATCATGCCCTGTTCAGATACTTTTGCATTGCAATCATTTATGTGCTAATATCTGTACTTCTGTGTACAGATACGCTTTTGGTGTAATTGCCTCAAACAGATCATAAATTGGGCAACTTTGAAAAGTGGCATTCTCAAAGGTGGTAGTTTTTTGGGTAAATTAAAAAAATTCCCTCCCTCTACAATTTCTAACACATGCAAGATTTGGGGATCTAGTTCAACTATCACGAAAGCAGAAAGAGTTGTTCTCATGATTCCATTGAGTATTAAAAGTTTCATACAACTCACTGTGGTTGATCATTTAATTAAAAGTTAGGGGCTCACTTCCACATCACAGATCATTAGAAATGTAATTAAATCATGATTTGAACTGCATCTAATTTTTCAAATAATTTCTAGCAGCACCTCCTTCTGCTCATCCTCCTCAAAGAAAGTGAATCCATTTATTCCCTCTTATTACAGCTCTGCTGATGTTTGTATACAAAGTACGCTGTGTTTTCTTTACCCCAGTGATCAGCCAAGGGTCTGACACAAGATGGTGTTAAATCACACAACCAAAACATGTTCAAGGCTGGGACAAGAGTATAAATGGGGACCATATACATTTAAATATTTATCAAGCTTTGCCCAGCAGTCCCACAATCAGTTCCCCAGGAATCCTACTTATGACATGAAGAATAAAGAGTCTCCTCACTTGAGTCAGCTCTGATCCCTAGTGAGTAGCAAACCTGATCTGTAGGAGCAAGAAAGAAGCAAAGCTCAAAGCCAGGAGTTTTGAGTGCAGACTGAACTCACCCGAATCGGGTGGACCACAGGTGCGGTGGCGTTGGCTTGCTTTCCCTTCAGTCTCATCTTGGGGACTTTTGGTTGACGTATATCCAACAACTATGATCTCTTGGTGACTTTGTCTACCTAGGAAAACATTTTGATACGTTAGAATGCTTTTGCCAAATATTTATAAAAGCAACCACTCTCTGCCTGGTTTGGGGGTACAGTATAAGCTGTGATTTTTCTCTGTCTTCTCAGCACACACACACACACACACACACACACACACACACTCACTCACCTTTATGAACTCTTGTTCTCTGTCCTCCTTTAGATTACCCTGTTCTATTCTCACCCTTTTCCCTTAATTACCATTATTTGTTCAATTGGCTAACAAACCTTATATTTTCTTACAAAACAAAACAAAATTCAATAATAAAGGAATTTTGTTTCAGTAATTTATATGTGGATTGCTCATAAATACGAAGCAGCCCCTAATACTGGGTCCGTTTCTGCCTGGGTCTAAGTGTGTGGGACTGTGCTCACTAAATATTAAACAAAGTCAGTAAGAAACAAATCACACATAATAATTTCTAAAGACAGGTGTTTTGGTTTTTTTGTCCTGTGGCATCTTTTACACTGAAGTATGTGAGCATATTTAAGAGAAAGCAGCTGTTTTACTTACTTGCTCGCAAGTCTGAGTGAGCCTGAAATTCCCCATGGGAAGGAAATAAATCAGATAATTCTGAGTCTTCATTCTGTAAGGGAGCATGAGCATTTGGGGTCATAACATTAATCTCTGTTACCCAGAAGGAAAATGGAGTACCTGAGGTATGGGGTTCCCACTTGGATCTGTATCTGGAGGAATATGTTTTCTACCCAGGCCGGGTAACTTGGCTGCTCTGTTTTGTTATACAGAACTCAGGTTGTGGATATTTTCTGGAGTCGTTCCCATGCTTTATGGATTTTTTAAAAGGTATTTACAGTGTTTTTATGCAAGGTGAGGATCACATGTGGGCCGCTCTCAATACTGACATGTTTCCTTTCATTCTCAACTAAAAACCATTCCACAAAGTATTAGCAATCTGTTTTGATACAAAAGCCAAATAGTGACAGTTGCAATAATGAATATTTGCTACAGGGCATTGGCAGAAAAATGGCACAGAAATATAAACCTAACCCATCTCAGACCTTTCTCTTTCTACTAAATCTTACCCATTATTTCAAATTCCCCACCACATGTATTCTTCCTGGTGTCACTGATTGCAGAACAAGGAAATCTGAATCAGCCTTTGGAAAACACTCAAGATAGTCAGTCACTATCCTACTCTCTCATCTTTTGGAGGGAAAAGAAATATGCAATGAAGAAGGCTGAGATTTATTCTGACTGTTCTGCACAAAACATACATAGATGGTCAAACATGAATGAGTGACTCTAGCTCAGGTCATGTTTAGTTTTTCTTTATGTCAAATACTTCAGATGCTATCATTCAGCATACATAATAAGATGCAACTAATTCAAATTCTTTCAAGATACTCTAACATAAACAATAAGAAAAATTATGGACGTGTGTAGCTGAAACAGTTGTGTCACTGCTAGCAGTTTGGGGCACTGGACAAGTTCTCACATTTCTCCATGCCTAAATCTCTTCTCAAAGATGAAGAAAAAGATAACATGCACCATTTGGATTTTTGTGAAGATTAAATGAATGAATACCTATGAATGCTTTGAAAGTGTTTTTATATTCTGATTTCTTATGATCATCCACTCATCCATTCTTTGATTTCCTTCAGTAAGTACTTATTGTAGGCTGCTTTCATGGAAAGTATTAGTATAAGGATATAGTGATGAACAAAACAGATTAAGGAGTGGCCTTATGGTTATTATCATTTTAAACTACTGTGTGAAATATCTTAAACTATCTTACCACTAAGTACATGATCTGTGTTTACTGGATTCTTATCCACAGTGACTTAGCGTAGAACGAGCATGGAACTTCCGTGTAATGAATGTTCATGGAGCAAAACAGGAGCACATACAGCATCACAGAGTAAGGTAACAAGCTCTAGACTAGGAAGTGGGCTGTGCAAATGTCAAGTCCTAGTTTCTAATGTACAGTACTATGTGACCTTCAGAAATTTACTGAAACCTTCCCAACTAAAAATCAAGAAATCTGTACTAGAAAACGACTGACATCTCCTCTAACTATGACTCTTCAAAGTAACTGGAATAATACACTATTTATTTAGTAGTTCCAATTCTACTTTTCTTGAATTTGATAAATTTTAATGGTAGAATAGTATAGATTTTTTAAAAGATGCAATATGACAGTTCCCATGTGCATATCACCTGATATCCCTTATTGTGAGCATTTTACATTATTTTAGTACATTTCTCACAGCTAATGAACCAGTACTGCAACTAAAGCCCATGTTGCATTCAGATTTCTTTGCTACCAAAATGTCCCACCCTCCCCCTCTCTCACTTAAGGCTTCCATGTAGTATCTTACGTTATATTTACTCATCACGTCTGCTTAGTTTCCTCTACAGTGTGACATTTTCTCAGACTTTCCTTGATAATTTTAAGGAGCGCTGGTCAGGAGTTTCGGAGGTTGCCCTTAAATTTAGATTTCTTCTGTTTTTCCCATGGCTAGACATAGACAAGGGTTATGGACTTGGGGAGTAAGGCCACAGAGGTAATTCATACTTCTGTCGTCTACACGATCATCAATTTAAAATTCTGTTTCAGTGAATACATAAAAATTATATATGATTTTTAATTTACCACGCCTTGTTAAAACATGTTTCTTTATGTATGTAACAGCTGATCTTTGAATGAGAAAATACTAAAATATATATACTTTAGTGTTTTATTTGTAAAAAGCCTTTTATCACAGATAAAACAAAGAAAAAATCCCTATCTTGTTATAAATAAGTAGTAATAGTATCTTTATGAAGGCAAGATCTATATATTAAGTTTAAAATGAAAAGTATGCCTTTGCATTTCTTTTAAATTACTTGTGTATTTATAAAACGTCATGTCTGTGTTCAGCTGTGTGGTTAAAAATATGCCACAATATATCAATGTGGCAAGTTAAGCATTTTATATTAATTCCTCTAAACCTGTTATAAGCAAAGGACTTGCCATATTATACTTCACTAAGCACCAGCCGTAGAATATCTTGTGTCTTGTGGGCATAGTGGTGCACGTCTGTCATCCCAGCCCTCCAGAGGCTGAGGGAGGAGGATCGTTGTGAGTTTGAGACCAGCCTGAGCTACAAAGTGAGTTCAAGGCCAGCCTGAGCTGCATAGCAAGACCCTGTCTCAAAAAGCAAAAAGAAAAAAGAAAGAAAGGAAGAGAGAAAGAAGAAAGCAAATCTGGTGTCTACTCTTACGGTGTCTTTGGTATAAATGTATGTCACCCTCTGGTGTCAGGAGAAGCACTAAAGTAGCTGTCGCTAAAATGGGAAGTGCTACAGTTTCATTTATTCTGTATTATTAATGGATTTCACTGTGGTAAGGAAGTTATCTTAAGATTACTAATGCCTATTCTGT
The DNA here is from genome assembly GCA_004027595.1 of Dinomys branickii. NCBI lineage: Eukaryota > Metazoa > Chordata > Mammalia > Rodentia > Dinomyidae > Dinomys > Dinomys branickii. Next base: position 209,004 of record PVLD010000048.1, on the reverse strand, counting down.
GTACTATTTTCAGATCAAGACATGTCAATGCACCACTCACTTATTAGAAGTAGTTTGTTACTAGGTAAATCTGTGCCATGATAGATTCCAGTGAAATAAATACCAACAGCATCACACTCTGACTTTACTGTGTGACCCCAGTGAGTTTCAAAATATCTGTTTTGATGTTTGCCACTCCCCATTGAGTGAGGTGATTAGAAGAACAACTTAGATTTTAGCCCACTGCTGTTTGGATCTTATTCTGGGCAATCACAGTCACGACCAAGGTTATCATTCACAGCATTTGTTAAAAGCTCAGATTTCAAATTGGACATCATAGCACATACTTATAATCCAAGCACTGTGCGAGGCTGAGGCAGGAGAATCATAAATTCAAGCCCAGCATGGAGAACCTAATGACTTAGGAAGACACTACCTCACAGCAAAAAATTTAAAAAGGGCTGGGACATAGCTCGGTGCAAAGCTACTGTGTTTAACTGTTACAACAAACAAAAAGGAAGACGGGGGGGAGGGGAGAGGGAGGGAGAGGAGAAGGAGAAGGAGGAGGAAAGGAGGAGGAGGAAGAGGAGGAGGAGGAGATAGGAAAGAAATCCACGATTTGTTCATTCCATAAAACAATTTGCCCTGACTAGTTATACCCTACCTATGTAATCTGGGGAAATTTCCTTCACTGCTGAAAGTATCTGATTTTTATAGTTTTGTGTAAAAGGTTAAATGAAATTTAAATATATAAAAATTGTTTGAAGTGTGTAATCCACTTAGAAAACTGGCAACTCTTTATTCACAAGTCAAATAAGGTTTCAGACAGACATTTCTGATTTACTGGAGTCAGTGAACAATCTTAGGACCATCTAACCTTGTCATGCTTTATACCATCTTGATATCATTGAAATATTTTCACTCTATTGCCAGATACTTTAATGGAACCTTAACAGAGAAGTAAAAACTTACCAGGAAGCGGGCCTCTCCATGTTCAGTGAAACAAATGTACAAAAGGTGGTGAAAATATGGTAACTGTTTACATTTTTAAAAATGTATTACAGTAAAAGACACACTGCCATTAGTTCTTCTCAAAATACCCCCCCCCTTCACACTTATCCCCTTGTTCTTGTTACTTCGAAGCAGTTCTGGAAGACCTCTTTCACGAGTGTCTATACCCAGTGTGATCAAAATATAATGAATGATGCTATCGAGTGACTTCCAATGGAGAGGCAGGCTCACAAAACATCCCAGGGTGTCTTCAGCCACGTTATGCATTGGGTCTGACACTATGCAACTTAGGGCTCTTCCCTGAGGTTCAAATGACCATAAAACTTGAGTGTTTTGAATCAGTTCAGCACAATGAGATAGCCACAAGAGTGGAAATAAAGACACGCATGAATGAAAACTTTCAGAGCTGCTTGAGAAAGTAACAAGATTGATGGGACAAGTGTGAACAACTGTGGGAAAGTACTTCGAGGGGCATTAGTGGCACTGTGTCTTTTACTGTAATATTTTTAAAAGTTTAAACATTCACAGTACTTTCCTAGCTTGGCCTAATGACAAAAAAAATGTTAATTTTATTTATTTTTCTTTTTGTATGAGACATTGGTTTGTGGTATATTTTTAAGATATGGTTGGTATTTCTCATTACATAGAAAAAGATCTATTTATTGATTTGAACCCCTAAAGCTAAATAATTGATTGAAAGTGTGTGAAATGTCAGGCAAAGGAACATGATCCAAGTGAATCCTTTTACTGAATAACCTTTAACAAAAGCCCATTTTGCTCCTTATATTAATGCTGCTGATACATCTAGGAAAGTAGCAGTGAGCAACCTCATCCCACATTCTTAATCATATACCTGGAACAAAGGAAAAATCCTGTACTGCAGCCAACTCTTGATGACATGAGCTAATAAATAGTAAATCTTTATGCAGAGAAGACATCATTGCAGGCAGACCACTACCCCTTTTACCCAGAGCCCAGTCTACCTGTCTTGAACATGATGTGGCATGAAAATTGACCATGGCATCATTTGAATGATGTGAAATAGCAGTTCCAAGCGCAACCACAGCTAGACAGGCACCCTGGAGCTATTTGGGAAAGGAATTCAGAACCAGCTGACAGGCAGAAGGATGAAAATAGCAGTAAATAGGATACAAATTTAGAGGTAAATGGCCACTCTTCATTGAATATGACAAACATTGCTAAAATATTGGTGATTGGCTTATTTGAGAAGAGAGCTAAGTGTACCCAAGTGAAGCTAGGACAAAGTAGTTTTTGCTTTGAAAGTTGATCTCTCCAGATTTGGTATCAGACTTGAGAGCCAAAAGGGTTGTTAAGTTACAGTGCATCAACACTTCATGGTCATCAAACTCTGGAAGTGACATTAACATGGCGTGACTAGTCTGTGAATTACTTGTGAATAGTGGCTATTGATGTTTCAGTACTTCTGCCACAGACTTCTGGCACACAGTTTGATACAGAGTGTGCACTTTATAAATACGAAGACTACTATTGCTCTCTTTTTGATATTAATGATTTTGGTATGGGGCGTTGCAATATAACTCTTTATAAACAGAGCAATGGTTTTCTCAGCTGCTGGTTGGGACAAAGCAATGCTAACATTGAGTTTTGTACCTTTTTCCTAAGCATATATCAAAAGCTCTGTACTTATTTTGTTAGTCAAAGAAAATACATAAAGAAAATACAAAGATAAGTAGTAAGAAAAAGAAAGATATCTTGATTGTGTTTAACCTCTACTTTAATTTTTAAAAGCTATCTGTGTAGAAATAGAGAGTGCAATATATTGTAAATATTATTTTTCCAAGGTAACATAGTAAGAGAAACTTGAGGTATGCTCAGTCACCCCATATAATATTTAAAAATTGTATTTGTATGTATTCTGAAGAATCATCTGAATGTCTTATTTCAGAGGATAAAATTGAATGAAATCGTCTATGTAAACTTCCTCATGAGATGATTGATACATAGTTGATAAGCAACTGCTAATTTCTGCTATTGTTATTGGCGGGTGGGATGTTAGTACCGTATTCACAAGTAGAGAAAGCTAAGAGCACTGCCCTCTTCCTGTGTCATTCTCCATGCAGACAGTGCCACGGGGACACCGGCGATATCCACGACGACAAGTGTGGAAATCCGCAAAAGCAGTGTTATGACAACTGAGCTCACCTGTAAGGTGGAAAAAAGCCCCACGACCGCCACTGGCAATAGCTCGTGTTCTTCCACAGAGACAGAGGAAGAAAAGGCAAAACGGCTCCTGTACTGTTCTCTATGCAAGGTTGCTGTCAACTCCGCCTCGCAGCTGGAGGCGCACAACAGTGGTAAGATGCAGCGATTTCTTTCCTGTCTCAACAACTGTGCAATTATCTTCCTCTGAATAGCTTAGATCTTTTGCAGTGGGGGACAAAGGGGGAGTGGAAAAGTGGCAAATATTACATGAAATTCAATAACCATTAAAATAAAAATGACAAGGAAAATGTCACTTACATAAGGCCAAGGAAAGGCCATCGTGTGTGTGTGTGTGTGTGTGTGTGTGTGTGCATTTTACTAATTATTATGGGACAAAATATAATCCTAAAATTTTTTCCTTTATATGATTTCTAGATTACTTATACCATTCCATGCATTTATCTCCTTGTAAATGGAGTTTTCTAAAATTGTAGCTCTAATGTTATTGCAAAATGTGTTTGCCTAATTCCACACTTTAGATTAAAACCCCTTTTTTATGGTTTTTATGGCAAATACTCTTGCTTTGGCTTATCTATGTGATCTAAGCAATTAAACAAGTATTTGGGATGGGATAAAATTCACTGGTAGCGTGTTTGCCTTGGATACATGAAGCCCTGGGTTTGGTCCCCAGCACTCCTAAAAAGTGTTTCAAAAGGAAAAAAGCATTTATTACATACAGCCGTCAAGGTACAGTCTGTACAGGTAACAATTTATTTATTCCTCTGATAACTTAAATATATTGTTCTTGCCATTTGACCGAAGGTCAGGAAAGGAAGAGCATCTGCCCAGTCAGAACCATGGTTCAAACACATTTCATTCTTAGTTTACACTCCTTTAGAGCAGGAACAAAAGTACTGGAATACTCACAAGACAGCATAAGATGCTCTCTCAGTACACAATGTCATGGCTCCATCCAGCTAGTGTGTGTGGGGGGGTGGGGGCAGTGCCCCAATACAAATAGCAGCTTTTCTTAAAACCGGGATTGATTGCCAAGGTCAACCTTTCTGTAGAAACATGGGTGCATTGCCAGGATTCTGTCAGCAACTATAATAGAAGATGCATTTATGAATCATGCTCTAAGTTGATATTGCAGCTGTGTGTTGAGTCACTGACCAATCAGTGTGCTGCACTGGTAATAGTCAAGCGTTGGGTGAAGACTGTGAGGCGTAATTGCAGGTGATTATCTTCCTCCTGCATACATTAGCTGCAGTCAGGGAAAGTTCATGAGTTCAGCAGTTGAGAAACACGGCAAAACACCTGGCCCCAAGTCAGAATCCATACCCTCTAGATGTGTCATGTGTTTCTTCATGCAAATCCTGTTTTTCCTGGATGCTGTATACTTAGCAAATGTAAATATCATCAGAAATACAATTTATTTTCAAGAATTCCTGATCTCTCCACATAGCGAAAGAGAAAACTTGATTTGGGGGAGGAAGTTGATATTCACGGTTACAGTGCCATTTGAGGTTGGTATTTTTCTGTAAGGGTTTTTGTGGAGTCTCACTTGAATTCTTATGATAAACATCAGATTAAGAAGCAATTAAAGAGTTACTTCATTATACCATATCAGATCCACATTTTTCATATTCCAATTCTATGCTTCCTATCAATCCTTTGTCAAAATTACACATGAAGCTTAGAATATATTTATCCATGTAGTTTTTCCCCTATACCCAGGACTTCAGAAGTCATAGATTTGAGGGAAAGAGATAACAAGTACTCTCAATAGCATTTCACAGACAGAACTGAGGATGACGATAGCAGGCCCATGTGACAGTTTAGGAGGTGAACGGAGCAGAGCCCTCTCCTAGACCCCTTATCAGAATATTCCCTGCGCAACTTCCACCAACTCCAAGCAACAGCCACGTCCCTGCTTTCCAGGCAGCTTCTTGGGTTTTCTTCTCCCTGTATTTCCCTCCTGGAACCAGAGATCTATTTTTGTTTCAGAAGCACTCACCCTAGCTTAATGCTCACTTTCGAGCTTGCCCTAGGCTTGAACTAGCAAGCTTTGTCAGGCCTTAGCGGTGGCAGAGAAAGAAGAACAGGTACATAGGTCAGTCATTTTTGCGCCCCCTTCATCCACTAGATTTGATTTGCAGAGCCAGCTCTGTTACTCAGAACCGCAGCAGTGCTGAGAGGCCCGTTGTGTTTGGGACTTTCTCCAGATGGAGATGTGTGTGCACGCAGTCCTCGCTGTGTGAGACGCCTGCAGTTTGCCCACTGCCTTCCTCTACTACATATAACTCCCTGAGTGTAACGGGAGTGTCAACAACTGAGACTGCATACGTGCACACTTCTCTTCCAGGCTTAGGAGCAGTAGTGTAGGATTTAGCGTAGGACTACTGGACACATTTTGGTTTGGATTCTTACACGGGCAGATTCTGAGCTAAGCATTTAAGTACAAATAGTTTCTTAGAGACAAGAAGGACACAGGTTAGGAGAGTGGGGAGGAAAAAGAGGGAAAGGAAGGCAGTCCGCACGGGGTGCAGTCAGCACAGGGCGCACCCTTTAGCTGGTTACCAATGCAGGCGGCCCTGGACCCCAGACAAAGCTGTTAACTTCACAGTTCAAACTGCTTCGCTGCTTTAAACACAGAAACCTCAGCTGGTCAGAAGATTTAATTAACTCTCGTTCACTTTCTTCACCTTATAATCACTGTGTTGTTTATTTATCCTGGAGAGTTTATACTCCTTAAATGATGTGGTGCCCTTAAAGGGCTGTCTTTGGAATTATTATGAATTTACTAATGAAACAAAAACTTAGAACTGAGTATTTTGTGGCTAGAGCTGATGTGATATCTGTTGCAGGATAAATGAAAACAATGTGCTAACTTAACATATATTAAATCTCAGCGTAACTATTTAAAATAGAGACCAACAGTATATTTGGGGAGTAGTCCTTCACCACTATTGTGTCCAGTTCCGAACTTATAGTACAGGTGGAAACCACACTGCGTGGCTCCTTCAGTCCATTTAATTATTGTTTTCTGAATTATGTTTAAAAGTCCTTTCTTACTGTCTGCACTCAGAGAAGACTGCAAGCGCTGCTTCTGACTGCACTGCCCCTCCTTTCACCCTTACCTCTCCGAGATAACTTCAAAAGATTTCTCAATCTCTAGAGTCAAGTATTAAAAAAAAAAAACAACACTGTGAGGTTTATGCCTCTAATCTCAGCATCTGGGAGGCGGAGGCAGGAGGATAATAAGTTTAAGCCCAGACTGATCAGGTCAGTGACTTAGCAAGACCCCATCTCAAAAATAAAAATTGAAAAGGGATAGGGATGTAGTTCAGGGTGAAGCCCTGGATTCAACCTCTAGCACCAAATCAGTTGATCAGTCAAGCAATATTAGGTGTGAAGAGCAGTTCTGATAAGAAGCAGGCAGGCTGTAAGGTGGAGAGATGTTTTTCATGCATCTAAACAGCAATTCTTTTTTCTCATTGGAAATTATCTAAAATTACACACACACATATATGTATGGTGTGTGTGTGTGTGTGTGTGCATCTGTAACACTAAGTGTGGAACTATGCATTTAGGAGCTGCTGCTGTAAGAAATAATGTCCTTATGAAATGTTTATCTTTTAATCTTGGAAACTGCATTAATCCTAAAAGAATGATGAAAACAAATATTAGGAATATACTTTTCATCAGACACTGACTGTGGTGTGGTCCAGAAGAATAAAGACTTTTAGCATTAGCACAACAGCTGCTGGGTTATTCAGGGGTCGTACTGTTATTTTATTTTTGTTTTTCGCTAACGCATAAGCATTTGAACTTGTATTAAGTGGTGTGTATTCTCTAACATTGGATTTCAGGGTCTAAATGCAGACATTTCTGCTTGGATATTTTTAGAATATGGGCGGAGGTCACTCTTCTGAGCGATCAGGCTTTACAAACTCCTTTAAACTTACTTGTATGTGATAGACTCAGAGTTACAGAGATATGTTTTGTTTTTGCTTTGAGTGAAATTCCCCCCAAAAATCCTACTTGTTTAGCTAATTTTCATCATGTTTTCTATATAATTAAAAATACCCTTTGAAATTGTTTCATAGTTAAATATTATCATTAATTTTTGTGATGTTTCTGATAATTACTTGAAGAACTAACATTTATTTGATAGTTTTCCTAGGTTCACTCCAATTTTTTTAACCCCAGAGTTTATTCTATCCCTGAATAAATTTTAATATATAGAAAATATCACTATCAAAAGACAGATATTACTAAATTTTAAAATGTTTAAGTGCTTCTAATCTCTTCTCAACCAAAATAGCAATATTCATGAGAAAAAGAAGATAATTAACTAAAATTCACTGAGCATGTGAGCACCAAAAATAATTCTTAAAGCAGCTGATACGGTTAATATAACACTTTAATAGTGGAGATAATTTCCTGTTTTAGCAATTGCTTAGGACACAGAAACCCAAATACCCAAAGATGAGTTAATGGAGGCAAATTCTGACTTGCGCAGTTCTGCCTCCTAAGCTCAAAATACTTATTACAAATGAAAAGAAAATAATTTCAGTGCTTGTACTTCAACTAATTTTCATTGGCCATCTACTATACATTAGGCATTGAGAACACAACGCTGACCAAGATTCGGTTATTGCCTTCAGGAAGCCCCTATGTAGTTTCTGACTCTATTCAGGAGTGGAGTACTTCGAGACTTGATTTGTGTTAAAAGTTCGTTTAAACCAGTCAGCTATAGTCAGTGTTCATGACTTTGCTGTTCAGAAAACCCCAAGATTATCTACCATTTTCATTTAGCATTTGCTGGGGCAATGAGGAAGACTGAATTTGATGAAAAATACAGAAATCTTCCTATCACAATTCACTTGTTATGCCCTAAAAAAAAGACTTTCTAGAAATGATTAAAACACATGCACACACAGTTCAACTTCACACCACACCGTTGTTTGGATTTTAAATGTCTTCCAAAGACCCAAGTATATAAGGCTTGGTCCCCAAGATGGTGTTATTGTGAGGTGGGCACTTTAAGAGGTGGAACCTACCAAGAAGTCTTTAAAGCATCAGGGTGTGGCAGAGAAGGGGATGTGAGACTCACTCTCCTCTTTTCCCTCCCTTTACCTTTCTCTATAAGGTGAGTGATTTTGCTGTGTCAGGTGTTCCCAAGTCATTTGTCTGGCTCCATCGCAGATGAAATAGCAACAAGACTAACCATGATGGGGACTGAAACTGGCACAACTGTGGGCAAAGTGAAACTCTTCAAAGTGATTATCCCAAGTATTTTGTTCTAATAACACATACCTCCTCTCCATTCTACCTGCCAATGAAGGGCACACTTCAGCACCAAAGCTACATTATCCTCTGTGGTAATCACTAGCTTCAGGTGACACTTAAGTTCAATTTCAAGTCTAGCTTCTTAATTGCAGTAACTTCATTTGAAGTGCTGAAGAGCTACACATGGTTATTAGGCATCGTATAAGCTTACATATATTCACAGGCACAGAAGCTTCTCCTCATGATAGCGAATTTTATTAGCCTATGAACTAGATCTGTAATTCAAAATAATATATTTAGGGGATTGTAGTAGTGAATGATTTTAGATATATTACACAATAAAGGAATTATTGCATACCTGATTGCATCCAGGATTGACCTGTTCCACATTTTTAAGCCTCTCCCCAGTTAACAGACAGAATGAATGACTTTAGAGATATATCAAGACACATTTCATGTTTCTGAGTTTACACAACTCTTCTTATTGAACATGCTTGCATGTGCGAACCAGTGGGATGCTCGATCTATGTTGGTTTTCCTGCTCATGCCTCACATGAAGTCAGTAATGTATAGAAAACTGCTAAGAATTTGCATGAAAAGATATGTTCCTATGGAGGGCATGGGGCTTGAAGTTGAGTGTTTGGATTTGGTGACCTGTTTTTACTCTTTGAACTTCTTATCATGAGCATCTATTACTGTCATTAGAAAAAATGCAAATAAGTAACTAAAACTATTTTACCTAAAAAGTAAATGCTACTTTTCCAAATAGTTGAGATAGTATTATATCCTACTTTCACCATGGAAATGTGGCTTACGTACTTATTTTGTTGGTATATTTACTTGGTCAGGTCAAACACAGGCTCTTGCACTGAGCTACATCTCCAGCCCTTTTTTTGTTGTTTTTTTGTTTGTTTGTTTGTTTGTTTTTGAGACAAAGCTTCCTTTGCTTGCCCACACTGGCCTGGCACTCGCCCTTCTCCTGCCTCACTGTTCAGAGCACTAATTTCTCTGGGTAATGATTATGAATGTGAATTAGATCAAGGCATTTGGATAGAAAAGCAATATGGTATTTCCATGTTTCCAAGGGCCTTGTTTTTTTTATTTTAAAGAAAATAATTTTTAAAAACATTAAAAATGATACAGAATTTCAAAACAAGGTGATAGGAAATCCACAATGGTTGCTGTTTTTAAGGAGGTGGGATGAATGCATGTAAGACTGTTTCATGCATATCTAGAAAGGAGCTCAGGGAAAACCTCTGTGCTTCCCGCTCAGAGTTTTGGGGCTTTCCGGGTAAAAGAAGCTTCTCAGGTGCCTGAAATTTTTCCTCACATGCTTAGACTTCAAAAGTTATTGCTAGACAGATTTCATGGTTGTACATGCTAGCCTCATCACACAGTCATGGGCTCTGCTGTCTTGGTCCCTGGGCCTGCACAGCCCTTCTCTGGGCTTAAAGGTCCTTGTGTGGATTTTCTCCCTCCCCAGGTGGACTTCACAACTTTCTCTTTAGCACCTTTCCTGATGCTAAGAACAAAGATCTATTTTCCTCTATATTAAACTTCTTTTCCTTGTCTCTGTCTCACCTGTACAAACTAAACATTAGGTTCACTACTGGTAAATAATTAAATTAACTTCAACCAGGAAACTAACAGGAATAATATAAATTTTCAATAATTACTCAGTCATCGATGGCCATGACACCCTGAAGGCACCTGATCTCACCAATAATTACTCAGTCACCTGGTACCATGGATGCCATCCTGGGTGCTTAACTTTTGTTGATATGAAGATTAAAGTAGAGCAAAGTGGGTTTGTTTTCCTCCACTAAGACAAAATGCAAATACAAGTAACATTAAAAAATACATACTTTTAGAAATGTGGTAAGTTCGTTATTTAATGGTATAAAAAGAGCATATAGGGGATTTTGATGCTTATTATTCATTTTAAATAATGTAGATTCAGGACAGCTTTTCTTCCTTAGGATACACAAGATCTGATATCTAACGGTATTATGCTGAGTAACAAAAACACATTGAAGAAACCGACCCTTGTACTTTGCCATATATATGGGTACTTACTTCCTTGACCATTTATGTATAGGCTGAATCACTGAACTTGTCAATGAGACGGTCACCAAATTTTTGTTGGATGTTACATGGCTTTGGTAAGGATCCTGTCCAATGCTATTAAACATAACAGCATTAATGGGCATCCTAGGGAATTAAACTTTGACGTACTGAAATTTATTTCATAAAGGGTCAATTTTTCCAGACTATGTCAAGATAGATATTCCTGTAAAATAAATGCCTCTGAAACTTTCTTTGTAATGTTTAGAAAGTTTAGGTCAAGAGACTTAAAAGTAGTCATATTTTTTGCCCCTTTAATACAACTTACGAAAAAAATCTATGCTGAGGAAACTATCAGATATTTGATAAAAGATTTAATGAGTGTTATGTTCACTAAATCCTAGTTGTACCAGAATAAAAAGAATATAAATGACTAATTTTAGGTAAGTGGTTAAAGTATCCATACTGCAAGGTCTGTGTTGTTATTAAAAACGATGTGCCTTTCCAAAAATATATGCAAATGTAATTCCGAAAGAATTTTTATGTGACACCACTTTAGCTAGGTTATTCAAAGTTTTGAAAGTACACGTATACAAATAAAAACTGAAAGACCAGTACATGATAACCATTTTAAGAATCTGGTATACTTCTGGTTGATAAAATTACATTTGTTGTTTTCTTTTTGGAATTTTTCTCTATTTGCCTAATGACCAAATAAATTACATCTGATGACATTTTTACCAAGTAAAAAAATCACTTGTCCATTATTATCAAACCTTCCTTCATGCTAGTACTTCACTTGAGAGACACTAAAAAAATGTCATACGAATGATGAGTAAAAGTGTACCTTTGATTTATACAAATATATAAGCAATAAATACCTTGTCCTAAAGTACTCACAACTAAACAAATGAGCAAAAAGCAAATACTAGACATCGTTTTGGAGCCTTATAACTTGCTGAATTCAAACTGTGATGGGTATGTGTTCTCTTTTCTGAAATCGTGAAGCTTCAAATGCAGGCTGTTATTAGTGTCGGCCTTTAAAACTAACAAAGAAAAATTATCCACTTGGCTTCCTGTCGGTGCTTTCCTCAGAGGAGAAAAGAACCCAGTGCAGAAACAGCCATGTTCCCACCCTGCTGAGCGGTCACAGGAGAAAGAAGGAAACCTGCAAGATATTGACAGTGATGTTGAAACCAGAGGCGACAGATCTCACTGCCCATTGCAAAGCAAAGCTACTGCTTCTCAAAGTATCATAATTCATGGAAATCTGCTAAGCAAAAACAAACACAGAATAAGACAGGTGAATGGAGATTGAAAGACAAAATCAAATTTTAGAAAACTATATTAATATGGAAGAAGAAAATTCAAGCTACTCTGGGACATTTGTATGTAACTGCATCTAGATGGCTTTGTAGCCCTGAGTTGATTGCTACAGACTTAGCTAGCAATTCACTTTGTACCTGCCAGGCACTTGAAGTACTGCTTGCATTGTGACTACATGCAAGTAACTTAACCTTTCAAAAATCTCAGTTTATTATCTCTACAATGGGGATAATAATAGCACTTAATTCATACGGCAGTTGTGAGCATAGAAAAAATACACAGCATCCGAGATGATTAAAGCTTTAATGAGTATTAATAGTCACTGTCCATGTTATTCATGAACATTTCACCTCTTGAAAATGTAAATGCATTCAAATTGAGTTCAATTTTTTACTGTATTTTAGCTGTATTTAGAGAAAATACATCTTCCTTACAACCTATTCAAGTTTTAAAGTCCTATCAAGTTATCAAACAGCTATTTCAGTGTGACAATCTGTTACTAAGTGCATGAGGTTATACTGCACAGAAGTTTAATTCTATGTGATAAATAGTAATCTTAGAGTTAAAGGTATTAGTGGAAATCTTCCTCAGATCTTACCACGTTCTTAACTGTATGTATATGTGTATGAGAGAGAGAGAATTCCAAATGCCAAACACAAGTTCAAAATCATGAAGGATATCAGCCCAAAGTGAACTAGCAGTCCCTTAGAAAGTCTGCATGAGAATTAATCTATTGATTTGTTAACCATTCATAAGTTAAACTGGCCCCATGAATGAGTCTCATTTTGAATGAAGAAGTTGCACAGGAAAAAGTTTCTTATAGAATCATCTGTTTAGACATAGAAATTTGGACAACCACTTACAGTTTTTTGTTTGCTCCCTAGGATGGTTCCCCCTTCTCTGACTCACACAGCTTCAAAGTGGAAAGCACTCGTGCTTACACTACTGCAAGTGAGATGGCCCAAAGCAAACCTCAGGAGGAATCGCATCCTCCGCATGGAGCAGATCTGTGGCTCCAATTCTAGTTTGCCAGTATTTCTGCAAGATGACAATTCTTTTTTTTTTCTTAATGTGTTAACATACAAGCATTTTAATAGCTGTACAAAGGAATATGAATATTCAAACAAGTAAGCTAAGTTATAATCATCACTCGGGACTAAGTAAAGTGATGATCACTTTGAATGCAGGAGCCATGGGGCTGTAAGGTTTTCTTCAGGGACTCGCCTGTTTCCTGACATGATGTGACTTACACTGACCTACAGTGCCCCCAGCGTGGTTTCGTCATTAACATTCTGGGTCTGGCAGGCTGACCCATAGTTGGCAAGTTAAGAATTTTTTCAAATGTTTGCAGAACTAACCAACAATGAAATAAACACAAAGAAGCAGAAATTACTAAATAAGAAGTTTAAAAATCACTGAGTGAGAAAAATGAAAAAGCACTTATCAACTCAAAGAAAAAGGAAAATTTAAATAAATTTTTGAGGGAAAACAGCCAGCATGAACCTTATACAACTATGATGACCTCAAAAATATGCTAATGGTTGATAAACAGAGTTAGCTTAATGATGTGTGGCATCCTTAATATGTTAATGGTTGAGTAAACTGATTTATAATGCCCCTGCCTGGCCTGTGAGTCCACCCCTCAACTTCTCTGTCACTGGTGTGCAGTTGAAATGACATAGCCTATCAGCATGTGTTCTACTGTCCTAATGTGACTGGTTTTTCAGTCATTAAGATGTTTTTTACTATTACTCTTCTTCTTCGAACCTAAAACACATACTCAAGAAAGCTAATTTGTGTTCTGGTTAGAAGGTGGGTATTAATTAGTGCCACTTCTGTAACTACGCCATATTTAAACTGATGGTATTTGTTACACATCAGCTCCAACTGTCTCTTTAGCAAAATCACTTTTCCTCATCACCTATGACTTACGTCTTATCAGCATCAAGAGGAAATAAAACTAAGCCACACCTATTTATTTTTGCATCCAGGCTCTCCAACTGAGTTACTCTATTGATAGCACTTACTTGTAACATGGAACATTTTTTCAGATGAGTAATTTCATAATGCTAGATGATAAGAATACATTGTTGTAGTCTGTTTCCTGAACATACTCAGCTATCATCACTGGAATAATGGCACTAAAGCAAGGCCTCTAATTTTGTTACATTGTTTCTTGAAGGCATATACTCACAAAGACTCCTCTTTATTTCTTTTCTTTTTTTCTAAATATTCCCACAGGTACTAAGCACAAAACCATGTTAGAAGCACGAAATGGAAGTGGAACTATCAAAGCTTTTCCTCGGGCAGGGGTAAAAGGCAAAGGACCTGTCAATAAGGGAAACACAGGCCTCCAAAACAAAACATTTCACTGTGAAATCTGTGATGTGCACGTCAACTCGGAAACACAACTTAAACAGGTTGGTAACATAATCTGGGGATGAAAACAAATTAGGCACTCTTATAGCCAGCATGTGTGTGCTTTCACTCTTCCTTTTGTGAATTTTTTCCGATCCATCCATTCATCCATCCATCCATCAGCCTACTTCCTTATCTTCTATTCACTGTCACTGTATGTGTATGAATATTTTAGTTGCTGAGGAAATAACTAAAATGCAGGGGTTCTAGGACCTTTTGTAAACTGTTGGCAGAGAAAGAGTATCAGATCTTTTTCTTACCATGTTTCGCACTCAAAAGTGTTGATATTCATTAAAACATCAATTTGTAATGTTCCATTTTTATCTTTTAGATAGTGCATGTCACACCTCATGTGTACTATGTCATTCTTTTATTGTATGCACTTTATTATATGGTATCATACTATCTTTCTGCAGCTCCCTGCTAATGGTATGCCTAATTATGTCACATTCATATGTATTCTGAATGACCTTCTAAAGAGATCAGTTGTACATTTCCAACTGAAATCAGGCTCTTATACTATGCTGCATTTTATATGTATATGTAGGATATTTTGCTGATTTGATATACCTTAGTTGTTTATCTTTAGCATTTAAGGGGTTGACATTTGGATGTACAAATGTGGGGATAAATATTGGTATGGAAATAAACTCATGCCTGCCTGGGCATCTTTGTTTATTTGCACATAAAATTCCTTTAGGCATTTCTTTCCTTTGTAAACACTTCTAAACATGGAGATGTGTGCAAGGAGAAGACAGAAAAAAACTGGAGAAAAAGATCCTTTTATTTGGTAAAAATATACTAAAATGGACAGCATAAAAATAGATCCTGAAGGCATCAGAATCCAAGGGCAAAAGTACATGTTCTTTTATTTTTGTCTTTCTGAAACTTGCATGAAATAATTATTATCTTTTCCCAAGTTAAAAAGCATTTTAGATTATATGGGAGGATGACTTTTTAAAACTGTCATTTTTAATTGCTCTTCACAGCACATTAGCAGTAGAAGGCACAAAGACAGAGCTGCTGGGAAGCCCCCGAAACCTAAATACAGTCCCTACAACAAGCTACAGAAAGCAGCACACCCACTGGGGGTGAGTATCATTTTTGCTTGCCAGGACACAGTACAATGTCTCTAATGTCCCATAGTCTACCGACCTTTGCATAATAAATATAATAAATAGAATGTACCCAAAATTACGATTAATTTTTGAGTCCAACTAATATTCCACCATGCAGTTACTCATCTCATAATTCTTTTCAGTGTCTTGCCATCTTTAACCAAAACCAGGTATCTTATCTCTTTGGCTGGGGTTTAGTTTTATCACAGAGCACAGTGGAAGGAAGAAAGCCAGACTCTTGATTTCAGTGAATTATTCCATTAAAACTGGTCTTGCTATTAGTGAACATGTAAATAAGGTCAGTGAAAACAAATTCTTGAATTGCCTTTTTAATATATTCAAGAGATAAAGCATTGCTATTACTGATAGTTCAATAATTTTGAAGTTTTAAAAAGCAGTTTCAGCCTGAGTGTGGTGGTGCATACCTGTAATTCCAACACTAGAAAGGCTGAGGCAAGAGGATCGCCTTAAATTTGAGACCAGCCTGGGCTACACAGTAAATTCAAAGCCAGCTTGGACTACAGAGTGAGACCCTGTCTCAAAAAGAAAAATTAAAACAAAGATAAGATAAAATTTTCAGGATATGGCTCAGTAAATTATTCATGTAGAGATACTATGTAAAACCTTGGAAAATAATCCTGAGAAATACCTTCTCTCCATTATTCTACAAGTGTTGGTTAGATTAGAAAGCATAATACTGTAATGTCCCAACCTGGATTGTTTGGTAGAGCTTAAAAGACAATCTGGGAAACCTTCTGATATTGTAGGAGTGTTGATGGGCAAATGCTTTTCTTCTGGTTGAGATGATCATACTTTCACCAAAGAGACCCAGGTCTCAGTGAAATTGTAGCAATAGTTTACCTACAATATATGCCAAATTATACCTTGTGAAGTCTGTTTCCTTAAAATAGATTTTATTAATAACTGATGCTGGTATGTACAGCTAACACATAAAAATACAGTTATAAGAAACTTCCAATCATCTATTATGAGACTCCACTATGGACTGACCCAATTAATTTGGTAGGATTCTCCATTTTATGAAAATGAAGTGACTTTAATCTTTTTTACAAAAACAATTTTAGCTGCATTGGGAGATGATGACTTCTGTGCAGATCTGATATTTTAGCACCACTAGTCATATCCCTAAATTTTTTCTAACACAGATGCAGATTTGACGATCAAATAAATTGTGTTACTACTAAGACTTCAAACTCACCTTCTTACCTATTTCTTCAAGTAGGAACAACCTCCCCAGTGAGAACAGGTATCTCGCTAATGCTAGTGCTGCTAGTCAGAGAATGAGTTAGCTTTGTTGAATAAGACTGAGCATATAAGATAGCCGTTTGCACAAAGAAAAAGAGGAACATGTCAAAATTTGGAGAAAATCAATTTTCTTTGCCTTTTTATTGAGGTGAATGTTTTGAGAGGCACTTCGCACAGCAGGAAGCTGCATGCTTTCTGCCTCCCAGTTGACATATTTCGACAGTCTAATTGCATTGATGATAGCGATGAATCTCTCCAAAGATGTCTGCGTCTTGACAGTTAATGTGCCTGTAAAGGGTGGTATGAAAGTGTCCTACCCTTTTTCGTAATGAATATTTTCCCCGACAAGAATATTTTCAGCTTCTTGGTAGACCATTGTTAGTTCCCTTCCATCTCTTCCAAAGGGAACATGTTCTATACTTTCTCATTTCTTCATTGTCAATACGAAAGTATGAGTTTATGTTTGTCGTCACTTGTCAGTGTATTTGGACTCTAAGGAAAGATTTCAAAATTTGGGTTTACATCTTTTTATCCCCTTTCAGGTAAAATTAGTATTTTCAAAAGAACCTTCAAAGCCATTGGCCCCCAGAATTCTTCCAAACCCACTGGCAGCCGCAGCAGCTGCTGCTGCTGTAGCTGTGAATTCTCCCTTCAGTCTCCGAACTGCTCCTGCGGCGACGCTGTTCCAGACCTCGGCGCTCCCGCCAGCACTCCTCCGGCCGGCTCCTGGACCCATTCGGACGGCCCACACTCCTGTGCTGTTTGCTCCCTACTGAATCCCGAACAGGAGTTACTGTACTGCAATAATTTTTCAGAACAGAAAAGCAAACAAAAGAGAACTATGCAGTGTTTATTTATAGTTTAAAGTATATATGAAGAGCCAGGACTTTTGATAGTAAATTGAAAAGATTATTAAAAGAGGGAGGGGACTGGGGTTGGGAGGGAGGGAGTGATATTTTCTCCAAATTAAAGCATTCCTCTTGAACATTGTTTTAGAAGTGATCTCCAGCATTGACTCGTAGTGGCATCTAGAATTTCTGAGCCTTTGTGACTGTGCTTTTGGGCACTGATTTCCCCCCTGCGTTGTCTTTTCTGCTTTATGAAACAACTACACATTGTCTAAGGGCATTAACTGGTTCCAATGTATATATAATAATTTACTCTGTAGATTAAAGTAAAACAAAAATGGAAAAATATTACAAAAAAAAAAAACACAAAATCAACACTGTGAATAGTAGTACCCGCGCTGGTCTTCTCGCTATGACAGCAGTTACTGGGTATTTATCCCAACAAAGTAGATACAGTAGATGTCTTGTAAAACAATAGTGCTGTGTCTCAATCTATGCCATTAGGATTTAAAGAATTGCAAAAGGTAGAATAACTATGTCATACAAGTAAGCAGTACAAAAAATAATAATAATAAACTACACACCCAGTGGTGTCATGGAGGCCTTCCTGGTCAACATTCTCCCCTCCTGTCCAGCTTGGACTTAGAACAGGGCTATACTGAAAGGTGGGAGAGGCATTAATGATGGTAATTTCTTAACACATTTCCCACCCTGTAAAAGTATTGCTGGAAACAGGGAACTGTGTGTAATGAGTTTATATCTGAACACAGATAAACCCATGTACTATGGGTATTTAGAAAGAAATCAGTACAACCGTTCTGCTTTGTGGAGCAAATCATAACCTCAAATGATCTCTCATCTTTCAGGTGATGCAAGGTAAAGATCTCTCATGTTAGTACCTATCTTATAAAACAGAGACTAATATATCTCTGCAGTATTTCCTTTATATCATACCAGTAGGCTTATCTCAAAGGTTTCTGCTTTAAATATATGGCAGAATTAAGTATCAACTATTGTTGTGGGTTTACAATTTTTAAGATTTTCTACTGACATGATATAAACATTTAAATACTACGAACCATAACAAACATAAATCAAAATTAATTGTACACCAATGATATAGTGCTAAAAAGTACTGCTAAGGTCCACCATTTCCTAAGTGGAGTTGTGAGATACTGACAGGCTTTGATATTCACCCTAGAGCTGAAGGGAGTTGATGTTTTACCTTTAAAACAAGATTTATCAGGGGTATATATAAATATATGTATATTGTATATATGTTAGAAAGAGTAAGAGAATAACTTATAAAGAGAAAAATCTATATAAAATAAATCTATAACCATTCAGTGTTACATGTTATCATTAAATTGGTAACAAACGGCATAAAATAGCTGTGCCTTTAATTTGAGATAAAGGCTATTTGCTTTTTCCCATAGAAAGCGAACATATACCTATCGTTATGATGGGATATGACGCAGCAAGTCTGTTGCGTTAATAAGAACAACACTCAAATACAAAGCAAGTCAAAATCATATACAAGTCAACCCTATGTGATTTAGGTGTAGAGAAAAATTATTTTTTGAAAAGGTTTTGTAAAGGCTATTTAAAAATATAGGGAAGGGCTGGGCATAGCCTTCCTGAAATTACTCTTATCTAAACTGTGGTGACCTTCAAAGAGGTATAAGGAATCAAGGCAAAACCATTGAAGAGATAGGTATTTAGCATTTGTCCTTTTATATTTAAGAAACATCCATAGCGTGCTTGGTGCTCAACATTAAACACGGTCTTTGGAGTACTTCTCCTCTGTCTAGCTGTAGAAATTTTTCATATAAATGTATCTGGAAGGCAGTTGGCTTTATTTATTTTTGTTAAGCAACCAAAACAAAACAAAAAAGGGCAAAAATGAAAAGAACAAAGAAGAAAGGAAGGAAGGAACAAAGGCAGGAGAGCATAAGAAAATGTATTTCAACAGTTTTCTGGTGAGAAGAATTCAAGCCATGCCTTCATTAAACACATTGGTTAGCATTAAAATTTGCTTCTGAAAGTACTGTATCTGGTGATTTTGCGTTTTCCCATGTCTTTACGACCTGAACAAGTCTGTCTGCCTGCCTTTTCTGTCCTTTCCTTTCCTTTCCTTCCCTTCCCTTCCCTTCCCTTCCCTTCCCTTCCCTTCCCTTTCCTTTTTACTTTTCTTTTTTTCTTCTGTTCCTCCAGATCCAACTAAGAGTTAAACATGAGCCTGTTATTTTGGGCTTTCTGTGCCATTTGCCCAGCTTCTAATCATCTTGAATTTTATGTTTTTCTTTTGACAGTATTAAATATTTTGCTCTTTCACTACATTCATCCCTGTGTAGTAGTTTTTGCATCTGATGAGGTCTCCTTTCTGTTGAAGACCTTGATGTTAATTGATGCAGTGTGCTTTTGTTGTCCTCCCCATTTTCGCCAATGTCAATGGGCCAGTCCACCAGAGGTCAGGGCCTGTGGACACAGGGTCCTGGGTCACAAGGTGTTACTAACTAGTGATTTGCTGGGAACAAACCAATCAGCCATACTTTCTTCATCAGCCATATGAGAAAACTCAGAAATACCTGGATCCCTTCTGCCTCACTTCGCTATGGAACCATTTCTGTTCAAATGGTCTCTTAAATTGGAGTTGTAAACATCAATTGTCTTTTATTCACTACCTAATAAAGGATGAAGCCTAACCATAGAACTTACAATGGATTCTCTGTAAATTGTTTCCTCGTGCTCCACATATTTATCAAAACAGGATCAACATCTATTATAGCTCAGACTGCTATAAAGCCGTATCCTTTCCCCGAAGGAGCCTTTTCCATGAGTAAAGATTGACAGTTCGGACTGGTCAGCAGTGGTGCTTGGAACACCCCCAGAGGTAGTGTGAATTTATAGTTACACATACCTACCCATGCCTCACACCCATGGCAGGGAAAGTGATAGAGTAAACGTCTTTGGTTTCATTTGAAACAAATATAAATGCATTGCAAAGCTTCTGGGAAAAAGCGTTGTTTTACTTCATCCAGTTTTTCTGGACAAATGGGTAACAGTGGTGGGGGAGTTACTATATTTCTTGTCTGAGAAAACAAGTGACTACAGATGACAAATTACACCTCTCACTCCTTCTAAACTTTGAAGAGTAGTTGTTTCAGTCACGTCAACACAGTTGGCTTTTGGCAAGTTCTAGCACTGCTGCTTCCCCTGAAAGATTGTTCTCTTAGGTATTATAGGGTTCCCTCACACTGCTGCAGCCACCCACTGTAGTTATCATCAGAGACACAATCTTGTTGGCAAGGAACTATTTAAGAAAGACTGGTTATACTCATTTGGAAATTAAAAAGAACAGGAAATAAAGAATTAAAAATTAAAAGGCAATGAAATTTTAAAGATAAGCTCAAAGTGTATTTTAGACGTACATAACGTGTTTCTGAGGCACAGAACCGATATAGATAATAAACACAGCATTCAACTTTACTCAATTAAAAATTTCAATTAATATCTTTATTTTGTCACCCATGTAATCCAACTTTTCTGGAGTCAGAGCACAAATCTAAAAGATGAATGAAATGGTCTAAAAACTTCTACCTTTCAAATTACTGTGTAGAGCTACCTCTCTATATAGGAGCATAAACACCACTGCATTAATAACTGCACACAGGAAGGCAGCATGAAACGGTGGGGAAAGCAATGGGCCTAAGCTAAGTCAGTTTATTGTTATTGTAGTTGACTAATACCTTGCTTTTAAGTTCTTCAATCATTAAAATGGGCGAGGGTGATTAAAAGCTAAGCTAGCTTAACATTTCAATACTAAAAGATGATTTCCTACATTGCTTTCTGTAGTAAAACTGCAGTTCTGTAGTGAACAAAACAGGTAGCCTTCACTTCGATCAAGAAAAATGTCCTGCATTCCTTTCTATCTTGGGCATACATAGTACAGTAGGTTATTTATCTGCTCAATCAAAATGTTCATCTCACCAATTAAAACTGGGGTTGCTAATTCACTTGTTATTAGCAGACTCACACTAGGTCATGGCAAATATGCTGTCTCTCCTTTCTTAATCTGGATTAATAAAGTCAGAACAAAACCAATCCTGGTAAGAGCAATAGAAGACTGGCAGTGGGTGTGGGAGGGAGCAATACATGTTTACATGCATCGTCCTATCCTCTGTTGCTTTTTGTCGCCTTGGTAGAAGCAAACCTGTTGTGAGCCATATCTGATTCTGCGCTGAGTTTGTGGGTTTTAGCTAATAGCCTCTTTTTTAAGATGATTTCTTTCACACATACACACACACACACACACACACACAAACATTAGTCACACAATCTTTTCACTGCTATGAGAATTATTTGAACTAAATCCTACAACCTAATGTTTTACCTAATAACTGTTGGTCTTGTTAAACAGAGAGATTTATTTCTGGTATATCTCTCCTCAGTTGGGAATGGTATGCTGCAATAACTAGAAAGCCTTTTATCCAGAGGGGGAATTGGATCATTTATATAGCCTATCTCCATTGTCTCCTTGCTGGTACTGAGTATCAGGGTTTACAGTGAAAGATGGATGTGTTGTTATATCATTCTTATGTGGCCTACAAGTTTGTTACTTCCAAAAATGAATTTATGGCTCACCACAGTGATGAATGGTGACTGGGAGACAGGGTTCTATGCTGGGTTAACCTTATAAATGCTACTTGATTACAGTGCATGACAGTCATGAGAGGTCACAGAGTTTAAAGAATCCCCTGGATGGCTCATCAGTGTTCAGGTGTGAAAGGACTGAGGAAGACCCCCAGTTTTCAGTTCTTCTTTCCCCCTTCTCTGTGATGGAAAGCCAACCCTCCTAAGTAGCTGAGCTGACTGTGGAAACCGCCAGATATATCTGAAGTCAAATCTGATCATTAATATGTATGGCCAGGCTGAGTATCTTACAGTTTGATCCAGTTAACCAAGATTCTATAGAATTGTGCCATGCCCTTTTATGAACAAAAGGACTGCTTTAAATGCAATTTCCAAGAATAGAACTACAATAATTTTGTGTATGAAGTATAACTAAAAACAAGTGATTGTATAGTGGCCAACTATAAGATTAGTGCATATACATAGACTCTTTAAAATGTCAGTCCCAAGGCTTTTGATACCTGTCTTTTTTAATGCTAGGGTAAATTTATTTACAATGAAGACTTTGATTTTACATTAAGAAGAAGGATTCTAACCCTACATTTGGAAATCTTAATCATTTTAGAATACAAGGGATTAATAACTAGATATAATATCAAGGTACCAATTTATCTAGCAAGATTATTATGTAGAAGTTTGAGTTGGTAATGTAACTAGGTCATTTTATGTAAGCTACAGAGTTTGAGCGGAGAACATGAGCCTTTGTCAAATCTTCAATTCTAAGTAGTTGCAGAACTAGTAAAACAAGATTAAGAAAGTCAACAAAACAAAAGGAGGGCTCTACTAGAGACTAAGTTTACACTGATGAAAGTAAACAATTTTTTTAAAAGTCCCTGCAATATAAAAAAACAACAGTATAAGTATATTAAGTTATATTAACCAACAATAACATGTAGGTTTTATTGGACATTTGTCAAGCCTGTTTAAAATATATTATTGCCTCATTTTAGGGCAGGATACTTGTATTAAGAAAGGCTAATACTGGATAAAGACCTTTCATAAAATGCTTTGTGTTTTTATGGCTTCAAACTGTAATTAGTAGACATGTAAAAGAAATCAGATCCTTGAGATTTTGAGAAGTTAAACTTTTATAAAATAATCAAAAAAATTTCACGTGGTGGTATCCGGTTTTAAAAAAGATTACAGAAAAATGTGCAGGAGTGTTGGGTGATGGCGTAAAGGCTGGTGGTCAGAGGTCTGGGTGTAAGTTGACATCACAGAATGGTGAATACAGTTTTTGGCTTCACCACAAACTGTGAGGTAACTTCCTGGATAATTTGCTGATTTTTTCTGAAAAAAAGTAAGGGTAATAATTATTTTAACAAAGATGTGCTGAAATTAAAAGCTGAATTTAGTGAAAGAGAGTAATTTGCCACTCAAATTCATTCTAATATCTAAATTATTTCTATAAGCTTTAAAAAAACTTACTTTAAAATGCCATTTATACTTAGTGTTCAAATTCCTACTTTAAAATGAAACACATCTGATGTCAAAGCTACATAACATGAAGCTATGCACTTCACTTTGCCCTAGAAAACTTGCTTTCACAAAAACTGGATGTTTTGACTGCTTTAAAATAGTTATTATTAGCAAAACAATTATAAATATACCCTCTCATATAATTGAGTGATATCTATTCCTACTTATTGACATGCTCCAATTTCAACTTTATTCTCTAAATATATAGCTTTATCCACATGCATTTCATATCTACAAATGAAGGCAGTATTTTATTTTACAACAACCAATCTTCTTATTGGAAACTTGGGCATTCACATATAAAAACTTGAGTAATATTTTGAAATGTAAAAGACAGTGCTTGTTTGTTTTTTACCTGTTTGTAACTCTGCAGAAAACAACTTATGGGGAAAATATTATGGAAATTTTTTCCCTTATATTTTCATGGAATCAGGGCTCTGTCCAACATCAATCCTTTGGCAAAAGGCTTTCCAAGCTTTTGCTTGATAACACCATCGCTTCATATTTGAAAGACTATTGCCACCGATATTGAAGAGAGATAAAACAGGTAATACATTGAGTTTACAAAAAACCCAGACCGACAAATCTGAGGTTTAAACAGATTGTCATGCCTCCATTCACTGGCTACTGAAGAGAAGGAATTTTAATTTATCGATGAGATATGACATCACTATCCTGGTACAGAATTCCCACGTCCATCCTCATCTGTGTATTTGTGAGCCTGACGAGTAGCAGAAGGCAAAATACTCAGAGTGCAAATTCCTGCCACTCCGTATTCTTCATAAATGACTTTACCTTTTCTATCTTGCTGGATCATACCAAAGACCTTTCATTAGAGGTTCTAAGTGTCTCTAAGTCGACTCAGGCACTTCAAGTGGGTTTTTCTTGTGGGTTTTGCAATATGATGGTTGATAATTGAGTGAATTATTATTATATTTTAATTAAAATCCCAAATAACTGCCCTTTGTATGCCAATCAAGTACTAAATTAAAAATAGTAAATACAATTAGAGCAATTTGTTTGATGTGTTATGCCAGTTTTCTGTTTTATGTAAAAAAAAAATCTTCCCATATGTTAATTTCTTCCCCGTATGTCATGCAATGTAATCCCCCATATGTCAATAATGTCCCAGTATGAAATGGAGCTGCAATCAATTTTAGTGACTCAGATATCTAAAATATACCACATTTTACTTTGTCTGTGGTCCTGTACTAAGCTACATTTGTAGCTATGACCAATTAATCTTTATTTTTATCAAGAATTCTTTAAGAAAATCTTTTCCATTGCAATATAATAAAGACATGGGTGATATTTTTGTATGACAAAACCTCCCTGCTTCCTCTCCCAATTCCATGAACATCCTCAGCCTTTACCTTCGCTGAGAATATCCAGGTCATCAGGGTAAATATAACATTGCCTATGCTACATTTATATCTTAGTTATGACATGAAGGTGATCATTTGTTTCATCTCTTCCTTAGATAATCTTTAGATAATGTATCCAATCTAATACTTCTCGGTCTTGGTTTAAGTCTTACAAGTCTTTGGGAGAGAAATATTACAACAAATTTTCATATTGTGCCTGTTCACGGCCACTTGTTTGAATATCTTTTCATTCCCAGAAGTACAACAAATCTACTAACGCAGTTGTTTGGAGTGCTGTGTGAGGCTTCTGGTGACTCACAGAGCGTGCGTCTCACGACTGTGTCTCAAAAGAAATGTTTGATAGAAAAAGGTAGAATATTTTGTTTTTATTCAGTTCTGTATATCCCTATTCCATTGTCCCATCCTTCTTTGATAGAAAGATGAAAAATTCTCATCTTTAAACCAATAATATAGTGCCTTTCAATAAAGTATGAAGCAGAACAATCATTTTTCTTACGATTGTAAAACTTTTCAATGTAGACAATACATTTAAAAATGATATTTTGACATAAAGCTAAAAGTTTTAATTAACTCTCAAATATCTAAAGAAAAAAAATTTTTAAATGACAATTTATAATTTCTCTTGGAAGAATGATTTCAAGGGGCCGAGCATTGCAGTCCCCCTAGGACACTGTTAGCTGCAGTTGCACAGTGACTGCCCACTGTGGACCAAACACAGCTTTTACAGCTTCTTCTGAACTGTACTAGGCCCTTAGAAGCTCCAACCATTTTTTCCTTCCAGGCTTCTCTACTCCTTTTGTTTTAAGCCCCACCCCGTCTTATTTGTTCTCAGTCACTATGTCTCTTTAGCCAGCTAGTCTTGAGGGTTCCCACTGTCCCTCTACCTTCTGTCCCAATTTCATTATTGCTGAGTCCATTGTAATGCCTTTGATTTTAAACTGGAGAGGCAATTTTGACAGCGGGAAATGTTTTGTAAATATCAAACTTAGTAAATTCTCTTTCACTAAAATACGGACTGGTAGAATTTGACTTGAGTGGGTTAGGGAATTTCTTACAGTTGATATGAAGAAAATATTTGGTTCAGATAAAGGGGATCATATTCAAGAATGGGATTTTGGCAATTTCTTGTGTTCCCCGACACTAGAGTTTGTTTTCTGCTAATAACAGAAGTTGGAATTTAGGAACAAACACCAAGGTTATTTCATAGGAAGACAAGCTCTTATCTCTTACACTATTTATTTAAATCAAATATGAAGAAAATTTCAAAAATGTTTCTGAACATAGAGTTACTAAATACATTTTGTTCATGAAAACTGTTGCTCTCTCCTCACATACATGCAAACTGCCAGATAATCAATTTGAAAAGAACATATGTAGAATATTTTATTGCCTTTCTATATAACTCCCACCCCTCTCCACATATGAGAAGAGAATTTAAAATTTAGAATTATTCATAGCAAACTAGCTAGCTATTCTTATTTTTGGAGCAATAAACTAACCCAATTGACATGTTAGCATCCACAGTTTTAAAATTGCTCATTATCTACTAAGAAAAGTCTCTGTCATACTGTTTTCCTTAGAAATAAGAAAACAGGGCTATTCTGTTTAGTATTGCAAGCCAAGAGTTGTTGCCAATGCTAGATTTGAAATCTTGAATAACATACAACTTCACATTTTTTGAAGTATGTAATCTAGGCATTGTGAATAATTTCTGGCCAACTTCAAGGAAATTGTTCATGGTCTTTCTAAACATAGCCTGAGAATTGTTATGCTGGAGCTGAAACCAAATGTCAGCTAAGGTCTGATGCCTGGGAAAACAATTAGAACATTACTGAATTACCCTCCTGTTAAAGAGTTCACTTTCAAAAGCTAATTATCAGTTTATCATGTTTTATTCATTAATTCAAATTATTTTCAAGACTGTGAGAACAATTGCAGGTGAGTTGGGTTATAATGAGAAAGACTACATAAATATACACTCTCAAAATTTGTGATTTATTTTAAAACCACAAAGCAGGACTTCATGGAAGCAAAATGCTACATACAGTGGGAGAAAATGAAGCCTATTTTGACCACCTTACCCTTTTCTCCCCTCTGTTTCTTCTGTGTTTTTTTCTCTGGGTATCTTCCGAGTTAGAGGTGGGAGGAGCAGGGGTACAGTTTTCAGGGACATTTGATGTAGATATAGCTCTATAAATTTATGAAGAAAAATCCAGTTTATGATAACTCCCTGTGCTTGTGTACTCAGATACGTTAGTTTTCTGGAGCACTGAAACAAATTACCATACAACTTGGGTAAACAACAGATATCCATTCTTTCACAGTTCTGGAGCCAAAAGTTAAAAATTAAGGGTTTAGCAGGATTGGTTCTTTCTTAGGGATTCAGAACAGGAGTTTGCTTCATGAGTCTTTCCAAGTTTCTAGGAGTTTCCGGAAGTCTTTGGTATGCTGAGGCTTCATGCTGCAATCTGTCTTCACATTGGGGTGCTTTGTATGTAGCTTTATACCATCTTTCTTCTGAGTATCTATCTCTTCTTACAAGAATTTTGATCCAGAGAACTTACACTGAAACTTTATATGTTGCCCTTTAAAGGGATATTTACAACTTTAGAACTTTGGTAGCTAAATCAGTACCACCACAGATAGCACCTGGTTTGTTACTTATTTTTAATTATTTTTCTCAAATTTTAAAATGAGTAGGTTGAAATAAATGACAAAAGAGGACGTTTCTGATAAAAAATTTTATACAAATTTTACTATTTAATAAAATACATTTTTGAGTGAACTCACTAGAGAAGGAATGGAATTTTTTTCTTTGAATAGTAGAGCATATTTGAAACTACATATAAATTTATTGAATGTATTATTTTTGCACCTTTCTATCTCCCACCCAACCATTCATGCATCTGTTTCTTTTATGCTGTTATGATATTCTACAACTTATCAGAAAAGAGAAGGAAAGGTATTTAAGTTATGTTCAATGCCAGGCTTTACAAAAAGTAGATACCTTATTTCATCTATTCAATGATGACAGAAGGAATACCACTATTTACTGTTATAAATGTAAATAACACTGCAGAAGTGAAGTACCTTCCCCAAAGAAACAGTAAATGAGCTTTGGTGAAAAGCTTAAGTCAAGAACTTCAATGCCTATTTTTTCCTCCTCTACAGTGCCAAATTTTCAATCAGGATAATTCATGAAGAGAATAACAAAATTTCGTTAAATTTAGCTACAAAAGCAGAAATAATAAGAGATCATTTCTAGTACAGGATGAAGGATAAAGCTTTTAATTAAAATGAGAAAAATAATGATATAACTGGTCCAAATTAGATAAAATGGATTCAACTACTAGAACATCTGTGGTTGATAAAAACTAATAGGTCTCTGACTATATTTTGTATTTCAAGGTGTTCCCACTACAATATAATATCATTAACTGTCTGTATGTTCAACAACTGAGGTTTGGAGACCAAATATTAGAAAGAGAGATGGGCCAAGAGGATAGCCAATATTTTGGCTTTAGCCCTCCAAGGTCAATGAGGGCCCAAGACATAAGAGAACCTTTGCTGTGACATCCTATAACTCAGTTGAGTCCCTGATCTTCTGATCAACAAGATTGTGGGACCTCACAAGAAAATGATTCTATAGTATATAGTGTGCTTAAGGAGAGTCAGCAGGAGAAAGACGTCTCCCAAGCTATTAAAGAAAGCAACTTGGTCAAACAATGACCAGGATTCATCCAGAAGGCTGACACTGACAGGAGAACTGAGAGGCACTGTACATGGTTCCAAGGTAAATCCTGAGGAGATCTGGCTGATCTTGATAGATAAAATAAGTTAATTTTAATTAACACGGGGCTCACTTTCACTTGGTCTTACATATTCAGCAGAAAAGTACAACAACATGTATAATACAAAGCCATAGTAATACTAATTTCTCAAAAAAAAAAAATTTTGGTCATTCTTGCCTAGAGACTACCGAACTCCAAGTAATCATACAGATGAAACCAACAATAGATATACTATATTCCTCCTACCAGGATCCACCAGATCTACTTCATAAAGAGAATTCATAATGTCATAAATCATCATGGATGCCATCTTGGAACATGTGGCCATAGAAAAATGAGATCTTCAAACCAGTGGTGAAGTCTACTGCCAACAGACCCACCATGGATTCTACAGTGGACTAATCATTCTAATGTGCTTGTACCTTTTACTTTATTCTTAGTCTGCTACAGGGGACACCAAACCTGACATTGCTAGCCATATTTCAACTGCTGCAATTACCAAAAAAAAAAAAAAAAAGGAGGAATTGATGGAAACCACTATGAAGACACCATGAGCACAACTTAAATTAACCAATTGGCTTTTCATGCTTACTTGTGAGTCTTTTCAAGGCGTAGGCTCCTTCTCTGGAGATGGGTAGTGGACTCATAGTAAGTGAACATCTGTGAGTCACTAATCCCTACTAAGGTATATAATGGTGGAGGAAGCTGGAAAGCCTCACAGGATAAGACAAGATCAAAGCCAGGGACACCTGGATCCAACGTCAACTAGATAAAGACTGTAGCTTCAGGCATCTCCCTTCTGGTTTGATTAACTTAATACCTTACTTGGAGAAGTCCTTGAGTGGTTCCACTCTTCTTGAGTACTCCCAGTACTCTCTTCTTCTGATAACTAAATAAATGCTGGTCAATCAGAGGGGCTCTTGGTCTTAGCCAAAGAATCTTGAATTCTGTGATAGGGCTTTGATCCTCCTGGAGCCCTGAAATAAAAGAAAAGACATTGGTTACAGTGATGATGATGGATGATTCCTGAGCTCACTGTAGGCTTGAAGCACTGTGCTGTGTATCCGCTATCTTTTTTTTCACAGTAAAGTGAGCTACGATCTTCAGACCAATATGAAACACCTATGCCCAGTTACCAACATTCCCACTATTCCTGTCAATGTCTGTTGTATTCACGTTTCAATTTCATTTTATTGAGTCTTCAGTGTATTACAGTTGGTCTAATACAGTGACAAAATTGATATTAAGAGGATCATTGATTATATATCAGCAATAAGAAGCCATGATGACTATGAATTCTACAATATAATTTGGAAGTTGCAGAACCCAGGGCTATTGGACAAAGCATCCTGCCTATCCTTATCTGTGAGCTAGACCTCCAGCCAACACAGGTGGAATATGGGGATAGAAATGTATCATAAAATTAACCATCTTAATAACATGAAAATAGCTCATAGAACTATAGTGTCTATCATTTAATGAGATCTTGTCCTAAATCATTATTTAAAACTTGCTACCTTCCAATTTCTGAAAAGAATATCTGAGCATCTTAAAATGTAGGGAAATGGCATAAGCATCAATATGTAATTTGTATACTTCTTTCCATTTTAAAAAGTATCTAAAAAATTTATATTAACTATTAAACAACATAAGATGCTCTTGAGTAGTCTTTGTCTGTGTGACCACTCTTATCAGGTGAATACTTGAGC
The DNA here is from genome assembly GCA_004027595.1 of Dinomys branickii. Classification (NCBI taxonomy): domain Eukaryota; kingdom Metazoa; phylum Chordata; class Mammalia; order Rodentia; family Dinomyidae; genus Dinomys; species Dinomys branickii. The sequence continues at coordinate 178,439 of PVLD010000048.1, read as the reverse complement.
TTAACATATAGGCAATCAAAATCTTTAAAGAAAATGCTGAAGGACCTTCCTTTTCCCAATTCTTGCTGATTCATATGTCCAAAAGAATTACTAACTATAACATTTTTAAATGGCTTTCCTTCTTAATCTTTCACATGCTACCCAACACTAAAATACTGCCATTGCTATGACCAAACATGTTACACAAAGCAGATTTTTCTCACTTTTACATAAAATTTTTAAAACTGATAAATATATTATTGAGGTAGGAAATATATTATTTTAGAATTTGATATTTGTTTACATCATATTTCTACCACAGATAAAATTACTTAAATAGATGATACACAAGTGATATACAGTAGTGATGTTGCATATTGATATAAAGTTATATATATATAGTGAAGACTCCATGGCTCTAGTAAAAGACCTGTAAATGGCATTTAACAGTTATAAGCTTTATGCAGACAAGCCAGAATAAAGTGGGAATAGGGCGAATATCAGTGTTTTTCCTGAGGTGAGCTTAAAAGTGTGTATGTCCAAATAGTCTCTGCATTCTACAGCAGGAAAAAACCACATACTAATTATTAAGAGTCCAAGTTAAAATTGAACCTGGAGCACCGGGATTATAGGCTCCCTCCCCACTACTTCTTACCCAGAAATCTCAGAAGTCTTGCAAGTTTGAATACCAGTATCTTCAAACAATGAAGCATACCATTCACCAGTCTGAGAATCTGAAGACTTCTTTCACCAAGTATAGCTCGGACTAGCAGAGTATGACAGTGTTTCCTTTCTACAGTGCTTGGCTTGCAAGTTTGGGTATGTACCATCCTGCAAATATACTATAGGTCCTGTCCAACCACCTGGTACACAATAGATAACTTCATATCATTATACTTTAATGAATTTGCTCAACTTTTATGCTATTTCCTAACTTTATGAGCCTACACCAATTATATAATTATCCTGTGTTCAAGCTTTCCCATCTATCAAATGAGCATATGAATTATACATCTACAGCATAATGTTCTTGTTTCAATTTACCAGCTTAATGTATATAAAATACTTTTGGCAACACCTGGCACATAATTAATGCTATGTAAATATGACTATTATTTTCACCATTGTAATTATTCCACTATATGCTTTATTTAAAAAAGCAAGAGCACATAAATCAAAACATACTTTTAAGGAGTAACAGACATTTTGTACTCTTGATTTTGTGTGTGAGGTGTGTGTATGTGTGATTAATCATCTATTGCTGGGAAAGTTAAATTAAGGTAGAAATTTATTTGCGTGTTATTTTGTGTACCATCAAATATTTTTCCTCTTTCTTTCTTTCTTTCTTTCTTTCTTTCTTTCTTTCTTCCTTCCTTCCTTCCCTCCCTCCCTCCCTCCCTCCCTCCCTCCTTCCTTCCTTCCTTCCTTCCTTCCTTCCTTCCTTCCTTCCTTTCTTCCTTCCTTTCCTTCCTTCTTTCTTTCTTTCTTTTTTTCTGTGGTGCTGGATATTAAACCCAGAGCTTTCTCACTGAGCTATATCCCCAGCTCTTTTTTGAAATGTTATATTCAGCTTCTTGCTGAGTCAATAACTTGCATAGGCTGCACTCAAATTTGCAGTCTTCCAGTCTCAGCCTCTCAGAGTGCTAGGATTACAAGAATGCACCACCGCACTTGGCTCAGATAACTCTTTAATAATTTTTATTTAGAAAGAAAAATGTGTTTTAAAATGGAGAGAAGTTTATCATCGGGTTTAGACATACTAATAGCTGTCATTCCGTGAGCTCTTAACATTGGCCAGACACTTTATAAACATAATCTTATTTAATTTTATGAAGTTCACTGGAGGTAAGATTTATTAGATATAATTTATGACAAAGACCACTGATAAGTCTAATTTAAACAAGCAGTGCAAGATTAAAGTAGCAAGTGAGTAATACAGTAAGTATTTAAATCCAAGTCACCTTGCTTCAAAGTTAGTTGCTCCTTCCATTTATTTAATTATCATCTAAATGACTGTTTAATTAGTGATACTTAACTGTAGGATGATAGGATTTTTAGTATTGATCGAATCTTTTAATTCTTTCATCCAGCCAACCACTGATCTAATAAATTCTTGAAACACCACTTTGCTATGATAGGCAATTGGGACTTTTTTAAAAAGTCTAAATCATAGCATCTACCTAAAAATGTTCATGTTTTTGAAAGTAGACAGGTAAAACTAACTAAATAAATAAAGATTTTGCTATGAAGATATGCAACATTTTATAAGAAGAAGACCAAAATGTATCCATCTCCTAGGTGCGAAGGGGAAGGGAGGTCAGGAAAGATTATGGGAAATAGGCTTTTAGAAAGTTGAGAAATGTGAACATTGTCTTCTGTAACACAAGAAGGGAGGCGGTGATCTTGCTAGTTCTGGTCTACAAGTCTGGCTATGCACTTCCCTGGCACATAAAGACATTTGTATAGAAAGGAGTCTTAGCCCTGTATTTTATCTACTTATTATATACCATAGAAAACAGAAGTGGGATAGAACAAAGTATGAATAAAAGTAGTGAAACTAGGCATTCCGGTAGCGATTACTTGGAACTTAACCTTGTTTCAAAGATCCTGCTGAGCACCTTTTCATATAATCATGAATGTAAAATTTAATGTTTGTTTTCTACGATATTTTTTCTTGTTGTCCAGTCCACCACCACCCCTCTCCCACTGAACTTTAAGATTAAGAGAATATTAGAGGTATAAGTTAATGGGAAATCATATCAGAACATCACCTTCACCAGTCCAATGTACTAGCAGGGAATCCAGATATGATAACAAACATTCATCCTTTTAAAACCACTCTCATGCCTGACATTGTTACTTTAAGAACTCTGGAGAAATTTGAAAAGCAATGTTTCATCATCCCCTCAAAAGCAAAGCATTTTCCACTTGTGATAATAATTTACAAAGGGAGAAGAAAATCTGTATGGATTTTAGAATAAACACAGGAAGAACAGAAAATCAAGTGTTTTTGAAAGTAGACAGGCAAAACTAAATAACTAACTAAATAAAGTGTTATTCAGACTGAGAGACAAGAACCTAAAATCTCTCCTCAGTGAATAAAGTTAGAGAAATATTAGTTTATTTGCTTAATATGTGTGGGTTATTACGGTACAAATTTGGAACAGGCACCTGCCTTCTCCAATGTTTCTGATTCCTGGAACAGTCCCAGTTGGTGTAACCATGTGGTACCCTACACTGTGAAGTCAGAAGGCCCATCTTCTTGGGCACAATGAAATCAGGGCATGTGTGTCCCATATTCTCTTGATCAGTTCTCTTGGTTCTCTTTTGGTCAGATATATTAAGAACAGTCTATTTTCTTGTCCTGTTCTGATTACATATATATATGTGTGTGTGTGTGTGTGTGTGTGTGTGTGTGTGTGTGTGTGTACACACACACACACACACACACACACATATATATATAGAGAGAGAGAGAGAGAGGAGAGGGATTTTTTTCGAATATCCTTAACAAATTTCTAATGATGAAAAAGGTAGTAAAATAGGACTCACAGATTGTTAACAGATGAGGAGGGATGTGGAACATTAAATGGGAAGAAACAGGAAGAAAATATTCTCATAGTAATAAAGCGTGTAAACCACTAGTAACTACAACTAAGATCTGAGTGAAAAGTTTCATGAGCATGATTTGGCCTAAAACAGAAACATGTTTTGTAGCATTAATGTTGTCTAGCAATAGTCTATGTGTACCATTTTCTGAGAAGGCAGGCTTCAGATGCGTAACACCTGGGGTAGAAAACTGGGTTAGCCACCACTTGCTCTGCATCTTTAGATAATTCTTATGAGTCCTCTTTCATGTATGTAAATTAGGCATTCCCATAGTACATGCCTCATAGAATGACTAAGCGGAGTAGATTAAGTGTTATATGTAAATTGCTCATCAGTTTGTCTTGCATACAGCAGTAAAAACACCTAGAGGTTTAGATAATATTCATTGAATGCTTCCTTTGGGCAGTCATAGTCCCAGTAGTTGCTGGTTCTAATTCTCAACAAAACCATATAGTGTAGAAAAATTTCCTTGCAATGTAAAGAGAAAAATTGAGTATTAAAATATAGGCGCTCAAAATCTCATAATGGTAAAGATTCTGTCTGACTCCTGAGCTATGGTTATAATCACTCATCATATTCTGAGTTTAAGAATAAATCTGACACATTACAGGAATTTATAAATAGTAGCTATTCTTCCTTTTATTATTGCTAAAACTAGGCACCTCAGAAAGCAAGGACTTGGAACCGTTCAGAGATTGGTTAATCACCCTTCCAAGGATTCTGGATGAAGAATGACTGCATTTTGTAGTAAATTATTCATGGCTTTGCATGACCCTTTCCAATTTACATTAGCTTTGGGAACAGGATAATGTATATTAAAATCCTGACTCTGCTGCTTTCTTGTTATGTGACCCTGGACAAGATGTTTAACATCTGTGGGGAATGCAGTTGCCTATAAAATCAGGACAACAACATCTGTGTTGTAAAGATTCAACAAAAATAGTGTGCATAAAATTGAGCCCACTGCTTGAAAAAGTAGACTTGGCAGGGTATACCAATAATTACAAATAATATTACCACATTTATATCTGCTTAGGTTTTTACTTCCTTGATGTGTTTTGTTCTCCAGTCTCACCTTTTTATGTTGGTCTACTTCATATCTTAGAGCAGTCACAGTTTTTCAGATGATTCCCAAGTCTATCAAGGGAAAAGAAGATTCAGTTTAGAAAATTAGGTTAAGAAAAGATAAACCTAGAAGGAACCATTGAGAATGGAGGAAGCAGAACTGAAAACAAGAGAGGGAGGAGATAAGGTAGATCATGTGACTGACCTCATTTTGGTCTAAATCTACTGTTACTGCTAAGTATAGTGAATTCTTCAGATAAATGTTAAACCAATGGCCATCTATAGCACACAGCCCATTGCAAAAATGCCGTATAATAAAATAGATATATATCTCCATCAAAAATGAGAAGGGTAGATGGCTCCCCTTGGATCAGTAGTAATATAACTAGTCATATCTATAAAGTAATTATCATAAACCACCCTATCTATCCATGGTTCCAGAGTGACAGGCCCATGGTGAGTTGTGCATTTGCCTTTGCGACAACTGGAAAGCAGAGAGGGTAACTTAACAGAGATCAGTAAAACCTTGAGCGGAATAAATCATAGAGAATGCCTACTCCCAAAGGCAGTGTATATGGGTAAGCATACTGGATTCAAATTACACATTTATCACATTAAGGATTGCCTAAGCTCAACATTTTATCAAATCATTTACCTGAAACCAGATAAACTGAGTATCCTTTTCACAGGGGGGAAGAAGGAAATATTAAGAGGTCTGTTCTCATTTCAAAGCGTTATAGCCATGTTTTAGGCTATGCAAAAAGTGGGAGGGAGGAAGACATTCTGGAGAAAACTGAGCATCACAAAGAAAATGAAACTGAAGCAGAAAATTCAGGCTCCATGTGTTTCTCACACTATAGTTAGGCTGTCACTAATGTGGCTATTAACTTTTCATGTTCAGATTTATTATGCTGTCATTATAGCACTTTTCTTTGCTGAAGTATCAAACCACTATTACATATTTGTTGGCATCTCATCTATTTAAGGGAAACAAGTGATTACCCGTTGCCAAGGAAACTAATAAGGAGTGTGCAAGCAAGGGACTGCTGAGTTCTTCTTGGAAAATAACAAGTCACTTACATTTTATTTTTAATTAAATCATGAACTATCTCATTGTTTGAAGAAAAAGGAACTTCTTCCTCCCATTAAAAAAAACACTCAAGGTACTTATTCAACGGATAAACCTACAGATTTAAAAAACAGAATAAGTGCCCATGGCCAACCAAAATTATTTTGGAAAGTAATTTATAACTAGGATTTCCTAGAAAGAAAAATTGCATTTTGGATCTGTTAAAGTTCTGATCTCCATCAGAGACTCACAGAACTTGGCCTGTGTATTTCTGAAAAAGCAAGACATAAACCTATGGATATTAGTTTCAAGCGCATACAGATTGGGTAGCATGTTTCAAGGACATAATGTGGGCATTAGACTTAGGCAGATTTAGTTTAGAAGCTGTCAATCTTGCCCAAACAACTTGCCCTTTCATATTCACTTTCTAGTTTATAAAACAGAGAGAATGAAATATACCATAAGAATTGCTGTAATAATTAGGTGAGACAACATATGTAAATCTGTTAAAATGTTAACCCCTTTACTGGGTCAATACTTCAAGTCATCACTCACTGAATTCCAGCATTTAAGGAATCCTTAATTCATTAAGAAATTCCTTAATGAATTCCTGCATTTACTTGGGGATTCTTTTATTATTATAGTAATTTTAAGTGCACTAGAGCGTGTTTTATGACCAGGATTATGGTCTTTTTGGTAAAACCTCTGTGTGCACTTGAATATGTAGTCTTCTGGCTTTAGAATAGTCAATAAATGTCATATAGGACAAGTTGATTCATACTCAAGTTTTGTATAGTTTCACTGTTTCTATTTATGTTTTTATCTTAATTATTGAGAGGTTTTTAAATTCCTTACGATAATGATGAATGGGTGTATTTATTCACTTCTATCAGTTTTACTTCATGCATTTTTTAGCTCTGATCATAAAATTACTTAGGACTCTCACGTCTTCTGGAAGAATTGATCATTTGGCATTTTACTTAAAATCATCATGTTTGTCCAACTTGCTCTACTATCTACTTTTTAAAAAATTAATAGAGTACTCTTGCTTCTTAATTGTTGATATTGTATATTTTCTCCATTCTTTACTTTTACTATTTGTGTTTAAAGTTTAAAGTGAAGTTCTCTAGTAGCAGATAGTTATATATGGCTATTTTATCCAGTTTTTCAAGCTCAGTTTTTCAACTTGATATTTGAACTATTTACATTTAATATGGTTATTAATATTTTTATTTAAATTATGTTGCTATTTGTATTCTATTTGGTGTCTATTCTTTATTCCTTTTGCCCTCTATATCTGCTTTGAGAAATGAATGCTGAAGAAATATTTGATATCACAAAATTACAGTCCACTTATTTTCAGGAGACATAATTATGTTACAAAAACGATCTTTAATTTTTCAATGAAATATTTGTTGTTTCAATTATAGAATATTTGAGTTTTTTCAAAATAATAGAAGTTTAGATTATTGGATCTATAAATGAAATCAGATTAACCAGGAGATGGTATTTCAATAGATCACTGGATAAAATTAATGAGTAAATCATATAAATATCAGAAGAAAAATAAAATTGTAGATAACAGGAAGAGCACATAGAAAAATCTTGAAGTTGCAATATTCTTGACAGGTAGACTTCAATAATACTTCAGTTAGTATTTGTAGAACTAAAAGACAGAATGTAAGTGTGCAGGTTTTTTCAGAATTTATTTTTAAAAAACAATTTAAATGAGTTTCTGTCAATATTAATGTTAACTTGTAAATTTTAGACAACACAATCTGGAGGTTAGGAAAGACTAGGAGAAATAAAGACAAGACAGTCAATGAGAATTTAACATGTCTGACCTAATACCATCATCCCTCACTATATCGTGATTCACTTATTGCGGCTTCACTTTGTAGTGGGTTTTTTTAAAAAAGCAAATCTAATTCTGTATTGCAGAGTTTTCACTCTGTCAGGATTTTGTGGTATATAGGTATTTATATAACATTTATATTTTAATTATTTTTGCCTAAAAATTTTAAATATAAAAATGCTAATTCAAACATATTAAAATAATATTAAATTGAAATAAAATATAGTATGTATTTCAACAACAAGTGAATACCATACTGTACACAATAGAAATGCAGTATGCCAATGTGAGATTGTACACGGCACACTATTGGCCGATAGAATGGAAGGCAACCAACCATAGCACTGTGTTCTGTATTCTGAGTGCTTATTGGCTCAACGATGCATAGGACTGGTCTGTTTCCTCTCCTGCACTGTGCCCATATGTTCAGCATCTGTCCTTGATCTTCTTGGCTGTGCAGGTTATCTCGTCGTCATCACCTTCCCCGCCATCAGTACTGCACAGCTACACAGTTCATTCTCTTTATCATCCAAGTTGTGGTATATGTCACTGGTGAGTGCTCCTATGGAACTTTACATGCTGTAAATTACGTAGGTTTAAGAGTATACTAAGTGTTTAAGAGCCTATGAAGTGTTTGTAAGAGTGTGGGAAAGGTTAATAAGAGAGGAGGAAGGGGTTGTAGGAGTGCTGGAAGGGTTTGTAAAGCCTTAAGAGATATATAAGTAATAAAGTAAATATAATTCCACTACTTTTCGGATTTTCTCTTATTGCAGGGTTTTTTGGAATGTAACTTCTGAAATAGGTGGGGGATCAACATAGTTATACATAAAAGTAACTACACATGTACAAAGATAAAACATGGATGTTTGTCTTGGAGTTAGGGAAACTTTCTAGAAAAAAATTCTAATGTGTTAAAACTAGTCAACTAAATGTTATCTATACATCAGGATGAAATTCATCCTAACCATAGGTAGTTTAAAAAATGATGGAATGAGATATTAAGAGTAAACTTTCTAAATATATAAGGTATGAATATATAAGGTATAAATATAAGTGGTAAAACCCAATAGAAATGAAAAGAGGAATAGAAAAAAATCTGTGTTAGTTGGAGACATAATACTCAAATCAACTACTTCCACATAAAATTAACTGCTAAACAGAAAATTAACAAGGTATAGAAAACCATCAACCAAAAGGATTCAAATTACATTCATAAGGCACTACCTGATAACAAGATATATTCTTTTTAAGAATCCATATAATGTCAATAGAGAAAAGCCATATCCTAAATAAAAAGTCTTCACCATTTTTAAGACTTAAATCACAAAAATTACATTCTTTTTTAACATATTAGAATCAAACCAAAAAATAATAGAATAAAAAAGAAATATCTGTAAGAAAATCTTCAAACGCATTAGACATAAACAACATACTTCTAAGTCAGCTAAGGAGGAAGTCTCCAGAAAAACTGTAAAAAGTACATTGAACTTGAATAAAAATGAAAACATAGGAAGGATATTTGTGGTGATAGCTGTTGCAGTGCTAAAAGAGAAACAATCTAGCATTAAATGCATACGTCAAAACATAGGACAATGCTTACACTACTAATCTAATGTCAGACCTCAAGAACCTAGAAGAAAGCAAAATAATTTCAAAGTGATTGAAAGGATGTATATAATAAAGACAATAGCTAAAATTAATACAACCAAAAATAGGAAAATAATGGAGAAAAATCAACAAAAGTAAGATCTGGCTGTTTGATATTTAAAATTGCAAATCTCTGCACAAATGAAAAATAAAAGGAAGGGAGGACAGGAGTAAAGGAAAAAGGAAAGAAGAGAGAAAGAAAAGAGACAGACTTAAAGAAAGACCAGTATTAGGAAGGGAACAGAATATCACTGTGCAGACGTATAAAAAATAATAAAAGTATACTACAAAAATCTCTAGACTCATGAATAAAACAACTTAAAATGGGCCAATTTTTCAATAAAATATTCTTAAAACTCACATAATATTAAAGAGAAATGAAAACATCTCATAACTCTTAAAGAAATTAAATATATAATTTTTAGATAAAGGCAAACTCCACTTCCAAAGGTTTCACTCGTTAATGTTGAGAGAAGTAGCAACAGTTCTTCACAATCTCTTCCTGAAACTTGAAAGAGGTAATATTTCCCAAATCATTTTGTAAAGTTAATTTTAGCCTGATACCAAAAGCAAATACAGGATAATGAAAAAAGTCTTCCTGATTATGAATGCAAAAGTCTTAAAATACTAGCAAATAGAATTCAGTATTATTTTTAAAAGCTAATTTTGCATCTTGGTCAAGTGGAAATTAGACAGTAGAACAAAATGACAAGAAAAAGGATAAACAATAGATCATAAATTCATTGAAAATAGAACAATGCAATCTATAAACCCATGCACATGCACTCTCAGTTTACATTCCAAAACAATACTCAATCTTGACCTGCCTTTGAGAAACTCATGAAAAATTGATTTAATAAATTATATATACAAAAAGAATGGGTGAAGTTATACCATTAAACTGTAAACAAAAGTAATTAGGGTTCCTATTAATATTAAATAGAGTTCCAGGTTAAAATAACCAAGAGACCCATAATCAAGGAGTTTATATTGAAGATATTGTGGCTATAAACCATTAAGAATCTTACAACCATGTATATAAAATGAAAGTTTGAGAAACATGGCAACAAATTAAAAGCATATAAAATGCTATTTCTTCTTATGAGAAGATGAAAAGTGTCTGTTCATTTCAGCAGCCCAAGTTGGGTTTGGCCTTTCATTTTGAGAGGTCTAATTTTTTGAGCTCTGTACACATTCTAGATATTATTAGTGCTCAGTCTGAGGGATAGTTGGCAAAATGTTCTTTTCCCATTTTATAGGTTGTCTCTTCATGATTGGTTCCTTTCTCTGGTGTCCAGAGACTTTTTGATTGTTCATTCTTAGTAGTATCTGCTGTATAATTAGTTTTTACTGGGGAAGTCTTTGCACACTTATTCAAGAATTTTAGCTATTTTAAGAATTCCAAAATGGCAGAGTAGTGAGTTGCTGGCAACTCAGCTTCACCAGTACAAAGTGTCTAGAGTCTGGAAAACAATAGTTTGCAGACAAACTGAAGTGAGTGGAAGATACTCAGGAACCAGCTGGGAACTGATGGAGAAGAAAATAGGATTAAGCGATACAGAAAAAATAGATGACCCTTTGAGGAAAGAGTGCACAGCACTGCCAACGGTTGCTGGCTAGCTGCCAGTTTGGAGGCAAAGTGAAATTAACAACTTTTTGCTCACAGAGAACTGTATAGGGACCAAAAGAATCACCTACAGTTGCAACCAGCAGGGAGAACACAGAACACTACTTCCAGAGTGGCCCTCCAGGCCTTCCACAGTCAACAGTTGGTGAGTGACTTTGCTACAAGCACCTGTAGCCACAACCTGGGAGCAAGAGTTGGCAGGGACAGGATTGTAAGGAAAGACTGGGTGTCTGAACTTGGGTTCCAGAGCAGCTCTTTGGCTGTCATGAGAGGAGGAAGGAAAGAGTTATGGCAGACAGCTAACAGTTGGAGAGCAGACTGGGATGAGTTCCCCTGAGAGGCAGGGTCTGGTGATCACAGACCAGGCTTCTGTGGTCAGAGGCCAGGTTCAGCTTGAGTTGTACAGGATTGGAAGCTCACAGTGGTGCTATGTTCTCACTGTAAACAGATCTCTATATCCAGTACCATGGTGAGGGCAGACTGTGGCCTTAGACTTCCACTGTGAAAAAAGACATGTCCCAGGCTGAGCTGTGCTCCCTAACCTTAGGCTGAGGAAAAGAGCCATGCACCCAAAACAGTAGAAAACTTTTCTTACTATTATTTATCTTATTGTATTATTTTTTCATTCTTAATTTTTATTGACTTTAAAATTTTTTTATCCTTTGCTGTTTTCCTTGTTCTGTATATTTTCCTACATGCTTTTTTCCCATTACTCTAACCTTTTTCTTCTGTTACCCTTTTATTTTCCTCTCTTGCCTGGCTGATCTGGCCAATGTTTCAGGAAATATGTTGAACAGGAATGATGATAGCTGACATTCTGGATTTGTTCCTAATTTTAGAGAGAAAGCTTTCAGCTTCTCCCTTTTTAATATGATATTGACCATTCATTTGTCACAGCAGTTTTTAGCAGATTGAGATAAGGTCGTTGTGTACCTATTCTCTTCAGGATCTTTACCAAAATTAGTTATTGGATTGATCTACTCTTTAATCTCTTCTGCTATCCTTTCAAATAATTCAACCATGTACTTCTGGTTTCCTCTGGCTCAACGATCCATGGATTGGGTTGGGATGAGTTAGAAATTTGGGGAGTCATTTTGTTGCCTTGTCTTGTCATGTTTGGTTGTTTTGTTTGGTTGTTTTGCTTTGTGCTTAGGTCTGTGGTCACTTTTAGTTGAAAGATTTTGTTGCTAGTATGGAAGCCTCTTCAGTTTACTTTTCAGGGATACATTCAGAGTACGGCTATATATAATCCTTTGCCTCTGTCCCAAAGATCTGACCATTTCTGTTAATTTTTGAGGGGAATATATAGTGTAATTGGCTCAGAACCCAGTTCTCCAAGAATGGACCACAGTATTATTAATGTCACTGATGTGATTCAGGTATTGGCTTACAGAGAGCATCTATTAACAGCAACTATGGGACCTTGGCAATAGCAAGTAAGGCAGCACCAGGAATGCCATCCAAGACAATTGGATACTGACATACCACAAGAGCAATCAATGTACCACCATTAACCTTAGAAATCTATAATTATAAACACCAAAACAACCCAAATACTGACATACAGCAGGTATCTACTAATAGCAACAACTATCATTCCTCAATGATAGAAAAGAATTCAACAGTAGTAACACAGAGTTAACTATAAAAGATTAATAAAGCACAATGATTTTACTATTAAAAGATATAAGGGACTGGGAGCAAGAGAATGCAAGAAGAAAAATTTTAAAAAAATAAACGAGCGATGAAAAGGAGGGGAGAAAAGTGATCATTGTAAGGAGCAGGAGAATTATTTTAATTAGTAGGAGGATGTTTATATAATTAGATGAAGGTGACAAGAAAGAACAAGAAAAGAAAAAAGAAGAAAATGAAAATATGAAGTATAAAAATTAGAAAAAATTAAAACAAAAAAAGAAAAGAGAAAATGAAGAAAAATAAAGCAATGTCTTGGTTAGTTATCTCTCATTGCTGAGACAAAATACCCAATGTCCAAAATTAAGGAAGGAAAAGTTTATTTAGCTCACCATTTATGGAAGTCTCAGTCCATAATCAACTGATAATCAACTGACAGGGAGGCATGGTACAGGGACAACAGTTCAAAACAAGAAAAGACAACAAAAGCAACAAGAGCACAAGGTAGGGGAGAGCAATCCTCTTTTCCTCCCTTACACTGTAAGCAGGCTACCACCCCCTAAGGTGGTGTAGCACTCACACCATCTCTGCACCCTCCTTTTGCACAGGATGAGGATGTTTACAGAGTGAGGAGCCTGGCCCCGTGTTGAGTTGCTTAGTTGAATTTCTGAGCTTCTCAAGTTGACACAATATATCAATAATTACAATGAACTCCTTGTCAACTTGGCAACCAGATACATTTCTTTAAATTTGTCTCCAGGTACAAACAAAGATTGTTCATATCATTTCACAACTCTAATGTTGTAAAACAGATTTAACAATCCTTAAGAATCAATGTTAAATCTATCAACATTATGCTACATTTGAACCATAACAGTTCACCTCTGACCCTTTCCCCAAAGACTCATGTACATCCCTTTAAGCTAAAAAGCCCACCTATAAGAGTTGCTAAAGTTCCTAACAGTTTTAGCATTCCTGTAAAGACTAAGTCCCAAATCTTCTCCAAGATGGAAGGCAGTCTTAGCTGCAAGCCTGTGTACAAATGAAAAGTTAAACACTTCCAACATTCAACGGCACAAGATAAACATTTACATTCCAAAAGTTACAAACAGGGGAAACAAAGGAATGGAACCAAAGCAAGAACAATCCAGCAGGGAAAATATTAAGTCCTGTAGTCTGCAGCAAATTGTGAGCTTCAAAGAGTTTGGCTGGTTCTCCCCCTATGGCACTTCTGTTGGCTACAGCTCCCACAGCTTCTCTTTTAGGCCCACTCTGCTCCCTCTTTGCAGCTTTCCTTAGATGATGTATGTTCCTGGCTTCTCCAAACTTCTGGGGATTCCACTGCACCTTTGGCTTCCACGTAACAACTTCACGTAGTGCCTTCTCAGGGGCACATGGACTGGCTTCCCAGTCCTTCAGAAATTTAGGTGGAAGCTTTTTTAAGCCCATAACTCTTGCATTCTATATGCACCTAAAACCATTGCTACGTGGATGATGCCAAGATCTGCTGCCAGCTGGAGCAGTAGCCAGGTTTTCCTCTCTCTTGGCTGGATCAAGTACTTGGATCACTGGGCACTCTGAATCCAATTGTGAGGAACAAATTTTCTATACTGCTGCGATTCTGGAACATTGTGCTCTGTGGCTTTCTCCTGAAAGCAAAGTCTTTCACCTCTGCAGTTTTAATGTTGCAAAGGGTAGAGATTTGCTGCTTCTTATGTCTTTAGGCCATCTTCTTTATTCTCTTGTTCTTTCTCAGCAATGGAGATCTCCTCAGCTCTATCTCTGTAGTCCATAGATTTACTGGAGTTTCCCTTCTGACCAAGGTCACAACATTTTAAATCATCCTACTGTGCTCTTTGCTCTTGCTTCTCAACATAGATCTGGCTAAATACCCATGCTGCTGTCTCAACGTTTGACTGCCTTGAAATTTATTCAGCTAGATAAATTAACTCTTAATCTCAGTCTCACACAAAGTCTCTGGATACAAGAAAAATTCAGACAAATTATCTGCCAAGCCATAATATACATGATCTAGACTCCAACAGCCAATACAGACCTTCTTTCCAGTAGAAACCTCCCAGCCCTGGTCTTTACTAATAGCATTTCTATCAGCCTTCTGATCTTTTGAGCTCTGACCAGAATCTCCCGTACAATACAACCTAAGGCATTCCAGCTCTACTATCTCTGATGATATCCCCAAACCTTTCTGAACTCCTCCCATAGGACATAACCAAAGACCCTTGAACCACATGGTTAGGTATAGCCACAGCAATGACCCCACTTCTCTGGTACCAAATTTTGTCTTGGTTAGTTTTCTCTCATTGCTGAGACAAAACCTGATGACCAAAATTAAAGAAGGAAAGGTTTACTTAGCTCACAGTTTGTGGAGGTTTCAGTACGTACTTGGCTGGCTCTAAGGCAGAATGGCATGGCACAAGGACAATAGTTTAAGGTAGCAAAGACAGGAAAAGCAACAAGAGCACAATTTGGGGAGAGCCGACCTCTCGTCTTGCCTTGTGTTGTAAGCAGACTACCACACCCGAGGGTGGTGTAGCACTCGCGCCATCTCTGTGATCCCGCTTTGCACAGGATGACGATGCTTACAAAGTGAGGACCCTGGCTTCCTGTTGAGTTGCTTAAACTTCTAAACTTCTCAGGTTGATGCAATGTATCAACCATTAGAAGGAGTAAGAACAATGGAAAGAAAATGAGTCCAAAAACAAAAACAAAAAAATTTTCTATGTAATTTTGATTGAGTTGTTTCCTTACAGGATGCATAGTTTTGGAATCCAGCAGTTCACAGTTCTCTGCATCTAGTGTTTTGGCCTGTGGGTTTGTGAGGTGAGGAAATTATTTTAGAGACCCCTCTATTTACCCCAGGATGTGTGATACCCTTATCTGACACGTGGTTACTCACATTGATAAGCAGAGAATGTAATCAGACCTCAGATCTGCAATGGATGTGGACAACATAGCAAGGGTTCAAGTACTTAATGCTGGTGGGCACTTCCAGACCCAGCCATTTCTAACCATAACTCAGACCAGACCTGCCTTCTAAACCCGGCCTGGGGTGGCGTCTATGTCCTTCCCAGCCTGCATTTAAACTTTTCAGCGATTTCTTCCTGTCTCACTCTTTGTCTGAAGCTGTCCTCATGGTTGTCTCTCAGCCAGTCACTATGGTAGGGTAACACTGGGAGCCCTGAAGTAAAGTTGCTTTTAGTCGTTATATGTCCCAGATTTAAGCAATGCACCCCTTCCTGAAATAGCACCTGATGAAGGACTCACTGACAATATGTCGGGCACTTGTGCTTGAATCATTCTCTGGCTGTTGCTTGCCCTGTAGAAAGAGTCTCCTCAAAATCTCACCCCGTTCACAATTTCTTGGGGCTCCAATGCAATTGTTCCCTTGATTGCCCAGCCCTAGATGCTTATCTTGTTTGTTTCTTTTAAACTTTATTCTTTTCATTAATACATAATTGTGGTATGTAATGACCACATCTACTTTAGAGAGTTTGTACCTGTCATAATATATCTATCTTAATTCTTTTTTCCCCCTATTCTTGTCCTCTCTTCAATCTTTCTTTCCCTCCACATTTATATAACTTTTGCTTTCATAGTTTAGAAGATAATTCATATTGGTTTTTTTGTTCTCTGCATTGTGGACTATCTTTCCATATTCTCTTTAAATTCTAATTTTTCCTGTCAGTTCCTTCCAAATTCCTGGTGATCTACTTCTCTTTTGTTCTTTGCCAAGTTGTTATTTTCTAATGTCTGCAGTTTCGATCTCGGAGATGCTGAATTTTGCTACCAATCACCACTTTACCATTTTCCTTTTACTTGTGCTACCTGTATTATAGACACAAGTGAAAGCTAAATTAGCTAAAGATCCACTTAAATAAGTACAACTTCAGCAACCCCAAGCAAAGGATCTACTGATCAAAAGCAACAGAAGGATCTGCTGATGAAAATCTCTAGCTAATATTAACACCTCTATTTTTAATGACTTTGTTATTTCTAACCTCTCCCCATGATCTCTTGCTCTGGCTCCATAGCTTTTCATCTGAGGTGCTGCATTCATGCGTTTTGTCTTTGACTCCCTACGTGCTAACAGCATTCAAGTAACCCACAACACACGTATGCAGAGACTTGAACTTCCCTAACAATTCTAGCAAGTACATTTCCCTATATTTGCTTTCTGTTGGCCAAGTAAGTTTCTGAGATCAATCTCTGTGACTGGGTATAGAATATTCTAATTGGTTGGCACCAGGACGCATGCTTAACTCTGGGGCTCAAGTATTGCCACTGTTATTAAAAACTACATGAATGGAGGGATTCCAAAGAGAAATTGTGCTATTCATTTTAAAGGAGGAAAGGAACTTGATGAGAAACAAGCAAAATGTCTGATAGAGAGAACAGAATAATTAATAAGGTTAATCTCATAGATGCAGACACCTAAATGTCGTCATATTTAGCCATAAATTAAAGTTGTAATTAAACTTTAACTTTAATTTAATTAAACTTCTTTGTAAATTAAAGTTATGGTTATAGCATATTTTGCTTATAGCTCCCAGCCTCCTAAGTATTCACTGGCCTCTATTTCTTTTGCATTCTAACAGGTTGGTTGTTTGTAAAGGTCTCAATTCACCTGACAGGTGGTTTTCAGTTATCCTTATTTCTGCCACCCTCTTTGTCCTTCTCTTGGGTGATATTCTAGAGTCCATTCCTTACCTTTGTTGGTCCATATGAACCTGTCTTTGTCAATTTGTTCATATGGTCTCTCAACGCCAAAACTGCTAAATACTTTCTTGTGGGATAACCCCGGTACAAAGGGTATATGTTCTTTTATCTATGATTTTTCAAGCATACATGAAGTCCTTCCCTATCTTCTCTGCAGTACAATAGCAAGCTTATAATTTCTTTCCTGTTGTTTCTTCCTTTTCTTTTGTTTTCTGATACTGGAGATTGACCCACACGTGTTAAGCACTTACTGTGCCACTGAGCTACAGCTATCACCCCTATAGAACTAAAATTATTTAACATGACTTTATGATATATTTGAAAACTACATTAAATAACAAATGACTCATGATATACAATTTGTGGGCTTTGCTTAAGGTGCTGGCCTGTACTCATAGAGTCTACTACCACATGTTTTTTTCACCTGTCCTGAGGCCATTTCTTCCTATCTGTAAATTTTACTTAAGAAAGAAAATTAAAAGAATGAGATACAAGTATACACATATTAGAACAGCTAAAATCCAAAATATCAACAATAAGCTCACCCATTTTGTATACAGAGGCTTGATTTGGTTGATGATATGTTTGCAAATCATGTCTTTCTTATAAATTCATAAGATAGGCTATTTATGACTAACATGTCCATCTTATTTATCATAATTTGAATCTCTTGGGGAATGTAATTTTACTACACAAAAGTAATTTGAATTTGTGAAATAAAAGTTGGATTTCAAATAAATTAGTTTTAGTAAATGTGCTGTAACACAGAGGATGATATTTTTCTCTCCAAACTGAAATATCATTTCATAATAGGCCAACAATTTCATATCTATCCTAAGACTGACATCAATGAGAGACATAGAGACGTGAAAGCCTATCTGCTTTTATTTTAATAAAGTTGAAAGTGTCATTAAGTGCTTCTACACAGTTTGAGGAAATCAAAAAGTGATAAATTTTCATTATAAAATTCACTATCACAGGAAGCAAACAACATTCCTTTTTAGCGGTGCTGTATATGAGAATGCTGGGCATTTGATAGTGTCTTGGTTACTTTTCCCTTGTTGCTGAGACAAAATACCCAACACCCCAAATGAAGGAAGGAAAGGTTTATTTAGCTTACAGTTTGTGGAGGTTTCAGTCCATACTTGGCTGGTTCTGAGGCAGAGTGTCAAAAGGCTGAGGGCAATTGTTCATGGAAGCAGAGCACAGCAAAAACCACAAGAGCAAAAGGGAGGAATCGCAGGCAAGCAGCATCTTTCTCTCCCTTACCTTGTAAACAGCCTACCCCACCCAGGGGGCCTGTAGCTCTCACACAGTCTCCATGCCCTCCTCTTCCACAGGCTCGGGATGTGTACAAACTAAGCACCTGGGCTTCCTGCTGAGTCACTCAGCCAAACCTCCAAACTCCCCAAGTTGACACAATGTATAAACCATAACAGATAGGTAAGATCTTTTCATTTCCTTTAGAAAGAGTTTACAGACTTAATGGAATTTGTCAAAATTTATATTTGCCCTGTAGTTCAAATATATACATTTATAAGCAAATTCTAGATTGTATTTAGAAAGTAAGTCAACAGTTTTTGGTTTTACATTTATTGGAAATAGATGAAATCTTCATAAAATTTTCATAGAAATCAATAAAATCTTCATAAAAATAAAATGATTAAAATTGTCTTTTTTCAAATCATGGTGTCTAAAAAGTAGTGACAACAGGTTTTTAATTATGATGCATCTCACTTCAAACACTGTGGAAATTATGGTTGTTAGTAAGTTCTAGCAGAATCAGCTGTACACTAAAAGGGAAGGATACCTGTTTTCAGATTTCTTCTTTGGTTTACCCACAATACGTTGTAGTTGAAACTATTGAATTAGGAAGTATAAATTCATTTTGTAGGGCAATAAAGTGAATGACACAATAATGTGTGTTTCTTTGTAATAAATGTCCAAAATTCAATGGCTATTATCTTTGATTGAGCATTCTAATCTTTGGACAGGCACAAATAACTAGATTGATTTGCAATGGCTTGTGTACCTCGTCCTAAAGTTGTGAGATTTAGCCTTTGTACTTGCTTTTATGTCTGCAGCTCCACCGTGCTCATTCCCAAATTCTTCCCAGTATATTTTGTAATGAGCTTTGGCTTGGGCTCTTGTGTCTCAAATCCAGTTGCATCCGTACTTTCACTTATCATTAAAATAGCACAGATATTTGTCTTCTTGCTCAGTTGTATCTGGTTATATTATGCCATCACTGACTTTGTAATCATTCTCACTTGCATAATCTAAACTCTTAGAAAACATAGCTACGATCAAAATATTAAAAATCACATTTACTCTGTCTTAATGCAAGGCACAGAAGCTACTGAAACTGGGTTGTTAAAACTCATAACACACTGACATCATGGTGTTATATTTTCTTACTGTTTACACTTAACAGCCAAAAATTATTATCTGTATGTTTACCATGGCTATTTTGTGTTTGCATAAATAGTTCATTTGAGTGGTTTTATAATATCCAACAAACTGTTTGTCTGAACTTGTCTTCAAATCTTCAATTCTTGAAAAGTGCAAGCATCTTACACGTTTGAATGTCACCTTTCATGTTCTACCATTCCAATGACTATTTCTAACTTTCAGTTAAGGCTCTTTCTCTTCACTTTGCAAACCACAAGTACACCTGGAAATTCTGTCTACAGTAAACTACTAGATATAGTACAGCTGGAATTGAATTGTTTATACTTAATTCATTGAAAATAAGTGATGCACAACAAAAGAGGAAAATAGGACATATAAGCACCAGTGATGTATAAAAATTATGGAATAATTTTATCTCAACCAATCAGATGGTGGAAAAAGAGACACATTATGATTTTGTTCACATTAAATAATTAAAGTGCAGCAAATCTCAGACAACTCTCTGAGTTGGTATGATCAGGAACAAGTTTATAATTTTCCCCCATGGAATAGCAATGAGAATTTCAAAAGCTCCTCCTGGCTAAATGTATTTTACATAAATGCATAATGCAAAAGCTGAAGTCAAAGACAAGTACATCCTAGTGATACTCGAAGGCCAAATTAGGTGGCATCTGAAGATCTATAAATACATACAAGGTGTGTGTATACTGCCTCATCTCTTCACTAGTTTCTTCTGTCATTCCTTACTCTCTTCTTTTTTGTCTTCCTTCCTTCTTTATTTTTATGCCTTACTGAGAAGTTTCCCATGTGGCTGCAAGGAGTGAAACATCTCTAATTTTGTCTATCAGATTAATAATATCCCTTAGTTATTGCAGGTTCATCAGGTCCACAATCTCTCTATTTTTTTTAATTTATTTATTATTATTATTATTTTTTTTTTTTTTGCTGTACTGGGGATCGAACTCAGGACCCTGTGCTTGCTAGGCAAGCACTTATTCCACTGAGCTATATCCCCAGCCCCACAATCTCTCAATTGAGTGTACTGTTAAGGCTAAATAAAAGAGGCAAATAGAATGATTTCAGAGCTCCAGGTGGATCAAAGCCCTCTCACAGAATTCGAGATTCTCTCTGGATAAGACCATGACGTCTCTAGGTGGCCTGTATATATATACATATTTAGTTATCAGAAAAAGGGAGGTGAGTACCCAAGAAGTGCAGAACCACTTAAGGACTTCTCCAAGGAAGGTATTAAATTAATCTGCCCAGGAGTGAGATGCCTGAGGCTATAGGATTTATCTAGTTGAGACTGGATGCAAGTGTCCTTGGCTGTAATCTTGTTTTATCCTTTGAGGCTTTCCAGCTTCCTCTACCATTATGGTTCTTACTAGGGATTAGGGACTCACAGAGACTGATTTACTATGAGTCCACCACTCATTGCCAGAGTAGAAGCCCAGGCCTTGGACAGACTCACATGTAAACATGAAAAGCCAATTGGTTAATTAAGTCTTGCTCAGGTTTGCTTCGTAGTGGTCTCCATCATTTGTCTATTAAGCATCTACAGAAATTCAATCCATTCTGTGAAAGCTGAGACAAGTATTCCCTTACAATTATACACTGGACCATTCCACAGGCTTGTGTATACATACTTCATCTACTACCACATAGCAATCTCATTTGGGGACAAGAGATTATTTTGAGAGTATAAAGAGAAAGTATGAGGACTCCTTAGAATGACAGGATGGGCAACATGAGTCATCGATGAGCTCACTAAGATTTGTGTCTCCATAATTTATTTACATATATATATATATATATATATATATATATATATGTAATCCTGGTAGCAGTCAGTGCCTTGTACTCAAAAATACTTTGTGTAATTAAAATGAATCAGTCTACTCTGCCATTGAGGGAGCCTTGGTGAGCTGTGAGAAAGGAGAGAGACCTGCCTACTGCCCTTCCACCATCAAGGGAGCCTTGGTGAGCCACAGTGAACCAAGAGGGAGGGGGAGACCTAACCCACCTCTGCTCTGCAATGGTGGGAGCCTCCATCCAGAGGAACCCAGGTGCCTGGCCCATTCCCCCTGCAACACAGGATTGGCAGCTAATGGGGGAAGTTGCTAGGACAAGGCACTTGGCTCACGCAGAGGAATCCGGGGTAAATCAATGTGAATAATGGGAAACACTTTGTATACAAAATACTAACTTATGATTGGTTCTATTATATTACTATAGACTTTTGTCCTATGGTCCAAAGTACAAAATTAATAGTTACCACAGCTTGTCAGTTTCTAAATTGTACTTGATGCTGTCATTATTACTAATTGTGCTATCGCAACTAGGATGTCATATGTGTTGTAATCAGTTGTTCTTCCTTGTGTAACAATATTGGGAAGCTCTGTGGTAATAACCTCACCACAACCATACAGCAAAGACTGGGGATAGAACCAAACAGAAACCAACACTCCATTCTCAATTAATTGTGAAGGTAGGATCATGGGACACACACAAACCAAGAATCTCCTACACACAAAAGATATCCGTGTGTGTGTGTGTGTGTGTGTGTGTGTGTGTGTGTACCTTAGTATTTTTTTCTTCTTTCCCTCATCCCAGTTGTTTGCACAATCCTTTGAGCAATTTCTTTCCCTTTCTTATTTTTGTTTTGTTTGTATTTTGCTATTGTTCTTTTATTTGTACTATTTTCTTTAAAATAAAAATGTTTTTCAAAAGATGCCCCTGAAGAACAGAGTTTTCCTAGAGAAGCCTTCATACTAGTGATACAACTACCCACTAGCAAAACTCACAAGGATCATCACAGTAAACAAAATAAAAAATTTTAAATAGAAAATGTCAAGACAAAGGACAAAAATGGAATTTCAGACTTTTAGCCCACTCAGAATAAGTCCAGAAGACACTGACACAGAAGAAATTGGAAATCACACATCTGAAATTTCTGTGGAAATTCAGAAGATCATCAATACCTACTTTGAAAATCTTTACCCTCATAGGATAGAAAACAGAAGAAACGGATAGATTCCTAGAAACATATGTTTTACCAAAGCTGAATCAAGAAGATACAAAAATTCTAAATAACCCAATATCAGTCAATGAAATTGAAAATGTAATTAACTTAAACAAAGAAAATCCCAGGTGCTGGTGGATTCACAACAGAATTCTAAAGAAATTGAGAGGAAGATTTAATGTCAATACTCCTGAAACTTTTTAATGAAATTGAAAGTGAAGCAATTCTCCCTACCTCATTCTTGGAGGCAAGTATTACCCTTATACCAAAACCAGAGAAATACTCAAACAAAAAAGAAAACTATAGACCGATCTCCCTAAAGAATGTAGATGCAAAAATTCTCAATGAAATACTAAGAAACAGAAAGAAGCAAATCATGAAGATTATACACCATGACCAAGAGGGATTCATCTCAGGAATGCAGGAATGGCTCAATATATGAAAATCAATAAATTTAATATGCTATGTCAACAGAACCAAAGAGATAAACCACATGCTCATCTCAATAGATGCAGAAAAGCTTTTGATAAAGTCCAACACTCATTCATGATAAAGCTGTATAGAAAATCAGAACAGATGATCTTTAGTTCAATCTGATAAAAGCCATCTATGACAACCCCACAGCCAATACCATGCTACATAGACAAAAACTGAAAACTTGCACTTTAAAATCAGGAAGCAATGATATCCACTCTCACCACTCCTATTTAATATAGTTCTATAAATGTTAGCAAGAGCAATTAGACAAGAGAGAAAAATAAAAGGAATAAGGATAGGAAAGGAAGAATTGAAATTATCATTATTTGCACAAGACATGTTACTTTACACAGAAGACACCCAAAAATCCACCAAAAGACTTCTAGATTTTATAATGAAATTCAGTAGCATAACAGATTACAATTTTAATACTCAAAAAATCAATAGCATTCCTGTGTACAAACAAAAAACTTACTGAAAGAGAAATTAGGGAAAACACACCCTTTATAAATAGTATCTATAAAAATGAAATACTTAGGAATCAATATAGCAAAGAAACCAAAAGATTTATCCATTGAAAATTATAGTGCACTGAAGAAAAGAGATTGAAGAGGATTTCAGAGAATGGAAAGATATTCTTTGCTCATGGATAGGAAGTAATAACATTGTGAAAATGGCCATATTCCCAAAACTTACAGTTTTAATGCAATCCAAGCAAGATATCATGAACATACCTCACAGACCTAGAGAAAACATTCCTACTAAAATTCATCTGGAATCGGAAGAGATCTAGAATATCAACGGCAATCCTAGGGAACAAAGACAAGACAGGAGGCATTACAATTCCTGAAATTATACTACAAAACTACTGTGAAAAAATCAGCATGTACTCACAAAAAGCAGACCTGAGTACCAACAGAACACATTAGAAAATGCATACCCAACCACAAACACGCTTAGCCAATTTATCTTTGACAAAGGGACCAAAATGTTCACTGAAATAAAGATAGCCTCTTTAATAAATGGTGCTGTAAAAACTGGCCTTCTACATGCCAAAGACTGAAACTGGACCCATGCCTATAACCATGTATTAAACTACAGTAAAAATTGTACCAAAGATCTAAATATTAAAACAGAAGCACTAAATGAACTGGAGGAGGAGGTACATAGAAATTTTGAAGACATAGGGGTAGACAGAAAGTTCTTGAAAAACAACAACAAAAAACTGCATGGGAAATTCTTTTAAAAATCAACTACTGGAATCTCGTCTTATTAGAAAGATTTTGGGCATCAAAAGCAATCGCCAACAGTTTTGTTTTTGTCTACGTTGTTGGTATTTTGCTATTGTTCCTTTTATTATTACATTTAAAATGAAAAAGAAGATGTGGTTTTTTATACAATGGAGTATTACTCAGGTATAAAGGAAGATACACTTCAGGCTTTTATATGTAAATGGATTCAACTGGAGACCATACATGTAAGTGAAATAAATCAGACTCTCATGTGTAAATATTATATTGTCTCCCTAGTGCAACTGAAAGAGTAAATAAGATGCAAAAGGTACAAATAGATGTTGTAAAGGGAAAGAAACTGTTCAAAAGGAAAGAACTAGGGTAGGGAAAAGGAGAAAGGCAGGAAGGAATACATATATCTACAGCTCTCTACCTAGCTATATCTGTCTATGTCTATATCATATATATATATATATATATATATATATATATATATACATATATAAAGTTAAGATAATTGTATTACTAAGTTCTACTAGTTTGTTGAAAGGAACAGAGTTTATATTATTTGCTCAATCTTACATGCCTGTGTCTGGTAATCTGAGCAACTACTTTGAAGATAACAGTATGCAATACAATAATCATTGTTAATTTCCTATCACCTTCTTTTGATATTTGGCATCATTTTTTTATTATTTTCAAAATTTAAAAACATTAAATTAAAAATTTAAAGTCCATACATGTACAAAACAATTGGGGAAGAGTGAATTTACAGATTTGAAAAATTGGCTATGATTTCATAATTGTTAAAGCTAGGAAAAAGACATGTGATGTAATATATTATCCTGCCTAACTTGGTGTATGTTGAAATTTTCTTTAAAAAATAAAATAAAATTAATCACGATACAGCCAGGTATAGTGGCATATGCTTATAGTCTGACAATACAGGTTCTGCTTCAGCTCAGTACTACAAGTGCCTGTTTGGAAATACAAGGTCCTGAGTTCAATTTCTGGTACAAAAAAAAAAAAGAAGTAGGCGGAGGCAGGAGTTTGAGGCCAACCTGGGCTATATACTAAGACCCCGTCAATAAATAAATAAATATCAGTAGATAAATAAAATGAATCACCATACATAAAAGAGTGCCGTATGTGCTTGATAAATAATAGAATTCAAAGAAGGGAAAAGCAGTGGGCTTTGCTGAAAGCTAATGGTTCTTGTAAGTTATTTCTCTGTGTTCAGCACAAGATCCAAGGACATTCCTTTTGAAAGCTCACAGCTATAGTAGAGTTCATTCATTTGGGAGACCCCAAAGGACCAGGATACTCTTAATTTTAAACAATATACTTCAAAATCCATTTACTTAGGCATAGAAAACAGTCTTGGACATAAATATCACAGGGTTGGTTAATTCCACTTAGTATTAAAGTGTCTGATTGGAGACAAGAGTTGTTCTCTGGTGCTGGCATGTGGATAGTGTTACTCCAAAGAAAAAGTGTTCTCCTTGGTCTATTTATCTTTAATATTTCAGTCATGAGAAAACTAAAACATAGAATAGTGAATTTGACTAAGACCTCAGAGTCATAGAGAGATAGTGATATCAGATCTGGTTTTCCCCAGACTAATTTTTTTTAGTATGAATCTGACTTTGTTTAGTAATCAGGATCATAATCATTGCTTTTCTTTTTTTTGTAAGTCACTTGATTTTTAGCTCTTTCACATTACTAAATTTTAGGCATTTCTCTTATGTACACATGGAGATAGATTTTGGCCTCTAAGTCAATTTGAAAATGTTTCTTTAAAGAATTGGGGATACTGTGCCAACATTTGTGATGAATAATATGTATGGTTTTAACTGTGTTATTATTTAATAATTACTATGTCCATTATTTTATATAAACACATATTTGCTGTGTTTCTTTACATACTGGTATGTCTTCTCTCCTTTAAAAACTTTTAGTATTCATGGAGATTTGGAGGGGCTGGTTTTGGATTTTGTTTTATGGTAGAAATTATTTTCACATTTACACTTTTTAAAAGTGCCTTTACTATTCCTTAATCTCATTTTTTTTTTTTTTTGCAATAGGTTTTAAACCCAGGATCTTGCACATGCTACGCAAGTGCTTTACTACCAAGATTTACTCCCAGACTTAAAACAAAATCAGGCACGGTCTCCCTAAATTGCCCAGGCTGGCTATGAACTTGTAACTCTCCTGTGTCAGTATCCCAAGTAGCTAAGATTATGAGCATGTGCCACCATGCCCCCTGCTCTGATTCTTTACTGATATGTCACGTCTCCTTGGCTGATCTTAACTGGTCTCCCCGTGCAAGGGTTTATGAGTCATTCTATTTTCTTTTCCTCTATACAATTTGAGTCACATTATTTTTATTTTATCAGAACATATAAAGCATATATATTGTTCTTCTACCTGTTCATTGAGCATCAGTTCTATAATCAAGGTGCAAAATACTCCTGTTCTAAACTGTGACTTTGATAAACGTATCCCAAAGCCTAATGTGTTAAAGGTTTGGTCACCAGGCTTGTGACATTATTCACTGTTGGTAGAACCTTAAGAGGCTGGGGGAGGGGGATGTTCCTTGAAGAGGATATTGGGAACCTGGATTCTACTTTATTCTCAGCTACCACAAAGTGAGCAGCTTCCTCTATAGCATACTCCAACCACAGAAGGACAGGGTCAACCAGCGAAGAACTGAAACATCTGAAATTGTGAGCCAAAATAAATCTTTCTTATTTAATTGATTTGTTTCAGTATTTTGTCACAGTAATGGAAAACAGACTAAAATTGTTGCAAAAGTTTATCCATCTCTTGGTGAAATAAAGCTGAACCTGTAGTAGATTTCTCAAAGAAGCTACAGGTGTACAGTGTTTCCTGAGTTCCTACATGTTTAAAATTGTCTTCTAATAGATTTGATATTCAATAGAAAGCCTTTGGCTCATATTTTTATTTTATTTTTAAAGAAGACACCATTGTTGATGTCATTTCTATCTACCTGTTTCTGAAGGGTTTGATGCCAGTATAGTTACTGAACATTGTAAATTATTTTGTTTTCCCTGAAGACTTGAAGAACATTTTCATTACTTTTGAATTCTAATTATTTTACTAACATATAACTTAAATTTGATTATTGCTAACACTTTTTTCAGCATTTTAAACACCTTTTTTATTCCATTAACTTACAAAATTTCCTTGGATCATAGTTTTATATATTAGTTCTGTCTAAATGTTGTTATTTTCTCTTTTTTTTTCCAGGATATATCCTCTCTAAAATATCAACCTCTTCGTTTCTGACTCTTTTGCTATCTAATTTTATGTAGTTGTTTATAAAGGTCCTTATTTAATTTAATTTTATATTTACTCTTTCTTGGATACTTGATAATTTTCTTGTTATTTCAAATGTGATTTTTACATTTCTCCTCTACATATTTCTTTCAAATTCAACTAATAACATTTGCATTTTCTCTGTTTTTGTTCTTTTCATTGATTAAGATTGAATATGGATTTATTTGTTTTACACATCCCATGAGATGTGACAGGCTACTTAGTATAGAGAGCGATTATAGTAGACTAAACTATAACTATCAAAGATATCTACATCCTAATCTCTGGAACCTGAAAATGTTACCCCTTCTGGTTGAAAAGACCTTGCAGGAGTGGTTAAACTAAGTTTTTTAGATGATATTATCCTAGATTATCTGGGTGGACCCTATTTGCAACCACTAGTTATTTTATAAAACAGAAGCAGAAGAAGGCTTGACGACAGAAGTGGTAGCATAAAATGTGATAATATAAGGGAGGGACTGGAAAGTGATCAACATCAAGGCGGGCATGGGCCTCAGGATACTGGAAGCAGGCAGGAAAATAATTCTTTTATCAGATGTTTAAGAATATTTCTGTTTATATATCAGAGATGATATATGTGATATATAAAGTATATAATATATCATATATAATATATTACATATTTATATATTATATCCTTAATACTTAATATCTTTTTAATCTAATTTAAATGTATTTGTGTTATTTTAAACCACTACATTTACAGCAATTTGTTACAGAAAACATAGAAAATACAGTGAAGGTGCAGGTTTCTTACACATTTTGGTTGATTTTGAGAGGAAATTTTTCATTACCTAAAGTATTTTGTATGAAAATTTTTGTTTTCTTTGAGTTATTTTGTATGGAAGCAATTTGCTTTTTTCCCTAACATTATCCTTTCTGTACACAGGTGTAATATTTAAGCATAAATTTTAAAATATTCAATTATTAATTGTGATTCACTATGTAGATTTTTTTTCAAGAATTTTAGATCTATGCATTTGATCCTCTGTAATAAGAATATACCCTAGTTGAGCTTACATAGATTTCACATACCACAGTTGTCACTTTACATTTCTTACATGTCTTCAAAAATGACTATTCTTTTTCTCTTCTTATTTCTCCTCTTACTCCTTATTCCCTTCTCTCCTTCACCTTCTACATACTCTTCTTTCTTTAGCTCTACAAGTTCTTTTTTTTCTCTTTGTAATATTGTAACGGTGCTTTAGTATATGTAGTACGTAGTATAAACTTCACAAAGCAAAGACAAGAGTTGTTACTTTGTAAATGTCCATTGGTTTTTTGAATGATATTAGGTGATTTCTCCTTTAAAGTCTGAATATTTCTGGCCTGGCACTTGATTTTAGCCCATGCATTCTAAAATATAAGAATTCTTTCTGCCCAGATTGTGGCATTTATGTTGTAGTGAAGTTAGACTGACTGGAGTTGCGGTTTGATCTCTAACACTACTACCTAAAAGTTCTTGTTCAGCTGATCCAGTCTTTCGGGTGTCCTCATTTTCAAAGAAAGAGAATGACAACATCCATGCTTGAGGATTTTTTTGACAATGTCAATTCATTGCACTTATAAAGCACTTAACTATGAAATAGCAGTTATGTTTACTTCACTGGAGATTTTGTGAAGATCGAGATAGATAGAATATGTAAAGGTTCAGGAAGTGCTACAGACAGTGCTTGACATACTGATGTTTTATTCTGTGCAACTCTCTGCTGTTGTCTTTGAACAAAAAAAAGATGTCATCTGAGTATATCCTGAGCTCAATCCAATATTAAAATTCCAAAATTTATTTCCTTATGGAGTATAGGTTGCACTGTATAATACAAATGACTAACATTAACTGGAAACTAAGTAAAGAACTTGGTAACAGTGTAAAATTCTCCACAAGAAACTATTTTCCAGACTAAAAGCAGTAGATGAGTTTCCATGTTGCATGTATGCATACACACATATGTATATATAGTTTATGATTTGTCTACTTCATATATTTGCATAGAAATATTTTTATCACATACATTTCATTTTATTAGATGTTCTTCCGACTATGCTGTAGAAATCTAAAGGAGCATTTACTCAGTTGCATTATAAAAGTTGCATTATAAAAGTCTGACATACTCAGACGTAGCATACAATCAAAACACAAACTATAAAAACAGACAAATACATATGGCATCAAAGTGTTTAGATTTCAGATTGGAAAATTAAGAGCTCTCACTCCTTTTTTAATACTGTAATATCTGATTAACAACTTCCATGTGAAGGAGCTCCTCAAGCAGATAGAATCCTTTTCTATTTTTATTTCATTTCAAAATTCATGACCTTGATATAAAGTAATGCTATTCCTCTTTTACACGTGATAGGAAAAGAGACTCAGAAAGTTTAAATGAATCATACATGCACATCTTGTTAGAATGGGACAGAACCCATAATTTCTGAAATGTAATTCCATGCACTTTCTGCTATTTCATAAATTTCACTATTGGAATCTACACTGAGCTCTTGGGGAGATTCAAAAGTCCATATAATCAGAACACTTGCTGGCATGTGGAAATTATATCAAAAGCCTCATTATATGTGAATTATTTGCAGATACAAAGAAGAATAGAAAAATGCAATGAAGTAAGTTGTAGGGAGGGATGAAAATTTTGTGTGAGAGCAGAATAAAGTTAGAGAAATGACATTGTGCTGAGCATGGAAATTGCCCAGTCATTCCTTATCCCCACCGCTAACACATCCTTCATTTTTCTCTATTACATCCTCCCTCTTTTTTCCCCAAATGCAGCCTGGGCTTTTCATCTAAACCACAATGGCATGGTGGCTTCTAGGTTTGTCTTTTAAGATTCTCAATTCTCATCTGCAGGTATTGTCAAATTTTCAATCTACATTTCCTTCTCTACACGACCCAGAAGTAATATTTGAAGTGTGACAACCTTCTACAGATGAGGTCATATTAAAGAATCATGGAAGTAAGTTTAAACAACTACTGTATAATTAAAACTGGAACAAAAATATCCATTCAAATTTATCCTGTGAAAATATTACAGGATTGGTTAAGGTTAAAATAATTTATCTGCTGAAGCTTAATCACTGGACATATAGTCAATTGTGTACAGTTTAGTTTGTCTCGGAAACTGACTCTACTATAGGAAAAATAAAACATCTTTTAAAATTTTCAAGTAAAAATTTTTTGCTGAAGTAATTTGATTATCTATGCAATGCCTAATACTAATGAAAATAATCTACATTATAAGATATTTAATTTGTCAATTTATAGATGGTTGGAATAGTTTTATTTTTAATCCTGAACTTCAAATTCTTTATAATATCAGTATTTATAAAATACTGTCTTGGATTTGTACGATGACAAATATCACTATCCACTTCTTCTTTCTCCAAAAGCAAACAACAGATAAAACTTGTCCACATATAATTTTTTCTAATTTTATTTTAAAGACAAAAGAATGGAGACATATGAACCAGAATAAGACATAAACAATACCAAAAATACAAAATTATACAGAATATAGTAGGGAATTAGCATTGGATGTTCTATTACATAATGTTATCTTCACATTAGTTAAGAAAAATATTAAAGGAAATACCAAAGTATACAGAAGATGGTAGGGAATTAGCACTGGATGCTGTATAATATAAAGTTATCTTCACTTCTGTTAATACAAAAATGACTGAGGAAATACAGAATTATAGAGAACATAGAAGGGAATTAGCTCTGGATGCTGTCCTACATAATGTTACCTTCACCTTTGTTACTCAGTTACACAGATGATGGCCCAGTTGATCATTCACTTTTTCTCCTCCCTCATCTCCGTTGCCCTACCACTCAATCAGTCATCTTCCCTGTGATAATAACTGTACTCCTGGGTTTATCTATACCCCTGGACTCTCGCCTTGGGAAGACATATAGCTGCCTCAGACTATGTGATAGCATACATGGGTGTATACAAACTGCCATGGTTGGAGGTGGAAAAGCACATATGCTCACAGCGGACTGCTTGGCTCCACCCTGTCGCCATGCTATGAGTGGGGGCGGGTCCAGTCTGTGAAGCGCCCTCAGTAGGACCCTCAGCAAAGCAGCCGTGGGGCCCACAGCGGAGCAGCCACAGGGCCCACTGCAGAGCAGCCACGGGGCACTCAGTGGAGTAGCCGCGGGGTCCACTGCGGAGCAGCCATGGGGCCCACTGAGGAGCAGCCACCAGGGCCCACTATGGAGCAGCCATGGGGCCCACAGCGGAGCAGCCACGGGGCCCACTGTGGAGCAGCCACGGGGCCCTCAGCAGCTGTGGGGCCCACTGAGGAACAACCGCGGGGCCCACTGAGGAGCAGCCGCAGGGCTCACCGCGGAGCAGCTGCAGGGCCCACCGCGGAGCAGCCACGGGGCCCACTGAGGAGCAGCCACCAGGGCTCACTGTGGAGCAGCCATGGGGCCCACAGCAGAGCAGCCACAGGGCCCACTGTGGAGCAGCCACGGGGCCCTCATCAGCTGTGGGGCCCACTGAGGAACAGCCGCGGGTCCCACTGAGGAGCAGCCGCGGGGCCCACTGCGGAGCAGCCACGGGGCCCTCAGCAGAGCAGCCACGGGGCCCACTGCAGAGCAGCCATGGGGCCCACTGCGGAGCAGCCATGGGGCCCACAGCAGAGCAGCTGTGGGGCGAACTGCAGAGCAGCTGCGTCCACATATAATTTTATGTTTAATTTCTTCTCCTCTTCACAATGATCAAATATGAAAGTGCTGGGTTACTTAGTAATCAGAGACTGATAAATTTTGTGAATGTCTCAGACTACAACAAAGGGGATAAAAAGTCAAGATTTAGCTACCATGCTACTTTTCACCTTGCTGGCTTGTATGTGTTTGGAAGTCCCAGCATGTGTTTACCAAGTGGTGCACATTTAGTGACAGTATGTCCTTTCAAGCTGGTAACAAGGTGAAGTGAGACTTTCAACACAGCCACCATTTATGTCCAGCCAAGTACTTGGATTCGTTTTTTATGGAGACACTGATTCAGTCAGAGTGGAGCTGGTGCTGGTGTCAGCGTGACCAGGATGCATGGTGGGGTAATCTTCCTGGTGTCAGAGAAAAGCATGCAGATCTTATACAAAATATGTACAGTTTTTACTACAACAGATACTTTATGATTTTTATGTTCTACTGAATGCACAAATATAGTCAGTAGGCTGTGGAGATGAACTTGAGAATAAAAAAGGTCCAGATATTTAAAAATTTCTAAATGTCTTATACCACAATGAAGTTGCGGTCAATTTGCAGGGTTAGCTGTATACCAGTAAACAAAGCCTAACAGTATTACTGCCAAATGCAGTGATACAATATGGGAACAATGAGTCCTATCTCTAAGTAGAATTAATTTTCTCATTTGAAAAATTCTTATTAAAAAAATCATAGTTTTCTATATCATTTTCTATTTTCAAGTATTTCCACTGATGCAATAAAATGACATGACACTGACATTCAATACAAATACATAGAAAATACTTTAAAATGCAGCATGCTGAAATCCTTGTATAATTTTGTGTTTGAAAATACTACTTATTGTATACTAAGAAATTCCATGACGATGAAAATGAGGGCCCATAGCTTTCACACACAGAGCATCCCTTCATCCTCAGTGCAACTTGGTGAAGACCACAGTCCTAGAGAAAAGGACTGGCTAGGCCCTGCTCTGTGCATGTTAATGTTTTACACACATGCACACTGACCTATTAAATATTTATTTCTGAGTTACAGTCACTACCTTCTCCTTGGAAGATTACACATTTATTTCTGTACCTAAATCTTTATGCCTTGTCTTTTACCTCAAATTTTAGAAGGTCTCTAATATTCTAGTGATATTTTGTATTTTCTTGAAACAAAATCTTTGTATCTTTCTCTTTGCACGTTACCTCTCAATCCTCAGAAGACATTCTGATTCTATCTTTATTTGGAGAAAACCCACTCTTGCCTTTTCCTTGGCCTCAGAGCTTTCCCTTGCCCACTACCCTATTGGGTCTGTCAGGCTTTTTAGCCAAACTGAAGTTTAGACAATGAGAATTTGATTTTGCATCATTTTTGGGAATTAAGTATAAAGTCATTAATAGTTACTTAAGTCTTTGGAATCTGCCAATTTTTATGGTATTAGCTTTCAACCACTCATGTTAATAAATGTACCCATAGAATTGAATGAGAAACCTCCCCCATAGTCACTATGGTCATGACTGAAAGCCATAAGATACTGCAATTGGCATTTCCTAGACTATCAGCCCCCACCCCTTTTTGATAACAAGGATTTTGTAACATTCCTTTACTAACTTCAAATGAAAACCATAGATTACAGAATTATATGCATGAAAACAGTAGAATTCTCAAATGATAACATAAAGCTATAAAGCAATGTAACTTACCATAAAATAGTAGGTTTTTCATTTACAAATTCTGCAGTGCTACTGTGTTAGAAGACAGGAGAAATGTATTTCTATCTAGTTGCAGAATCCTTGATGTGTGAATTATAAATACACATCATATATATGCATATATTTTAATTTATTTATATAATATATATGCATGCATTTCTCAAATATGAACAGCTTTGCCACTGAAATGGCTAATAGTCCTACATACATACAGTTTATTACAAAGTAAAGCAAGTAATCAAACACAGTAGCTAGCTCCATTTTTAAAACATTTAATTCATATTGAAAATACAATAACATATTTGGGGTTGTTGTCAAAAGTAGCTACAGACAAATTTTTTATACCTGACTTACTAGTGGCGTGTTCTTTGAAAGTTGTACACAAAAGAGGACTCTTCATCATTGTGCCAGATGGTTTCAGGAATTGTAAGATAGTCATAATTCTGGGATTCTGCTCTCTAAGTGCCACCAATCAACTCATCAATGAAAAGATTCCCCAGTTTTGCTGTTTCTGTGAAAGATTAGGTACAATGAAGTAGAAAGAATTCATTTTATGAACTGATTGACCAAGATCTTGGATAGCCAACTCAAAACAAAACAAACTGAATCAAGAAAGCATATACATGTGTGAGCTGTCTCAGCCTTCCCAGTAGCTGGCATTACAGGTACCTATCACCACATCTGACTATGTAAATATTTTATGAGCTTCTTATTTCAGTGTTTTATAACACCCTGACAAGAATTGCTTACCTATATGTAACCTAAATCTCTCACACTTCAGCGAAAGCCTAACTCCTCCAGTAGAACTGAAAGCTGTTAGTGTCATGTTAAACTGTACACACACATACAAGAAGGTGGTTTCATGTTTGAGCTTTCACTTGACTAAGGAAAGGATGCAACTGCTTTTGACCATCTGAACAGTTGGGTCATCATTAGTGTCTTCAGCATTGTGAGATTAGTAAAACAATAGCTATTCTAATTATTTGAAAATAATCTGGGTTTTTTTTTAGTATTATGTCTTTTCATTAGTAGGGCGATGTCTTCTAGATTTATTTTGCACTACTAAGTATAAGAGAAAGATGCTCCTCTATACCCCTCGGGAGTGAGCACTACCGGGAGGATATTGTACTATATCCTCAAGATTGACTTGCCTTACTAGTCAAACCACCTGTAGGCAAAAGCTTGCATAACTCATAACAGTAGTGAAGGAAGAAAGGACATTCTTAGAGTCTGAGTCCTCTGTCTAGACCAGCGTGATGACTTTGCTCTCCTCTTCACTGTAGAACACTTTCTAATTGTACTTCTGGGCATAGTAAATCTAAGCATTTCCTGTGGGTTGAGAAGTTTGGAAAGTAGTCATGTTTTACTGGGTGGAAAATGCTTACAGTGATTGGAAAGATCTAGAATCAGGAAATGGAAGCGGAAAACAACATGGCTGAAAACAGTTTGAGGACTTAAAAAGATTCATGTTTGAACATCCTTAAGTCCATTCTGCTTACTTAACTAATTATACATGTATTTTGATATTGGTATAAAAATAGCCAATAGCAGATTTTTGCGTGAAATATAAGTGTGTTTACTTCAATAAAATGTTTTCTGTTATATACCTGTCATCATTAAAACACTCAACATGAATCTACGTCTAATGGGAGAGTTAATGTACATTTTACTGCAGAGTAAAAATTGTCAAACTTATATTGCTCAGCAGTGATACATAAAAATGTAAATCATCCTGGTATATCTTGTGGAAAATACAATATTATCTGTAGTTTTGTGTCCAAATTTCAGAGTACTTGGCTTTTTTCACTTACAGTATTGTCCTCCAGTTTCATCCATGTTATTGTAAATGAAAATATTTAGCCTTTATTAACATCTACTTTTCCCTTTTGTTTGTAATGAAACACGTATGATATATAATACATATCACATTTTCTTCACTCATCTATTAATAAACACATAAAGTGATTTTATAGTTTATGTATTGCGACTATTGCTGTAGTGAGTAATAGTGCACTCATCACTTAAAAATACTTATTTCATTTCTTTTGAATATATACCCAGAAGTGGAAATTCTGGATCATCTGGTAGTCCTATTTTTACTTGTGAAAAACCTGTGTAATATTTTCCATAATGGCTTCGCTAAGTTGCATTTTCACTAATTGCTGGAAGGTTTCCTTTTTTGCAAATTCTTGCCAACATTATTTATTATTTTTCTTTAGTAAAGGTCGTCCACACAGGTATGTGGTGTTTTAGTTTGCACGCCCCCTGTGATTAGCCATATTGAGCATCCTTGCACACGCTGCTGGACCATTTCTGTGCCTTTTTCTAGAAGTGTCTAAATTTGGCATCTATATTGATCAAGAATTTTTTTTAAATGTCTTTGTTTGGCTTTGATAGTAGGGTGATTATGGCTTCAATATATATTTGGAATGTACCTTCATCTTTGAATTTTGGAAGAGTTTGAAAAAATTGCAATTCTCTAGATGCTTGGTAGAATTTACTAGGAAAACCATTTAGGAAGTTTTCGGTTGCTGATTCAGTCTTCTGACTTATTAGGGCTACTGCGCTACATTATTTGTCCTGGTAGGTCGATGTGTTTATGAATTTGCTTGTTTCTTCATGAGTATCCAAGTGGTTGTTAAAGGCTTTGGCATAGAATTATCCTTCATTTTCTGTAGTATGATTTGTAATATTTCTTCTGCTTATATTTTTGTTTATGTGAGTCTCTTTTTTAATTAGTCCAGTTAAAGCTTTCTGAAGTTCTTTTATCTTGTCAGAAAATCAAACTTAATTTTATAAATCTTTTTAATCATTTTTTTAATATCTGTTTTTCTTCTGGCAGTCATTATTTCCTGCCATCTGTTGACTTTGGGATAAGTTCTTTTCTAGTTCCTTAAACTATAAAGTTAGTTTGATTGACATATTTCTATTCCTTAATTCAAGCCTTTATCCCTATTAACTTCTTGTGTAGACATGCTTTTACTGCATTCCATAGGTTTGGTTTGGTTTTGAGACAAAAACTAGTTTTGCAGTTCAGGCTGGCCTTGAACTCACTATGTAGCCCAAGCTGAGCTGGAACTCAGCAATCCTCCTGCCACATCTTCCTGAGTGCTGAGATTATAGCCATGCACCACCACACCCGGCTTCACTGGTTTCCATAGATTTTGTTGTTTTGCATTTCATTTAAATGTGTCTCTAGATATATTACTTTGCTTTTGATTTCTTCCCTTTTCATGAATCTTATAGCTGACATGCTTACAACAATAGCTAGATAAATAGTAAAGCAAAACAAACTGATTTAACTGAAGTGGTACGTGACATAGCTGGATACAGCACTGGGTGTGGTGGTGCGTGCCTGTAATCCCAGCACTCAGGAGGCTGAGGCAGGAGGATCATTGCAAGTTCAAGACCAGCCTGGGCTACAAAGTGAGCTCAAGGCCAGCCTGAACTTCATAGTGAGACCCTGTCTCCGAATGACAAAATAAAAGTTACAAATAAAATCACAGAACAAAACTGTGTCTTAGTTGCTTTTCTGCTTGCTAAAACAAAATACCCGATATTCAAAGTTAAAGGAGGGAAGGTTTATTATTGCTCACCATTTGTAGAGATTTCAGGCCAGTGTTGGCTGGTTGCAAGGCAGGGTAGTATGGCATAGGGGCATGGAAAAGGAGAAAGAGTCCATGGCAAAGCAGGGCAGGCAGAGGCAACAAGTGAAACACCAGCAGTACCCTGCCTCACCTTTTAATCCCTTCCAGGTGATCAGTCTTTTGGATGGTGCCACCCACACCTTCTTTGGCCCTTCTCATTATCCACATCCAGAACTATGCTAAACCAATCAGTGGACTAGTTTAGTAGCCATACACCTTTGATCCCACCATCACATACTTAATCCCCTATCACATACACTAGATGCAGCCACCTCTACAAAACCTGACGTATGACCACATGAAGTTTCACAAGGACAGCTTGACGCAAGCCATAACACTAGGTAGACTATGGTAGGCAAAGGTAGATTAGACAATGACAGTATAACCCAATAGAAATAAACTTGGGAAGATGGAGAATCTTAGCAAGGCCTATTGTTCAGACTCTTCTTGGCCCCTAGGAATAGGACAAAGCTCCTCTAAAATCAGGACCGGATGACTCACTGTAAGACCAGATAGGTCAAAGAATCCTTTATGAAGTGGAGCTCCAGTGGCACAATTGGTTAGTACATGGTCCTTATGCAGAATCCTTTATGGCTAAGTTTCAGGACAGAAAGACTGGAGTCACTTAGTATAAACATTTTAATCTTGATATTTTCTGAATTTTCATCTTTTTGGATATCAGATCCTAAGCTTTGACACCTCTCCACATAGTAATTCTTTATTGTGTCCTACAAGTCAATCACTGTATCATGGGGATAGACCCAGCTATGCTGAGAGAGAAAGCCTCAGTTTATAAAGAAAAGGTCTAAGGTGGATTTTGAGTAGCAACAAGCAGTCTCTGCTATTCACAGCTAAGAAGTGGCACAGCCAAAACCTTAATCCATTAACTTACTACTATATCCTACAGATTATCACATGTAATATAAGTCCCTAGAATTAGAAACTGAACTTTATTCCTTTTTTTTGTTAATATCAAAGTACCAGTTACTGTTGGGAATGATGAATGTTACGTGGATGAATGAGTGAATGCATGAGTGTAAGCAAAGAGCGGAGGAATAGATTTAAGTGGCTAGTAAAGAGTAATGTATATTTTTATATGACCTATTTTTCTTTTATCAATAATTAAGGTACAGCTTAGGATAGATTGCTGGTGAGAAGAAAGTTTTTAAAAGACCAAACCCACAAATTCTCCATGTCTTATTGTTCTCCATTAACACTTATAGTATTGATGTAAAAATCTCTGAAAACTCAAAAGCACTGAATTGCCATTTAATCCACATCCATTCTTTTATTTATTCATTTTTTTTAAAAATTCATGTCACTCATGTGCAATGAATCTGTGTCTCTTTGTAAGACTACTCATTTGATAAATTTTGAGAGCTGAGATCTCCAAATCTCTGCTTGAAATGCAAAAAATACGTGCATAAGTAAAACAACTATGTGAATGTTTCAGAAACATTTTGATCTCAGTTGCTGCAAAGGCTATTATCAAGACAATTCCTTCAACTCTGTTTCAAACTTTGCATTTGTCAATGACAGTGTATTAACCATCCAGCTCTTCATTATTTTGCATTATCTTTTCAAGTTAAACACACATGGGTGAGCA
The DNA here is from genome assembly GCA_004027595.1 of Dinomys branickii. NCBI lineage: Eukaryota > Metazoa > Chordata > Mammalia > Rodentia > Dinomyidae > Dinomys > Dinomys branickii. Next base: position 139,043 of record PVLD010000048.1, on the reverse strand, counting down.
CATTGCAATGTAATCTTATCAACTTTTATTATCTAGTGAGTTCAATTACTCTTAACTTCAATGAAGATATCTAATTTGGCCTTTTAGTAAGTAATGATTAGATATGTGGTAAATCTGCTACTTTTTATTTGCAACAAATCACTTCCATGTGAAGGTGCACATAAATTCAGCCATCATGAAAAAATAGTTGATTCTTTCCACATACTCAACTCTCTATTGATGCAAAGATTCCTTCTCACTAAGCGCAATCCGTCACAGTCAGGAATGCTGGAAGACTGCCCCATGCCTTTGATGTAATGGCATCATACTGTGTGAAATATTGCCAAAAATGTATGAATTGCTGATTGGGTCAGTTATTTTATAATGCATGACCTCAGATTACTGTAACATTAGTTGGGTAATAATCTGCCTCCTTAATTTTTTGACAACTCTGTTTTAAGATTTCAAGTTTCTTTGATAACTACATTGGTCATGAAATATATTAGGCTGGTTTAAAGGTTCAAGTTGTTTGAAAACAAGAAATAAAACTCAACGTCGCTACATAAAGTTGGACATGAATTACTAAAAGCAAAGCAAGTGCATTTTCATTTCTGATAACAATTGTCACATGCCTGATTTTCAATTCATTGAGAAAAATGATTTTTCTGGAAGAGAACATGAAAGTGAACCAAAGGAGTGGAATGGATGAGGCTGATTCAGAGCAGCACACTTGCAGAAATCACATGAGTTTTAGGAAACACATAACAGTAGTGAGATTCACCTTCCAAATGTGGAACCATCTTGTATTAAAATAGTAACAAGAACAGAAAGCTAGTTAATACCTCTGTCTCCATGCCCCTGTTACTGCTGTGTTGCTGTATATTCTCATTCTTGGGATCATCCTGGCAGGATATTTTAATCCTTTTCTTTCTGTGGTTCATTTAACAATAGCTGGCAGTAGGTGCCTATTTCAGTTACCAGGATGTATCAACCTGTATTGGTCACTCATGTTCGTGCTCAGAAAGCAATCACCTAACAGACTTCACAACAGTCAGTCAAAACAAAGGATCTTTACAATATAGATAAAAGCAGTCCTTTGAGGGAACTGGCTGTTTAAGAGGACATCACTTTTCCCCTTAGACACACACACACACTTATTTTTTAACTTCCTGTATTGCTCTTGGGCTCCAAGGTTAAAACTGGAGGAATGAGATGACACACTAAACTCATCAGAAGGGAAACGACTCGTGAATTTGGCAAGAACATAGTGACACTGGCACACATCTTTAGAAAGCCTAGATCTGTAATGGGGAAACTTTTAGAAGCCAAGTATCCAAACTGCAAGCCAAAACCCACTTATTAATTACAGAGTGCCAACACTGCAATTAAACCTGCACACTGAAGTTTTAGTTTAGAACTAACAATGGTTATCTACTGCTGGAGCTACTTGACTCGTATGCAGAGAGAGCGGGCTCTATGTGCCAGCTGTGACCCGCATGTGGTAGGTTTGCTCCCACTGGCTTAGATCCTAGTGGTGAGAAGCTTGGTTTCTGTGGATTGGATGCTCTATTACAGTTTAAGAACACACTCCAGTGACATCCTTGTTCTCTCTGTCTAAGCACTGCAAGTTCAGTGTGCATGCCTGTGTCTTTTGTAGTAAAAACAGACAAGTCACATGTGAGGGTTGGAAACTCTAATGGGGTGGGCATCTTAAAATAACAGTAGTCAATATTTCATCTGAAAGGAGGACATAAAATAGTTTTACTATCAAAAAGACTAGATGAAAAAGTCCACAATGTCCTTAAAATGATAAATGCAAGATAGTCATCCTAGCTCTGTTTAGAAATTACCACATGGATACCAAAATGTCCTATAGTGGGCCAGGATATCAGATCAAACATTGAGAGGCCATTAAAATATTTCTTTCAAGTTAAAAGCATTACATATTAAATGTGAGTATTCAAAACACTAAAGAACAAAGAAGAAAATTCATAATTTCTTAAGCCTAGAACCTATTAAAACATGTCGAAGTATTTTCTTTTATAGGTCTCTGTCTTTCACTTTCTCTGACTCTTCATGATCTTCTTTTATTTTCCTTCAGCAATATATAATATAATTTTATGTAAATTTCTATACTTTCTTTATAACCATAAGAATATGCAGCTATAGAATATTCATTGCACACACTTTGTGTAGCTGTTTGTTTTATTGGCTGTTTTGAAGTACTTCAGAAAACTATGTCCTTCTAGTCAGTATACCCAACCTAAGAGAATAACTGGCTTCATCTCTCCCACAAGGACTATAATTACAATTTCCTCCTTTCCTCAGTTTACCCCAGCTGTCCTTCTAGAAGCTCAATACCCGACCTTTGAGCTGAATGCTCAAATTTTTCTTTCTTTTTGTACTTTTTGCCTTTTAGTAGTACGTGTTAGCACGATGAGATGTTTGCCTGTCTTGTATGGATTTGGTATGTGTACATATCTTAATTTTTTTTTCATTTCTTTCCCCACTCCTTCCAATTTTGATCCCCTAACCATTCGAGAAAGAGCTACCTCCCTATTTCCTATTATCCATCTTTTATTTTGATCTTTATATTTTGGGTTTCTCATATAAGAAAAGCCATCTGATATTTAAGCTTGCATATCTGATTTATTTTACTTAACCTCATGACCTCAAGGTGCATCCATTTTTCTACAAATGACTCAAGTTTATCCTTCTTTATGGCAGAATAGTAGTCCATTGTATATAAATACCACATTCCCCAGCTGATGGACATGCAGTTGATTCTAAGCTTTAGTATTATGAGTTGGGCTATTATAAATATGTATATGCACATATCACTGTAACATGATGTCTTTAACTACTTGGGGAGGACACCTAGAAGGGAAACAAGTGGGTGAAAGGAATTTCTAGTTTTTGTTTTTTAGAGATCTCAATGGTTCTGGTCATAAACTAAATTGGACAAGAAATGAATCAGATTCATTGATTAGGCTCAATGCTGAACTTATAGAGAAACTTCATTTGGTTCTCAGTTAGTCTGGCATGCAGCTAGAATGGTGGAAACAATTAAGTTTGTGAACCAGATTCTATAGTACCAGACTCATCCATAAGAAAGAGATTTATAATTATGGTATGAATACTAAAAGAAACAAAATATTGTCCTATTATTGACCTACATTAAATATGTATGAAAGGGAACAAATTTATCTCTTTTAACAATAGCACAATATCCAATGGGATAATGTAAAGTTGACAGTTTACCTACATAAAGCATAGTTCTTATTTTAATAAAGGAAGAGGAAGAAGGGAATGAAAAAAAGGGGAAGATTCAAAAAATTAATTGTTGGGCTACATCTTAGTTACTTTTCTCTGCTGATGAGTCAACATACCCAAAACCCAAAGTTAAAGGGGGAAAGATTTACTTAACTCACAGTTTGTGGAAGTTTCAGTCCATAATTGGTTGGCTTCAAGGAAAGTTGCCACATGGTAGAGGAGCAACAGTTCATGGTAGTGCATGACAGAAAAGCAACAAGAAGACACAAGACAAGCCTCTTTCTGTCCCTTACATGGTACCCAGTCTCCTGGGAGTAGGGGATTGCCTACCCAGTCTATGGACTGATGCAGCAGTCACTCATCCTGAATCACAAGATCCTAATACCAGCACTGCACAATGAATCAATCACACACTAGATTTAGCCAATTCTGAAAAAACTCTATGACTGCATGAGGCTTTGGGGGAACATCAAGACACAAATTATAACAGAATATGAGACACAAGAGAGAAAGTAAGATACGGGGTCCTATTGAGGAATAAAAGGTAAATAACAGTGATAGAAAACATTGACTGGGAAAAACAAACTAGGAAGAAAAGAAAAGAAATAAACAGAATAAGCAAGAGATAAAAGAAGAAGGAACAGGAAAAAAATTAGAAGAGAGAAATATAAAAGGCAAAAAATAAAATGAAAAGAGGAGAAAACAGTGGGGGGAAAAACATACCCTGAAAAAAGAATCCAATGAAGAAAAGATAAAACTACTATAAAACAGGAAAAAAGATTGAGTCAAGGGAATATTACTTTGATATCAAGTGACTGGTTTCTTTCCACAATCTATAGTCTTGAGATTCATCCAGATATGATTTTCCATGCCAGGCTCTAGGGTCTATGCGTCTTGCACTAGAGGCCCATCTTTTACTCACTGCCGCCTAGACTGTAGTTACAATTTCCAGCCAAGAGCATAATTCTTTTGGCTTCTATTGGTAGATGGGGAGCACAGTCAGCCCTCTTTTTCTACTAGACGTAGGCCACAAAGTGCAGATTCAGTCGTGTTGTTAGACTTTATGTTGACAGCCATGGCTTTTGGTTCTCCATTCTTATCCCAGGTTTTGCCTTCAGCCAGACTCTGGTCCACAGATTAATTAATCTTTGCCTCTGCTGCCCCATGCTGTGACCCCTTCTGGGGCAGCTCACCCCTGTTCCATCACCAGTTGGCTCACTTATGAGGGGGAGGTGTTCCTTCTCCTTCACAAGTCTGCTTGCCCTTGTAGGGAGGGTGAGGAGTTGCTCTGGGTCAGTTCTCTCCCATCAACATGGATATAGTGATTGAACAAGCTCTTCAAAAAACTACATGCTGAATGGTTATGGCTTTCTCACATCTAGAAAATACAAAGTACATGGGCTGGTTGGGACACGATGACAGGAAGTGCTTACAAGTGGCTACAAGGAAAGTTTGAAATGCTGTCTGTGTGTGTGTGTGCATTATAACCACTGGGGTGATGCTTTCTAAGGTTTAAAAGACTATCCACGATATAGTCAATACATCTTGTCCTACCTCATGCTACTAACTTTTCCCAAAAATAAGATCTAACCAGAAAAAAATAATAACAACGCCAATCAGCCTATCCTTGCCTTACCTTCCCTGCAGAGTAGCAACCTAGTAAAGGAACAGGGAGGCAAATCTTCTGCATGACACTGGCTATCACCATGGTAATGATGAGTTAGGGCTAGGTCTGGTTAGGTAACAGCATTTAGGTCTCATTTCCAGGAAAACACAGTGCGCCATTATACTGAATACTGCATTTTGGCCTTAAATTCCTTAGCTAAGAATGAATAATTATATGCACTTCAAAGCTTTAACCTACCGTGTATTCATGACCCCAGAAGTTGCACTTTGAAACAAAAATTCTTATCTCTTAAGGAAAATTATTGTGGAAATTTTTAGACAGTCTCAATTCCCCAAAATTAAATAAAAATTATGATATGATCAATCCAGGAAAGAAAAGCATTATAAACTTTCATGCATCTCTAAGTATAAACCCCCAGCCCTGTCTTCAGACAAAATGTCTCCTTTGTATGAAAAAGACCCTTCAGTACTGACTAAATACATACAAATAGTCAGTGCACACATGTTGCTTAAAAGTTAAAATATCACCAAAAGTTTTCCTACTTCTTCAGTTTCTAAACAGCACACTGAATCAGGCAAGATGGTGTATGACTGTAATCCCAACCCTTTGGGTAACTGAAGCAAGATCACATGGTACAGGCCACATGTGAGCCACCCAACCATTACAAACACCCAGGGAAGTTTTCTCCAGGGCTGACCAACAGTACTGTACTAAAATCAAGATACCCGTCCAAATTTTCCCTGTGCCCAAATATCAGTGGAAAAGAAAGATAGAAAGTAAGATACAGGGTCCTACTGTGAAGTAAAAGGCAAATAATAGTGATAGAAACCATTGACTGGGAGAAACAAACTAGGAAGAGAAGAGATAAGCAGCATAAGCAAGAGATAAATGAAGCAGGGAACAGAAAAATAGAAGAGAAAAAGATAAAAGGAAAAAAAAGTGAAAAGAGAAAAAAGTGGGGAAAAACATGCCCTGAAAAAAAATCCATTGAAGAAAAGATAAAAATACTATAAACCAGGAAAAGACTGAGTCAAGGAAATATTACTTTGCTATTAAGTGAGTGGTTTCTTTCCACAATCTATAGTCTTGAGATTCATCCAGATATGATTTTCCATTTCCATATCAGTGGAAGAGAAACTATACAGACAGGACAAATTTTACCAAACCCAGAAATGACAAGTACCTCTGGGGAGGTCTCCCCAGAGCAAATACAAAAAAGCCTGGGAAGTCCATGGTAGGAGATCAAAGTCATAGCCCCCAGCCTCCAAGGGACATAGAGAAGCCTAGTATTTGCCCACACAGGCCCAGCCACCGCTATTGGAAATGACTTCTCAGGGATCCTTGCAGAAGTCTGGCTAGTATGGTTAGTGCAGGTAGTCAGGCCACACATGTTCATTCAGGCACCTGGGCAGCCAACCCTGTATTGTCCGTTCCTGTGGAGCACCTCCATAACACACACTTCCACCCAACAGATTCTGACTGAGGAAAGTGACATCATGACACCATATTTTGAGATTTCCATCTCCTTTAAAGGCTTCTGCAATCAAGTTTAAGACAGTCTTTTGACAATAAACAGCTTTTCACCATGAATGGGTAGAAGAGGAAGGAGACCTGTATACTGCATCGTGTCAGTTGGAGTTAGAAGAAGCCTTTATAGGCTTTCTGAGCTAAAGGATTCTGAACTCTTACTTTATGCATCATCTTGTGTATCAGAACACCCTAAAATGCCTTGTCCAGGAGATGATAAATTCATCTACCTCAGAACTGCACTCCTCTGAAGAAAGCTTTATTTTACAATGGCCATACATTAACAAGCCAAATAGTTTAGCAGCCATGCTCACTGTGCTGTCTGCACAGACGGTACAGAAGGATTTGGCTGCCATCTAAGCATACCAACTGTAAACTCTTGGTTCATAAGAAGTGCCACATAATTTTTCATTCTTAGCTGATGAACTTAATGCCAAGATGTAGTATTCAGTACAATGGCATACTGTGTTGTCCTGAAAATGAGACCTAAATCTGTTACCTAGTTCTAACTCATCATTACCATGATGATGGCCAGTGCCATGCAGAAGATTATACCTTACTATTCTCTTGCTAGGTTGCTACTCTGCAGGGAAGGTAAGGCAAGGATAGGCTGACTGGTGTTGTCATTGTATTTTCTGGTTAGATCTTATTTTTGGGAAAACTTAGTAGACTGAGATAGGACAAGATATATTGACTATATGGCAGATAGAAAGCATCACCCCAATGGTGATAATGCACACACACATACAGCTTAATATTATATCAAACACCTAGAACATAAAATGGGACTGTTATTTTCTAACAACCATTGATATTCTAATATTTGAATCCCTACAGAATATAGCAGATAAGTTACATATTTTACACAGACAATTAAAAATCTAAACCATATATAATATTGTTGCATGGAAATTATGATGACATTGTGTAACATACTTAAATTTTCATTTTGACATAACTTAGTCCTTTTAATCAATCAACTATATCTAATACAGAAGAAGCTTTTATCTAATGTGTTGTCCTTCAATGGAATGTATAGCAAAAGTCTTTGTTGAAGGCAGATGTCTGAGTTTGAAAGAAAAGTAAATCACCTTAAAGAATCCTCATTCCACACATTGCAAGACCCACATATCTGCAGGCCTAAATATATTCAGTACATGACAAAGATAATAACAGTCTTCACAGCCATATGAAAACTTTTGTACCAGAGCATCTTTAAATCAAAACCTTATTGTCTAGAAAATTTAATCTTTTTGACAATGGCCAATATAAACTTATCACAATAATGTAATTTTAGTAGCATTTACTGGGGTGTCTCCTATAAGGCTATGGAGATTGTTGTGTCTTTCTGTCAATGAGCAAGCCTGGATAATTATCCAGGCAACTGCTTCCATATTCATTAACAGAAGTCCCATCCCACAATCTCTGTATACTGTATGGAATTTTTGTTTAATTATCTTAATTTGTTGATGATTTATAAAAAGCCAGTCACAACATTTAACACATTATTTTGAACAATGAGAGAAGCTGAAGTCATAATACATAAACAAAAATACACATTACATTTTCACAACCAATGTTAGCATCATTTTGTCCAGCTGGCAACCTTGGTGGAAATATGCTTTTAAATATATAACCCAAATTAAATTATGAGCAAATGATCCAAAAATGCAAAAAAGAAAAGGAAAAGAGAACAAACTGTTGAGCTCAAGTGAAAAAGAACAGCTGTTTACATATATGACAAACAGAAAAACAATTACACAGCTTATCTAATTAAACAAACAAGTATATATATATATAAATATATATATATATATATATATATGAGTGTATTCAAATATATTTTTAACCAAACTGAACCATAATGACTTTTACTATAAATAAGGTAGTCAGATTTTGTTGCAGGTCAATTAGTAGAGTTCTCATACAAGAAAATTTGGAAGGAAAAATTCTTTTATCTATAACCAATATATATTTTTTATTTTATTCTGTTTTGAGAATATTGGTAATTTTCAGCTCAGCTATCTCTATACAGTTTATTATGTCCTCAGACCTCTGATTTCCATTTTTGGTTACCATCTAGGCATTCTGGGTGAAATCCATCAACTGACCTCAGGTTAGGTCTAGCCTCATCCTTATCTATCAACTGTAGAAGTCTCCAAAGCATCACCGTCATAGGACTGTACATAGGCTTCTTGAAAGATGGAAACTACTCCTTCTCCAGATCTGGGCTCATGATGGAACCGGACAGCATGCTTTGTCAGCCAAATAGGCTGTTTAGCTTTCTCTGGAAAGACACAAGCATACCCTTGACCCCCAATTAGCTCAGGGCTGGGTCCCTTCCATTGTCCAGTATGAAGATCTTTCCAAAGTAGCCTTCCTAACGGCTTTTTCTTTACTTGATTGAATTGTTTTTCTGCTGCTGTAGTTCCATCCTTGATAGGATTTTAAAAGTTTATAATATATACTGCCTAGTAAAGTCTATTATGAGGTATAAGTTTTGTAGGAAATGAGTCCTCTTTTTGTTTTTGTAATTGAATTTTGAGTGTAGAGTGAGCACATTCAACAATTTCTTGACCTTGAGGGTTATAAGTAATTCCTGTGGTAAGGGTAATATGAAAAGTTTTACAAAATATTGGAAGGCAGCACTTGTATAGGCTGGGCCTTTGTCAGTCCTAAGTGCCTGTGGGCAACCAAGGGTACTAAAGACATCCAAGCAATGAGCAAAGACATGTTTAGCCACTTCACCAGTATGGGCAGAAGCAAAAATAAATCCTGTGGAAGTGTCTGCTAAAATATGGGTCCAGTGTAAAGAGCCAGACTCATGAATGTTAGTGACATCCATTTGCCAGAGATAATTATATATATATATATATATATATATATATATAATAACCCTCAGAGAAGTGAGGAAAAAATGTATTGCACATGAGGAACATTGTTTAACAATTGTCAAACCTGGTCCTGGTTTAGATGAAACTGTTTGCATAAGGCAGAAGCATTTTGATGAAAGGTGGCAAGGCAGACAGCAGCCTCTCGAAAGACACCCGAGGGAGTAGCAGTGACAGTAGCTAGCAGTCTGTCTATTATTCTGTCTATTGCAGCATTTCCTTCAGAGAGAGGCCCTGAAAATTGGGAATGAGAATATAAATAACCAATAAAACAGGGGACATGATGTGAACAAATGGCAATTTGGAGAGTGTTAAGCAAATGAAAAAGATCTTCCTGGTTAGTGCGAATGGTGGCAGTTTCAATGTGGTATATTATACCACAAGTATAAGCACTGTCTGAAAGAAAGATTAATTGGAGTGGATGAATGATCATGTAAGGCCCATATAACAGCTTGCAATTCCATCTTTTGTGCAGAAGAAAAACCCATATCCTGTATTCCAGAGCAGAGGCCATAACATAAACCTTGCCCACCTGAAGAGAAAGCTTCTGTGAAAAGAGACATCTACAGCTATGGGAACTGAGCTTATTTTTGAATGGAAGACAAAGGTTATGAGGGAATCAAATTGAATTAATTTGTCTGGGAGATAACGAAAATCAATAACACCAGAGAAATTAGCTAATGTGACTTGCCAAGAGGATGAGAATTGCCATAACCACTGTTGTTGAACCAAAGAAAATGGAACAAAAATATCTTGCACCTCACATCCAAAAAGCTGAAATAGCATGTATCTGCCCACATGTGATCAGTCCTGCCACAGCATCATAAAAGGGTGTAATGGTTTTATGTGGAGAATGTAGCTTATGTAATCATTACAGAGGGCACTGAGACTGCCAAAGGACTGCATTGGGCATATGTTTAGTTGGGAACATTATTAAAAACATTGGCAAAGATGGGTCATCTGTGAGTTGAGCATTAAAGAGAGCTAGATTAACTTTATCCAGTGCAGCTTGAGCCTCTGACATAAGAACCCTTGGAGAGGAGGGAGCCCGGTCCCCTTGAGAATGTCAAAGAGAGGGGCTAAATCATGAGGTGTTAGCTTAAGAGTTGGGTGGAGCCAATTATTATTACCAAGTGAAGTCTGAAAACCAGTTAAGGTTGCGAGATGATTAACCTGGATCTAAACAGTTTGGGGCGCGATATGCCTTTGTTTGAAAAGGTGACTCAAATATAAAAAAGGTGCCATTGCTTGCAACTTTTCAGAGGCCGCCACTAGGCCTGCATTATGAAAGGCATTATGTAATTGAATAAATAGTTGGTGCAAAGTGGACGAAGAGTCACATTCTTGAAGAACGTCATCCATGAAATGGATAAGGTGAGAAGATGGATGAGCCTGATGGACTCACAAAATGGCTGCAGCCACAGACTCTTGACTTAGGGTCAGACTATTTGCCATTCTCTGTGGTAGACAACACCACTGGAAGTGACACAGAGGGGGCTAATGATTAATACAGGGTAAACTAAAGGCAAAATGCTTTTTATCTGGACGATTGAGAGGGATAGTAAAAACAAAATAAAATAAAACAAAAACAGTCTTTTAAATCAATCACCATGAGAGAAGAATGTAAAGGAATAGCTATAGGCCTGGGCAATTCTGCCTGAAATGCTCCCATAGTTTCCATAGATCAATTAACGGCCCGCAAATCCTGTAACAATCTCCATTTTCCTGATTTTTTACTGTTTTCCAAAAATAGGGGCATTTCAAGGGCTATTGGAGGATTCTAGGTCCCGTCTCTCTTCTGTTCATTAACTAGTATGAGCTGCTATAACCTTTTCCTGAGTGAGGGGCCATTGATCAACCCAAACAGGGTCATTGGATGTCCAAAGTTATCTTGTATGCCATCTGTGGGGTCAGGGAAGAGATCAAGGCCCCTCCTGAAATGTGAAGGTGAGCAGCCTACACCAAAATGGTCCTTTATTGGAAAAGCTGGAAGAGGTTATTTCCTTTCTTAATTGTTTTTACCAAGCCCTTGAATGGGAAGGAAACCTTGTTGCAACATCTGATGAGTCACCAGAGCATTAGGACTAAGTAAAACTACCCCCATATCCTGTAATGTATCATGACCCCATAGATTGATTGCTATATGGGGGAGGACATAAGTGAATAATGTCCACAATAACCTTCTGTATCCCTCTAAGTTAACAATTTAGCTTCTATTTCTACTTGGTTGAGAAACACTGTCTACCCGCTGTAGATCTGCAGTTGCCCCATCCAGAGGCCTTGTTCTGGTCCACAGACTCCAGGAGAAATAACTCTACTTTTGGGGCCCAGTTTACAATGTCAAGAGAAATCCAAAAAGTAATAATAATTTTTAATAAATCTGTAGAAACCACGCACAATTCTAACTCCTTAGTTAAGTTTTTTTATTTAATAGGATAACACATGAAATAGAATAGAATTCATTTCAGGGGCAGGCTGGTTAGCAATTTATTATTTAAAGAGTTGCCAGATATAGCATCCCTCTGTTTTAGTACCATTTTTATACAAAGTCCTTGAAAAATAACCATCATTATCTAAATAATTTACAATGGTAGAGTCTCAGTAAAATTTAATTTTTAGTAGCTATCTACTTGCAAATTTAAAATGATTTAAACTTTGTAAACATTTAACAAATTTATCTCTTGGATTCCCCTTTTCATGGGAAGTATAACTTTTCCAAAGCTTGTAGTGACATATTTTCTGTTTTTCAAATAACTAAGTTTGAAAGTAATGAAAACATCCAAGGAAATTATACATTTGCATATTCATTTGCCATGTGTATATGTTTGTCTTAATGCCTAGAACTTATGTTAAAACAAAAGGCAGTATTTGCAACTTAAACTTATAAAGAATTCTAACATATCAGAAACATGTCTATGATCTTCCTTTTAAGCACTTCTCTTTGACATAGGGCATTTCAGAATGTAGAATAATCACATAGGTAGTTTATTTAAAATGTTTATTACTGAGCCCATATTAGAATTCTTTTGGGCCCTTGGACCTCATTTTGAGAAATGCTTTTTCAAGTTATTCTTTTATCTTATGATTAAATAGGAGAAAGTGTATTCATAACATAACATTTTAAGAAAGTATAAGGAGAAATGTACAACCTTATAAAGTTTTTGAAGAAATTTTAGATGACTGACTTCATTAGATACCTTCCCTATTCTCCCTAATAAAATCTTATCTAATGATATAAAAATGCTAAACCTTTTTCTTGATGAAGTTTTAACCTTTATTCAGGGTGATCTTTAGTTTTTAAAACTTTTAAGTAATCAGACTGATTGTGCATATTTTATACAGAATTGCATTATAAATATATTTATATCTGTGTTCTATTTTTGCAGTCTTTAAATTTCATGCCAGTTCTTTCCATGTTATCTAGAAATTCTCTCAAAATACTCCTCAGGGGAATAAGGTAGTTCATAGTCCTAATGATTTGCGTGCTAGTGTTCTAGGAAAAAATTTATTTTATATAATCTTGTGGCCAGATTAATTATGCATATGTACCCTGGATTAAATTTCAGGTGCCTCATTCAATTCCAGTGCTGGCACATTTAATTTATAAATTTGATTTGTTTTGATTTTTGTCGTGTGTAATACTGCCTTGGTAATCATATGTATTTGTGTACCTTCTTTTTCATGTTAAAAAATAGTAGATATAATAAAACATTTAATGCACATAAAAATACCTTGAGTTCCCTGCTACTCACATTCCCTTGCATTCCTTTAAGAGGCAATAAGCCCTTTCTGGGAATTTTCCCAGAAGAATTAAAAACATTGTACCACAACAATATATGTGCACCTATGTTTATAGCAGCACAATTGGTTATAGCTAAATCTTGGAAACAACCCAAATGCCCATCAACTGAGAAATGGATAAATAAGATGTGGTATTTTTATACAATGGAGTCTGACCCAGCTATAAAAAAGGTAAACTCAAGGCTTTTGTAGGTAAATGGATTAAACTAGAGACCATACTCATAAGTGAAATAAATTTGACCCACAAGTGTAAACATCATATTTTCTCCCTAGTGTAAGAACCTGAAAGAGTAAATGAAACCCAAAATGTAGACTAGATATGAAAGGGAAAGAAATTTCTCAAAGGAAGGAACATCTGTGACTAGGCAAAGGGGAAAAAGAAAGAGAAAGAAAGAAAGAAAGAAAGAAAGAAAGAAAGAAAGAAAGAAAGAAAAGAAGGAAGGAAGGAAGGAAGGAAGGAAGGAAGGAAGGAAGGAAGGAGGAAGAATATATGGATAACTGGGATAACTGTACTGCTGATGTCTAGAGGTTTATTGAAAGGAATAGTTAATGCTTAATTTTTGACCAATTTTGAATGCCTGTATCACATAGCCTGAACAATTAATTTCAAGACAACAATATGCAATGAGACAACCACTGGTGTACTACCATCTTGTCTAGTGAAACTCTATAGCTTCTAATATTTCTTTGTTGTTATTTTGTTATTCCCCTTAATAGTTTGATTGATCTTGCATTCTTATATCTGGTAATCTGAGTAATTTCTTTGAAGATAACAATATGTAATATAACAAAAACTGTTAATTCCTATCATTTTGTTCTGAAATCCTCTTATCACTTTTATTGTTTTTGCTTTGTTTTGTTTTTGTCTGTGTTGTTGGTATTTTGCTATTGTTCTTTTTTATTATTATACTCTTTTTTAAAAAAGAGACAGTCAAGATCTCAATGGTTTCATTCATTGTTCCCATGGTTTTTTAATTGTCTTCAAAATATCTAGTGTGTACCCTTAAAAAGGATTATGTAGCTCATTGATTTTGTTCTCACACAAATATAGAACATGCATTATCAGTGAATTTGTTACTCACTTTTTCGACTCAGTATTTTGTGTCTGAGATTCACGCATGTTGACACGTTTTGCTATGCTTCAATTCTAATCATGCTCCAAATCTAATATATTGTATCAATAGATCATAAACATTAGGTCTGTGCTGCTTCGGGTCAATAAGGGCATCTGTGGCTTTGCTCTTACAAAGACTGCTAGTAGTAACATACTTACACATGCCCTTGTGTATGGTTCCATGAAATTTTCTATTGTGTTACCTGGGAATGGAATCGTCGGCTTTTTTTTTTTACAGATATTACTGTTGGAAAAATATGAGTTCCTTTTATTCTACATTTTCATTTTCTATGTTTCAAAAACATCATGGCAATCTGTCAGATCTTGTTTTTGTAATACTTTTTGCTAACCAGTGGGAAGTGTTCATGCTGATAAATTTGCATAAGTGGTTTCACTATCTGGCATTTTTATATTTTTTATGGTTTTTGAATAATTTACCTCATTCATGCAAATCAATGAGCAAGAAGAATTCAGATACCTTTTGGCCTGTGGTTTATCTTATTTTTTATTTTTTTATTTTTTATTTTTATCTATTTATTTATTTATTTATTTATTTTTGCGGTACTGGGACCCTGCGCTTGCTAGGCAAGTGCTTATTCCACTGAGCTATATCCCCAGCCCTATCTTATTTTTTATAGATGGAAAAATCCACTGGATTCACTCCAAGGAATTGATTTTGAATGCACACTTCGTAAACAACTTGGTGAACTGTTCCATGAAATATAGGTGTTCAAATTTGTTTTGTAGGGTTGTAAATTCTCAGGTTTAAGTTTTTTACCATTGTGATTCCAAGTTACGAGAAATGTAATGATAACAAAAAGCTTACCCTGGACATCAGTTGTTCTTGATTGGCCAGTGTCAATTCAACTTTATTACAGCAACTTGCTGAGCTTTCTTGGAACCTTTGCCTGCTGTTTTCAATCCACATGGTTTGAGCAGTCTGACCAAACCCTGGATTTGTGTGGACACAGTCCACTGACTCATCAGCCTGCAAAATCTACCTCTTTGACCATAATAATTCATTCAGGAGTTTTTGTGTGATTTACAAGTTGGACCAGTGATCACCCAACCCGAGGACTTGTTTTGAATTGTGGAGAAGGAAACATTCATTGAATGTTTTAGCTTTAGTTTCTTGTATTTTCAATCTTGAGAATTTTTTTCCCCAATTTTTCTTTAAAGTACTTTTTGCTATGCGGGGGGGGGGGGTGCTAATCTCTCATATTTTAATTTCTCAGAGTTTTTCTTGCCTTTTGGTTATTTATTTTAACAGCAACCTTTCTAGTTTCACATATAAATATACTTTGTTCTGTGTCGTGGAATATTATCTTCCTGTTGGCTCCATTGTCCCTCTCTCTGCCTCTGTCTCTGTCTCTGTCTCTTTCTGTGTTTCCCACGTTGGCCACTTTTCAGAAATGTCTCAGGGTAGCAGCTTTAATTTCATGTTCAAGACGAAAATCAGTTAGTCTAGTTTGCTGTTCTGTGTGAATGTAGGATCAGCAGCATAGAATGATAAATCTGTAGGTAGTTTTTCATCAAGAGACTAAGCTTAATGAGAATGAATCTAATTCTGGGGCTTTCAGATCATTTTGAGAGGTATCTTTTAACCTTTGCTCTACTGGCTTTACCTCAACTGCTCATTCCTTCTGTACTGTCCAATAGGACTGGTGGGGAAGGTATCCTCTATCTGTGCAGCTCTCTTGAGCTGAAGGCAGCTGGGTAGAATCCCTTGCAGACGATGTCAGGAAGCCCCTGTTATAATGCCTAAATAATTAATACCTATTGATTAGTCCATCCCAAGTCTTTGAACCAGAACTGCTCTTATAAGCTAGGGAAATAAGTTGACTTGCTCCAAATGGAAATCCCTGTGGTAATATCATAAGTTCTAACACAGTTGACCTCTTGCACTTTTGAAATACACTTCTTAGTAGAAGTTCTGGAAGCATCTTTGTCAGGATTATCGTGACCCTTTCCTTGGGTGAATTTATAATAAGATTAGTATTACAAATGATAATGTCTGCTCCAACAGCTGTTTCCCACAAGTGATACACACTTTTCTCCCTTAATACCCATTCTAAATGTTTGTTCCCCCTTAGTTACCATCTCTACTGGCGTGACCCAGATCCTCTGTACTTCAGCGTGACTTAGTTGTCATGCCCACCTCAGTTCTTGCTTATTGCCCATCTACTAAAATACATAGGCGAAGTATTACCAAAACTTACCTAAAGGGGGTCATCTGAGTACTAAACGGATTCAGGCCTCTGTTGTTGTGTAAAAGCAGCCTACCTCCTTTATTACTCATGGTCACACATTCCTGTTACTATCTACTGTCCCTTAGCACACATTTTCTAAAGTGTCTGGGAGCAGCCATCACTTCGGGTTCCATGAGATACTCTCTGTGTACAGTGGCAGAAGCATCCCCCTGGATGTTTCACAGACCTAGAATTTTGAAGATGTGAAACGAATTCCCCAAGATTGATACTTTAAGTGATGGAGAGTGGGACTGCCCTTACTTTCACTCATTGATTTATGAGACCTGTGTAGATCCTTTACTGGGGAGCAAGCCATAATATAATATTCATGTATTTAGTGTCCTTTGCATGAAATTCCATCTGAATGGAGATATTACTATCTTGAAGCCAGTGACACCGTCATACTTTCAGGCAAGGATAAGGGCAGGAAATCTTTCTGGGGAAAGGTAAACAATCATGATTACCCTGGTGCGGACAATAATCTATAGTGCAATCCGGACAAACCTATGTAAAGGTTGCGGAGGATCCCGTGGGAAAGCTTTAAACCCATAAGTGCCTTTCAGGGCTGTGAAGAGGTTGGAGCTTTGCAGTTTTACATCAGTCAGGGGATGTAGGCTGCTCCAGGAATGCAAGAGTATAATTTTGGATAAGGAATTGTCTTCAGATGAGGGTAATTTTTAGAGATGTCTGACAGCTGGTAATAGTTGAAGTTGTTGGGAGAGTAGGTCCTTCTTTCCTAAGGGGAATAGGTCTTTTTATTTTTTTCTAATACAAGCTGAGATCAATTCTGATAAATGTTTGTATACAGATCACCTAGTGGCATGAACCTTTTATTTATCTGGTCCTCTACTAGTTTCACTGTTAATTTAAAATCTCTGTTGTCATTTGTCTACTAATGGAATATATCTACCAGAAGTCATTTTTATATTTAGATGCTGTGCTTTATCAAGTGTCTGAATTATCAAATTCCAAATGGGAGCTATTAGTTTCTAACTTCAGAGCACTACACACTTGGACGTACCCCCATGCAAGGAAAAAGAAGTGTATCTGCTTCAGATAATTGCTTCTAGTACCTTTTTGGTGTAAGGCTATTTCCTTTGCTCTTCGTTTGCCACATTTCTGCAGCCAGAAAGTCTCTTGGACTTAAAACCTGATGTAACACTCATAATGAGATAAAATTTTACCAACAAATGTTTCATACACTTCTATTTTGCCTTAGTCCTTCCTTTTCATTTTCCTCTTCTTGTCCATAGTAAACTGTCCAAAAAAATAAAGTCCTGAGAAATCTCCAAAGACAAATTATCATCAATGAGTATTAATTATTCTCCTTGCTACTTTGGTTGCAGCGGTACTTGACCCGGTTTGCAAAAGAAATAGCCTTGAAGCTGGCACATGTAATGGAAGATAATCTCAACTCATAACTCTAAACTGGCAACAATTGCTACAATCATGATTATAGGCAGGAAACCTCATTGTGCATCAGCAAAGGCCATGACTTCCAGGAGTCAGGCTGTGCCTGCGCAATATGTTCTCACATCTGTTGGGAGTATGCAATGCAGTGTGTGCTTTAGTTTGTAATTGCAGGTGTAAATAGCAATCTGGTCTTGCAGTTTGGCATCAACATACAGTTTGTCATTTTATGATTCTGCCTGTTTGTTTTCAGGTTCACTAGTAAATGTGTCTCCTAGAGGCAGGGACTTTGAGCTTCACTATATTTCCAAAGAGTGGACTATAATTTGGAGAACATAGGCAACCAGCAAGTGTGACATATCTACAACATTAAATTTAGTTGGGTTGATTCTTAAAGATCAAAGACAATACATATTAAAACAATTTATAGCTCTATTTTAAAGTCATAGTGATAGTTTTTCATTCTGTTGTTAGTGTAGTGAAAGAAATAATTTGAGTTGAATTCACACTTGTCAGAACAATGTAGTTTTCTCTAAAAGAAAAATATCTGAGAAATAATTAAAATGGTTTCTAAACGCCTATCTAAGCACTTGCCAAATAGGCATTAAAAAGCAAACTACCCAATTTGCCTATAATTCTAGCACTTGGGAGGCAGAGGAAGGAGGGTTGTCATGAGTTTGAGGACAGCCTAAGCTGCATAGTGAATTTAAGGCCAGTCTGAACTATATAGTGAGACCTTGTTTCAGAAAAAAAAAGCAAGCTAGGAGTAACTATTTTACAGAATAATAAACCAGATTTATGTTATGAAGTAAAATCTATCTATTTATCATCTACTTATCTATCTGTGTCTGTTTCTTTACACACATACTTGGCCCTCCACATCTGCAGATTCTGTACCTGTAAATTCAGCCAAACACAAACAGAAAATATTTGGAAAAAGTGCCTCTATAGCATACATACATACTTTTTTCTGAGCTTCATTTATTAACAATATAGTATAGAGATATTTACATATTATTTTCACTTTATTAGCTGTTATAAGTAATCTGGACATGATTTCAAGTCTATTGGAGTGTTTTCACGGGTTTTATGCAAGTACTTTTATTTCACATAAGGGATTTGGGCTCCCAGGGATATCCTTCAGAGGAGGTTCAGAAGTGTAAGTGGAAATTGTTTCATAGATATAACATCCTTGAAGGGAATAGTCCATATTTTGAAATAGGTAAGACTTTGGCAAATGAGAAGCACCTTCTGGAAGTTTGCTTGATACTGTGGATTGAATCTAGGGGCTTCACCCTGAGCTGTTTCTTCTTGTATTCTGAGACAGAATCTAGTAAGTTGCCAAGTTGCCCAGGCTGAACTTGAACTTGCGATCCTCAAGCTTCATCCTCCCAGGGTGCCGGGATTACAGACATGTACTGCAGTGCCCAACTTCTCTATGTATAGAAGTTTTAAAAATCAACTTTATATTTACCAATAATTTTAAATTTACAGAAAAATTTGAAAGCATGGAATTTCCATATAGTCTATGCATTTGCCTTATTTTGACACTTATAAAGTCACAATCAATTAACCAATAGATATGTTACCACTGACTAAACTCCAGGTTCTATTCTGAACTTCTTAGTTTCTATATAGTGTCGCTGTTCTCTTTCAGGATGTAATCCAGGAAAATGTTGTTCTTAGTGCTCATGTTTCCTTATGCCCCTTTTGGCTGTTATAGCTTCTCAGATTCTCCTTGCTTTTGATGACCTAATTTTTTTTTATTTTCTGTTTTACTCTTTTTAAGTATTACTTTTGATCAACAAATCATAACCAGGAACATGGATCATGTTGTATTTTCATATATATATACAATTCAGGATGATGAAACTGAGCTACTTATACCTCACTGATACATTTTTATCATGAGATTCTAAAGTGCATGCGTATCTATATTTTAATACTGAATGGTACATAATACTTGCACATATATTTGGTGTTACGGGGTTTCATTACCTGCATATAATGTGCAATGCAGAGACATGTGCAATGAAATGACTATCACTTCAGTCATTTAATGTATCTTTGTGTTGAGAACATTTAAAATCTCCTCTACTAGTTTCTTTGGAATATGTAATTAATTTTTGTTAACCATCTTTAAGCTGCTGCACAACAGAACATTAGAAGCTATTCTTTCTATCCGACTGCACCCCCATTCCCATTAACCTTTCCCCATCCCATACCACATACCATATCCCCTCACTACCCCTGCCAACCCTTCCCAAGCTCTGGCAGTTACTATTCTAGTCTCTATTTGAACGACACCAGCTTTTAAACTACTACAGACAAATGAAAACTTGTGATATTGGTCTTACTGTGCCTGACTTACTCCAGGATATAATTTCTTCCAGCCTCATTCATGTTATCTTAAACAACATAAATTTCATTACTGTTCTGTGTACTAGTCCATCGTGTGACTGCGCCCTTTTTTTGCCCGTCCATTCAGTGATGGACACTTAGGCTGATTCCACACCTTGAGCACTGTGAATAGTGCTGCAGTAGACATGGGAGCGCCCATACTTTTTCAATGTCCTGATTTCATTCAGGCTAGAAATACACCCAGGAGTAGAAGTTCTGGATCACATATGTGCTCATTTTCTAGTTCTCTGAGGAGCATCTCTCTTGCTGTCTGGAACGGCTGCGCTGGTCTAAACTGCCGGCAACTCCCCCTGAGGAGCTCTTCTCCTCCCAGTCTTGTTAGCATTTGTCACTTTTTCGTCTTTCTGCAAACTGTTCTCCCGAGGGAAAGATGATCTCATTTTGGTTTTCATTTGCATTTTTCTGATGATTATTGATCTTTTTTAAAATTTATTTTAAAAATAAAAGAAGACATTTACAAACAGACATCCATTTACAAAAATAGCATAAGAGCAATACAAACAACACAGAGTTAAAGACAACGTGGTAGGAAATTAACAATGGTTGTTGTATTATGTACTGTTATCTTCAAAGTGGTTTCTCAGGAAAACAGAGACATGCAATAGTTATCAAACAAGCAATTATTACCTGTTCCTTTCAGTAAAGCAGTAGAAGACAGCAGTACAACTGTTAGCTATCTTATATATATATATATATATACATACACACACACACACACACACATAATATGTAAATATACACATATACATATATGTACATATATATACATATATAATGATGATTAGTGATCTTAAGGTTTTTTCTAAATATTTGTTAGTCATCTGTACATTGACTTTTGAAAGTATCTGTAAAGATCATTTGTCTGTTTAAAATTAGGTGTTTGTTTGTTATTACACTATTTGAATTCATCAGACACTTACATTCTTGATATTAACCCCTTGTCAGATACATATCCTTATATTTCAAAACATACGTAACATTTTCTCCCATTTTATAGGTTATCACTTCACTATTTGATTGTTGCTTTTGTTTTATAGTAGCTTCTCAGTTTGAAGCAATCCTTTTAGTCAATATTTGATGTGTAGCTTGTGCATTTAGGGCAATATGTAAAAAATCACTGCCTACACCAGAGTTTTGAAGTGTTTCCCCTGTATTTGCTTCTACTAGTTTCAGAGATTTAGCTTTTACATTTAGTTTTTAAATAAATTTTTATTTTTTTGTATTTTAAGAGATAAGGGTATAGTTTAAATTGCCTCTAGTAATATCTAGTTTTTCCAACACTATTTATTGAGGAGATTGTCCTATTTTTAATGTTTTTGATAACTTTGTCAAAATTCAGATAAGCCAGGGGTGGTGGCACACACCTATAATCCCAGCACTTCGAAGGCTGAGGCAGGAGGATCATTGCAAGTTAGAGACTAGCCTGGGCTACAAAGTGAGCTCAAGGCCAGCCTGAGCTTCATAGTGAGACCCTGTCTCAAAAAGACAAAAAGAACAAAA
The DNA here is from genome assembly GCA_004027595.1 of Dinomys branickii. Classification (NCBI taxonomy): domain Eukaryota; kingdom Metazoa; phylum Chordata; class Mammalia; order Rodentia; family Dinomyidae; genus Dinomys; species Dinomys branickii. The sequence goes on along the minus strand of PVLD010000048.1, from coordinate 117,251 downwards.
ACAACAACAACAAAAAAACCCTCCCAATAAGAAAACTCAGCTGTACATATGTGGAATTATTTCTTGGTTTTCTACTCTGCTCCATGTGACTTTATTTCTGGGTTTTCATCTGTTTTCATAAAAGTAGAATGTTGTTGTGGTCATTAGGTGTTTGCAGTTGTGTTTGTAAGTTGATGCTCTTTAATATTTTCCGCCTGAGGATGGCTTTGGCTATTCAGCCTCTTTTCTGGTTCCCTATGACTTTTCTGAGTTTTTCCCATCTCTTTCTATGAAGAATGTCATTAGTATTTTTGATAGAAATTGCTTAGGTGATACAGACATTTTAAGACCATTAATCCTTCCAGCCTATGAACTTGGAATGATTTTCTGTTTCTTAGTGTTAACTTTAATTTCTTCCATGAGTTTTTCATAGGTTTCATTGTGGAGTTATCTTACCTCTTTAGTTAAATTTATTATTAAGTATTTTATTTTTTGTGGTTATCATAAATCATATTACTTCCTTGATATTTTCCCTTTAATTTACTCTTGGTGAATAGATATTACTGATTTTTATATGCTGCTCTTATACCTTGCAACATTCCTGAATTCATCTATCAGTTTGAACTGTTTGTATGCATGCGTGTGTGTGTGTGTAAATTTTATGGTATTCTACATCATGTCATGTGCAAACAAGGGTAGTTGGACTTCCTTTCAAATATGGATTGTATATATTAAATTAAAATTTAAAACTATTGTCTTAGCATATGTTAACTGAAAAAGTAGTGTCTTTCTTTGTGCCATCTCCATATATGTACATGTACCATGTGATCATATCCACCTTCCTTGGTAATTTTACTTATACTGCCTGGTTCCTTCAGTTCCTCAGAGTCCCTGTTATGGTTCTGACAGAGAATATTCCCCAAATTCTCCTACACTCGGAGGGGAGACTCTTGGCTGGTGTTATGGTTGATACATTGTGTCAACTTGGGGAGTCTGGAGGTTTAACTGAGTGATTCAGCAGGAAGCTGGGGTGCTTACTTTGTAAACATCCTGAGCCTGTGGAAGAGGAGGGCATGGAGATTGTGTGAGAGGTTCACGACCCCTGGGTGGGGGTAGGCTGTTTACAATGTAAGGGAAGAAAGGAGGCTGCTTGCGGCCATTCCTCCCTTTTGCTGGTTGGTTTTGCTGTACTCTGCTGCCATGAACAGTTTGCCCTCTGCTATGTGCCACTCTGCTCAGAATCAGCCAAGTATGGACAGAAACCTCCACAACTGTAAACTAAATAAACCTTCCCTTTCTTCATTTTGGGTGTTGGGTATTTTGTCTCAGCAATGAGAAAAAAGTAACCAAGACAGCTGGTAATTATATCACTGGGGCACTGTACTCCACACTGGCTTCATCCACTAATGAGGTTACCAGCTATGTGTGCCCTTAGGAGAGAGGGCCTGGTCCAAAGAGGTGAGTACAAAAGGTGTGCCTGTGAAGGGTCGATCTTCCTGCCTGGTTTCTCCTTCCCTCTCTGCCTCCTGATCACCATGATATGTGCAGCTTTCCTCCATGAGCCCGGCAGTCATGGCATGTAACTTCTGAAACTGAACCAGAACAAACCTTTAAGTTGTAGGTGTTAGATATTCGGTTCTAGGAAATGGGGTCATTGTCATGACTATACCTGCCAGTGTGGTTTAGAAGCCTTTGAAAAGGCTTCTTCCTCATGGAAGAAGTTTGGAAAGGTTTGGTAATGCCAGCTGGAAAGGGCACAGACTATTGCAAGCTGAGATTGACAGGAGGTTTTGGTCAGAGCTCAGAAGACCAGAATACTGAAAGAAAAATTGGAAAAAATAGGTCAGGCTCAGGAGATTTCAACTGGGAACAAGGACTCTACTGGCATTTGGATCAAAGGTACAAAATTATAAAGCTTTCGTCTGAGAGGAAAATCTCCCCAATACCCAACTGGGGCAAAAAGTGTTGCCTAAGGCGTTGATCTGAGGGGGATCCCTGCAGCCAAGATACAGGACAGCTGATTACTGATGGAGTTGGTGGCAGATGTTGGCATGATCCGGGTGGTTCTAGGTTTATGGGCTTGTAGAATGCAATAGTTATGGAATCAGTGAAGGTTCAAACCATACTTCAAAAGGCGAAGTTGTATGCCACTTGAAAGGGCCGTGTGTGAAGCTGTGAGAGTAAAACCAAATGTACAGTGGAAACTACAGGTTGTTGGGGGTATCTGGAAATCTACTGAGAAAGATGAAAGGTGCTCTAGGAGAGAGGCCATGAAGGCGGACACCATCACTGCCATAGATGTGTGGCCATCAGATCTCTTTGAAGCTCATGTCTCACACCTTACCCTGGGTGCTGGATACAGAACTACAGCGTTTAATGTTTGCCATGCGGGGTTTTGGTCTTGTTTTTGTCTAATTCCTTTTCATCCTTCTTTTCTTCATTGTGCTTTTATATGTCAGGACTTTAAGACCTTTTTTAGTTTGACAGTGGCTCATAGCTAAGGCTTTGCCTTCAATCTCAATGAGTAATTTACTGAAGATTTTTCTGTCTATTTTCATCAAGGGTATTGGTCTCTCTATTTTTTATTGCTGTATCCTTATCAGGTCTTGGTAACAGAGTTACACTGGCTTCAACGATGTTTGGAAGAGTTCTTTCCCAGTTTATTTTATGAAACAGTTTAATGAGCATTGGTACTAATTCTTATTTACTGCTATAAAATTCAGTCATCATCCATCCAGTCCTGGGCTTTTCATGTTTCATCTTTTTTTTTTTTATTTTGTATTTTATTAGTACTGCATGTTTGCAGTATACAGTTTACAATCATCTTTTAACTGAGTATATGTACAAGTTTTTTTTTCCAATCCTCTTCCCGCTCCCTCTTTGCTCCTCCCTCTTACTCTAATACCCCTGTCCCCTTATTCATTCTTGTTGATATTATTAATCTCACTTCATGTTTATGGTTTATAATGTTTACATTCTTTGAGGTTATTTGATTCTAGTACATGGTGTATGTTTATTCTACTTATTTGCCATTCTCTTCCCTGGTCCTGGGCTTTTCTTTGTAGGGAAACATTTAAATACTACTTTAATTTTATTACTTGCTATCAATCTATGTAGCTTTAAAAATTGAACCTACTTGCTTCAATTTTATTTATTTTTATTTTATTTTTAAGACAAAAGAACCCAGAATAACACAGAAACAATACAGAAAATACCAAGTTATAGAGAAGATAGTAGGGAATTGGCACTGGATGCTGTATAACATAGTTATCTTCGTATCTGTTATAAAAAATCAATAAAGGTTATACAAATTACAAAGGAGACAATAGAGAACCATCACTGGATGCTGTATCACAGTTTTGTCTTTGCATTTGTTAACACAAAAACAATAAAGGAAATACCAGATTGCAGAGAAAATAGTAGGGGGTTACCACTGGATGTTGTATTACATAATGTTATTTTTGTCTTTATTACTTAGTTATACAAATGATGGCTCATTCAATTAATCAATTTTCTACACTTCACCACTGTTGTTCTACCACCGTCAGTGATCTTCCCACTGGTAATAACTGCACTTTTGGTTTATTTACTCCCTCATGCTCTTACTTTGGGCAGAGACTTGGCTGCTTCTAAATATGCTGTATATTACGTAGGTGTACACAAATTACTATGGCAGGAAGTGGAGAAGCACCCTTTGGCAATCCCTCGCAGCCATCAAGTGTTCAGTTTGGTAGACGGGGTTACACAGTGAACCACCAGACTCTGTCAGCATGACCGCATCTATAGGGTCAGGTGAGTCTTCAGGGCCTTCCTGGGGGTCAGGCAAAGCGCCTGGCATACCCCAGGGGCCAAGTGGAGCTCCGGGGGTGGAGCAGAGCACCCGGAACACCCCAGGGGCTGGGCAGAGTTTGGGAGTGTGGTGGAGGCCTGGCATGCCTCAGGGGCTGGGCAGAGCGCCTGGCACACCCTGGGGGCCGGGCAGAGTGCCTGGCATGCCCTGGGGCCAGAGTGGCTCCTGGCACAACCCGAGGGCCAGTCAGAGCACCTGGCATGATCTGAGGGCCAAGTGGAGCTCCATGGCTGGGGTGGAGTGTCTGGCACACCTCAGGGGCCAAGAGGGGCTCCAGGGGCGGGGTGGAGAACCTGGCACACCCCAGGGGCTGGGTGGAGCACCGGGCAGGTGGGGCAGAGTGCCTGGCACACCCTAGGGGTGGGGTGGAGCTCCTAGCATGCCCCAGGGGCTGAGCAGAGCACCTGGCATTCCCTGGACTGAGTGGAGCTCCAGGGGTGGGGTGGAGCACCTGGCATACCCCAGGGACCAGTCAGAGCTCTGAATATGCCCCAGGGGGCCCATGCAAGTCTGTGGGGTCACCCCCGAGGACTCCCAGACTCTGTCCCAATGCCTCTCTGTGGGGGGCTCAGGCTAGGTCCTTGGGCTCTCATGCAACCTGAAGGGAGGCCCCCTACCCCCTCAGGCCTCCGAGCTCCCCACCAAAGTGTCTGGTATCCCCTCATAGACCATTAGTGTCTTTGGACAGTAATCCCTCCCAACTAGAGAGGCGTGTCTACACCCTAGTTCCATGTCTTCGCCTCATCCCACCACTTAATCTTGTTGGGCATTGGGTGCACTTATGATGCTGGGCACAGGTGGGGTGAGGCCTCCTCCACCTGTGTTCACCATGGTAGATCATGGTGTGTACTAAGTTTAGTTATTAGTTCTCGGAAAGAACTGGAGGATTTTCTCGGGTCTGCTGTGTAGAGTATGTTGTTGTCTCTCAGGCTCCAGGACTGCTGCTTTTCATGTAGTTTGACACTATGGGTTCATACATTTTTCATATATGCGAGCAGTGTGGAGTCTCTCTTGGTGCTCATATTGGTAGTTTAGGGTGAGTCCTGAAGCCCATTGACTCAGCCTGTTGTCAGGATCACATGGTGCCTGCTTGGGCCACCAGGACTCATGATGCCCAGAGAGGGAGTTCAGGGTGGGAGCTGAATCCCGGTAACTCAGCTCATGCTTCTTGCTTGGTGTCTGAGTGAGAAGGGCATGAGGCCGTGTAGCCTGTCACCATCTGCAGCTCACTCTTTGTGTTGTGCTCCAGCTCCCTTTTGTTTTTTGACTGGATCCCTTGGAATTACTGTGGTCCTGAGGTCACTTCCACTGCTTTCTGCTACTCCTTGCTGGTATTTGCTCACACAGTGGAGAGGTCTGAGGCCATATCCTCGGGGCAGGCATAGAGCTGGGTGTGGTGGGCTGCTCACTGGTTGCCTTGGCTCTGGCCTGCCTCAGGGCACTGATTAGAAAGATTTCTGCAGAGTGGGGATTCTGCTTCAATGGCCTTTGTAACCTCCCATCCTCACACTGCATTCGACCACTCCTTCTGACCTCCACTGCTTCCTTTTGGGGCTGCGCTTTCTCCTCTCCCGTTCTGGACCAGCACTTGGGACTTCGCTCACCTCTGGCCATGGAAGGGCCAGTGTGATGATAACGGAGACCCAGGACGCCCACAGCGCCGTCTTCCTGTGGTTCTGGGCTTCGTGAGGCTTCAGCCTGGTGCTGCTCTCTAGCAAGCCTTGGTCCTCTGGCCCATTGCTGAACTGGCTGCTTTCACTGATCCGCGGCTGCTGCTCCTCCTCTGGTTTGTGCGCACCGGAGAGCTCAGAGGGCCGGCACTAGGGCCAGTGTTGGAGGGAGCATGCCACCAGCGGTGGCAGGCCCACCATGCCTGGCTGGGGGGCGCCTCCAGATCCTGGCAGCAGTGTCGAGCATGGCGCGGACTCAAGTCCAAAGTGGGAAGTGCCGCGGAGCGGCTGGGCGGATGGATGCACTGAGGGACCGAGCAGAGGGCAAAGAGAGGGCAGCCGCGGCAGGCGAGGTGCATGGGGCGGGGCGGGGCCGGGCCGGTCTGAGTGCGGCTTACTCGAGTGGCTGGTGGAGGAGGCCGGGGCCGTGCTGTCTACTCAGGAATTTGCTTACCTCTGGCGGATTTGGAATGTTTCCACAAGCAAGGGCCTCTGAGGCTGATGCTGTGAGTGCCGGAATGAGGGAGCGGGCTTGGAGTTTGTGTGGAGCGGTGGGATCTTCCTTTTCTGCCTTCTCTTCCTCTGAGTGCGCCATGGCGGTCCTCCGAGCTTTTTCTCCTGGAGAGGTCTTGTTTGCTCTTTCTGAGGCTTTCAATTTCCTTTTCAGATCTTTCCTGGGACTGGGGCACCAGGGCACCCATTTCTCTCCTTCTTGTCTTTCTTCTATTGCTGTATTTCAGTGTCTCATTGGCGATCCCCCAGAGGGATCTTTCTCTGCTGCTTACCCGGTCTCCATCTTACCAGAAGTCCCTTGGTTCAATTTTAGTGAGTCATATGTTTCTAGAAATGTGTCCATTTCTTCTAATTATCATATTTTTGGCATATAATTTTCAAGATATTTCTGATAATATGGATTTCGGTGATAATCTGATATAAGTTCGCCCTATCAGCTTGAACTTAATTACTTCATTCTAATTGTTGTTTTTTCCTTTGATTGGTTTGGTTAAAGATGTGTCAGTTTCTTTTATTCTTTCAGAATCCCAGCTCTGTTGCATTATTCCTTTGTATCATCCTTTTAGTCTCTAATTCATTAATGTTGGCTCTGATACTTTGTTTCTGCTGATTTTGTATTTGGTTTGCTCTGCCTGTCCGATGCTTTATGCACACGTGTATACAGTTGTAATGTCCTCTTTGTGAATTAACTCCCTTAAACTTGGGAGTTAAATTCCCTACTTGGGGTTTTTATATTTTTTGAATTGAGTTTATTTTTCTGACATTTGTGTAGCTCCCCTTGCTACCCCTCACTTCTCTTTCAAGCGCAGTATCTCTTTACACTCCGTCCCTTTTAGGCCATGTGAATCCTTACTAGCAATATGCTTATTCAGTTGGCAGCATGTCGTTAAGTTCTTAAAAATTCATTTATCTACTCTGTTTTTAAGGAGATGTGTAATTCTTTTACATTAAAGTAATTGATGTTAGGTAAGGGCTTGCTATTGCTCTCTCCTAATTTGTTTTCTGATCCTTTTGTAGATTCCTTGTTTCTCTTATCTCTTCTTGATGTCTTCCTTTGTGGTTTGATCTTTTCCTGTGGTGCTATGCTTTGGTTTCTTTCTTTTCATACGTTGGGCAGCTAATACACATTTTTTTTTGTGGTTACCATAAGCTTTCCATAAAATATCTTATCCTAATAACAGGCTATCGACAGGTTGATAACAACTTAACTTTAATCAGACACAAAAACCTACATTTTAATTCCTTCTTCCCATCTTTCAAAATTTTGGTTGTTTTGCAAATTTATAATCTTATAACTGTTCCTTAAAATTGCTTGTCACTATAGCTGCTTTTAATATTTTGTCATTATTATGACAAAACAATAAGGGAAAGTTTTCCTTACATCACAACCTGTAGTATCATAGGGTTCTGCATACTTATAAACATTGAGATCTTAACTTTCTTTTATGTCAGCTGGAAGAATTCCCTTTAGAAATTTCTGTGAAGCAGCCCTAGATGTGCTGAATTCAGTTAGCTTCTGTTTTTCTAGTGAGTTTTTACTTGCCCTTCAGTTTTGAGGGACAGTTTTTCCAGGAAACATATGCTTTTTGGTGTTTTTTTTTTCCTTCTTCAACACTGATTATTTCATCTTTTTCTATGCTGACCTATAAATTTCTGCAGAGAAATGTACTCAAAATTACTTTAACATACTTCCCTTATGTCACGTTGCATTCTTTTTTCTTTGATATTTGATAATTTGCTTACAATGCATCTTAGTAGACTCCTGTCTGGACTGAATTTGGTAAATTCTGAGGTTCCTGTATTTGCTGTCTTTCCTTGAATTTGCAAAAAGTTTAGACATTCTTTGTTTCAATGTTCTTTCTAGGTGCTTGTCATTGTTCTTAAACTAATGCGTGAATGTTAGTTTACTAGATGGTGTCCTATAATAGCCTTGTTCATTATTTACTTTTTTTCTTTTTCATCCCTCTGATAGGATAGTTTTAAAGTTCAATATAATTTGATAAATAATATCATCTATAAGGTATGTAATATCATATATATGAATGATTACTGCAGTCAAGCAAATTAAAATATTCATCTCCTCACATATTTATAGAAATCTTAATTTCTTCTACTTAAAAATATTTTGTAATACTTCAGGTCCAGCTGAGTAAAAACAAAATACTCATTTATTTATTTATTTGTTTGGGTGCTTGTCTGAGAGGCAGGGTTTTGCTATGCCGTTGCGGCTGGCCTTGAACTCGTTTTGTAGCCCTGGCTGACTTCTAACTTACAGTGATCCTCCTACCTCAGTTCTTGTTTTAATATCTGGTAAAATTCAGTTGTGAAACTGGTTGTCCCTGGGATTTTCTTTCTTGTGAGACGTACTGCTTAATTGACATTGTTTATTATGTATCTGGATTATATATATATATATGTGTGTGTGTGTATATATATATATATATATATATATATATATATATATATACACTCTTAGTTCAAACTTTGCTGGGAAATATATGTATACAAATTTATACATTTCTGCCAGATTTCCAATTTATTAAAGTACAGAGTCTCAAATTGTCACTAATGACTTTCAAATTTTTAGTCTGTAGTTATTCAAATGGGTTTACCTCTGTAAATGACATGAACATTTTCTCTTCAACTTTCAATAGTCTTTCTTTTTATCATACTCTTGACTTTTTAACTATAATGTGAAATGGGGAGTTGTGTTCTGGACACACCTCTTTAGGGTTCTAAATGCTTCCTGTCCCATATCTTTCTCGGTATTTGGGAACATTTGTGTTATTGTTTGAGTAGATATTTTTTAATGCCCTTAGTCGAGACCTTGACATACTCTTCTGTACCAAAGGCTGATATGTTTGGTCATTTAACTATATCCGCACTCTTGGAAGTTTAGTTCTTAATTTCTTACTTTTTATTATAGTAGTATCTGATGAAAATAATATTGACATTCATCAACACTATCTTCAAGGCCTGAAATTCTGTCTTCTGCCTGACCCAGTCTATTATTGGAGATTTTCCCTGGGTTTTTTATTTGACTTACGATGCTTTTCATTTCTCAACTTTCCATTTGGTTTTGATTTTTAGAATCTCTGTTTTGTTGTTATTGTTAAATTGCTCCTTCATATCCTGTCTTGGGTTTCTTAATTTATTTAGCTGTTTATTTTTACTCTTTTGAAGTTATTAATGATTTTAAAAGGAAGCTTTTCGAAGTCCTTTGAAAAGAAGTGGCATTTCATCCACTGTGATATCTTTCCATTCAGTTACTAATAAGTTATGAACATTTGGAGGACTTGTGTTGTCTTTTTACTTTTTCTGTATTGAGATTTGGACATCAGCTTATATGGACTGTTCTTCCACTTCTCTGTGAGACCCTTCCTAGTGTACATCCTTCTTTGGAGGGTGTGATTCTCAGCATCACCTAGAGAGAAAACAAACCACGCTAATGATGATGAAACAAACCAAGCCCAGTACTGACATACAGTAAAACCAAATAAAGGCAACGGCTATGCCATCACTGACAACAGGACAGAGTAATAATAATAGCAAACTGTAAGCTAAGAATTGATAAAAATTGAACATTAAAAATAAGAATTGGAAGGGGCAGGTAAAGGAAAAAGGGAGAGAAGAAAATCTAAAGGAAAAACAAAGAAAAGGAAGATATGTGAGGAGGAGAAAAAGTGGGATAAATACAATTAAATAATTTAAAATATAAAGAAAATTATGTAAAAGTAACAGAAAGAAATAACAAACAAACAAGAAAAATAGAAGCAACAACAAAAAAAGAAAGAAATTTCCTAAACAAACAAACAAAAAGAAAAATGGGTCCAGATACTACTTTCACACTGGGGTGTTCGGATGGGTAAAGTTTCTTTCTAGGACCTGTAGCATTAGAATCCTCCAGGTATGGGACTTGCCCACTGGAAAGTCATCTTCATTGCTGTTCACTGGTATTCATTGGTCAGTGGGATGTTGTCTGCCTCAGGACTTCATTCTCTCTGAAGTCTTCTGGTGTGTGTATATGTCCTTCTCTCCATCTTGATCCACCACTGTTCCCCACTGCCATGTAGCCTGTGGCCTGATGAGGTGCCCCACTTGCTCCAGAGTGCTTCTCCCGCCACATTCTATAAACCTGGGGATGTGGCCAATATCCAAGCAAAGGTTTATCCTTGAACACACCGGCCAATGAGGATAGCAAACAAACAACTGAGTTCTTCACCTGAGGGAACAGCAAAGGGAAACAAACAACCCACTGGGCTTGGTGCTAGTGCTTTTAGTTTGGTTTTTTTTGCAGTACTGGGGATTGAACTCAGGACCCTGCGCTTGCTAGGCAAGCGCTTATTCCACTGAGCTATATCCCCAGCCCGCTAGTGCTTTTAGATGTAGGCCACTCAGAAAACCATACACGATGGACCTGGCCCCTCCCCCAGAAGGCAGCGCCACTGATCACAGGGCCCTCCATAGACTGAGCTCCATGACCTCTGATCTCCAGAGTGGCTCAGCCTCAAACAGAAAGCCCCCTGTCAAAGTGGCTCCTGGTCATACCACTCTGAGATATGGCATGGCCAGCTCTCATGTGTATTTCTTCTTGGAAGCCATGTGTGAGGGGTCATTTTCAGAGTGAAATCTATTCTGGGATTACAGCTTGCAGTATTGGGGTTAGGTCTGGAATCTATACATGACTGGGGTTGTCAGCTTCTCCAGGCTAGCCTGGGATTCCAGAGTGAGGGTTCGTTCTTTCTACAGAGTGAGGTTGGCATGGGGGGTGACCTTGCCCTTTATCCTGTCTTTTGTTCCATGATTTTTATCTTCCATCGTGGGTCTTTTTTGATTCCTGGAGCTCTTCTCTTTCTCTTTCCGGCATACCTGTTTTCCAACTCTCTCCTTTACAGGTTACAAAGAGGCTGTGAACTGCTTCCTCCTTACTCCCTGCCATCTGGACCTTGATTGGGCAATTATGAATGTCCTAACTTCAAGCGAGTTTTACTTTTTATTTTTCCTTCACCAGACTTCTTATTTTGTTCATGAATTATTTTCCTTTTTTTTGTTGTTTGTTTCTGGTTTTTTTGAGACTGAGTCTCATTGTGTATGTTCCAGGTTAGCCTTGAACTCACCATGCAGCTAAAGCTGACCTCAAACTCTCAGGGAACCTCCTCAGCCTTCAGAGCGCTGGTGTTACACGTGTGTGCCACAGCACCTAGCCCTCAGTTAACTTTCTATTCATATTTTTTTACAGTATAATAAACTTCTTTAAGGGAGTTAGTTTTGAATTATTTTTCAATTATGTCATTTATCTCCATTTCTTCTGCCCATAACTGAAACTGCTATTCCTTTTGTTGGTTCCTATTTCCTTTATTTTTCTTATGAAAAATATTGTCTTCACGTCAATGCCAGCATATTTAGGATGGTCACATCTTTAGCCTTTGTATGCCTTCTTTGGTAGTGATATGTACTGGATTGAAGATTTGGGATGGTTAAGCTGCTAGTAATTATATAAAGACTGAACTCATTGTACACTTCTGCAGTTGGGCTAGATCATTTCCTGTGTGATGAGGTTAAGTGGAACTAGTTGTACTGTGTCGTCTGTTGAGACCACAGGCTGGATTCTGCCATCAGGCATGAGCTCTGACTAGGTTCTGCAATTGTCTCTGATAGGGTAAGGCTGTTGACTGTTTTCTCTGACTGGATGGCTTTGTTGTTTGCAATGTATGGTTTAGCAGGGCTTTGTATGGGGTTTTAATGTGAGGTAAGAGGTATGGCGTGAGTTGCTGTTTTTCACATGATTTTCAGGTGGCCTCACTCAACAGATGGGCATGACTTTGGGCTTGGGTGTCAATCTAGGATATGCTAAAGTAGAACACTAAGGTTACTGGGGTCACTGACAAGCAACTGAAGTTTGGTAGAGCCTGGTGCTCTCTCATCAGTGATCACAGGCCCGTATATACTTCTCCATTCTGGAAAGGCCCAATGAGAGTACCAGGGCTGTGTGACACAGCTAGCGAGGGACCCAAATCTGATAGGTCAGTGTACTCTCTTTCAGGCACCATGCTCCTGTTGACTAGTCTTATTGTTGTGTCACATCTGTTGCCCAGAATGTAGAGCACCCAATGGACAAGATCCATGAACTGTTTGCTCTGAGCCTTACCATTGCTTTTTGTTTTTAATCAATCCCATGCAGCGTATTGCTCCTCTGGAGGTGAGACAGAAGTGAGATTTGTGGGCAGAGTCACAGAATAGCGAGGAATCTGAATAGGTACCTTTAAGTTACTTTTGGTTCTTGTTGTAGAAAACTGGGTTCCAGGAGAATCCCCTGTGACTGGCACAGTGAGCTGGGAGGCAGTGCAGTGTAATCAAAGATAACTTTTCTAACCTGTCAGCTTTTCTCAGTTCTGTGATACCACCAGGTATTTTACCGTCACTCCAGAGTCCTGGAATATTCAAGAGTGCTCTTTCCCATAGACTTCTGCTAGTCAGGCTCCTTTATAGGCGGGGTAGTGTGACTGTAGAACTATTTGACCATCCTGCTGCCTTTATTAAGCAATGCAGCAGGCAACCAGGGTCCTCACTCTGTAAACATCCTCATGCTGTGGAAGAGGAGGGCACGGAGATGGTGTGGGTGCTACCCCCTCCCTTGTGGAGTAGCCCTTTTACAATATAGGGGAGGGAAAGAGGCTTGCTCTTCTCCTCTTTTTGCTCTTGTTTGTTTTGCTAACTTCTGCTGCCTTGAAGTGTTGCCCCTGTGCCATGCCACCCTGCCTTGGAGCCAGCTGATTGTGGACTGAAATTTCCACAAACTGTGAGCTTAATAAACCTTTTTGACCTTCTCTAATGTAAAATTCTATCCTCATCCCCTCCATTCCAGTGTACTTTTTAAAATGAAGCTTCTTTGTGCAGTCTATACTTAAAAAGCAATACCACTTGTAAATTCAATACATACATTTTTATAATTCTTCTTCAAGGGAGATCTATGTCACCTACCTATTCAACCATGTTTTATATCAGTAGAGATGTAAATTTATTTTAAACTTTGCATTGTCAAATCAAATAACACCGTGTCACATAAAGTTCTCCAAATTTTACCTTTGGAAGCTCTTTCAATTAGCTCCTGTATCCTAGTGCCATATCCCATCATTATGTTTTTATCCAGAAAGAGAGAGAGAGAGGGGTGAGAGGGAGAGAGAGAGGAGAAAGGAAGAGAGAGAGAGAGAGAGAGAGAGAGAGAGAGAGAGAGAGAGAGAGAGAGAGAGATCTTCCTTGCTATTTTCTGGCACTATGAGATGTTCTAGGACCATCTAGTATATTTCTTGTCCTTGTCTTGGAATCAGCCATTTCTCTAAAGATCTTCACATTTATCTGTGGTGTGGTATTAGAAATCAATATCTAGGTGCTATATATTTGTGTTTCCTTGCTTCTAGATCCTCTTAGTTGACAGAGAAGGAAGTGTATGCATGGATACTAACATATGTATATACTTACATCTGTAAATATTTTCTCCCTGACCATCTTGTCAGTATTTAGGTAGACTCCCTGTCTCTTGCCATGTGATATCCTGTGACACATTGGAACTCTGCCAGCAAGGAGGTCCTTTGACTTTTCACTTTGACAATCCTGAGCCCAAATAAATCTCCTTTCTTTATAACTAATCCAGGCTGTGGTATTTTATTAACAAAAAACAAACCAACTTATCTAAATAACATTGTAAAGTTTGCATGTATTTTTTTCTTTGTACTATAAAGCTCGGTGGATTTCAAAAACACATACTGTCTTATATCCACTGTTGTAGCATCACAGAGGAGTGTGTACTGATATCTCACTTTCAGTGACCATCACATACATCTGCCACTTGTTGTTCAACTCTTATCTTACCCTCTACCAAGTAAGAAACCTGCCTCTCTTCATACATCATCTATTTCATTAATTTTGCAATTCAGTACATGTAATAATAGTTTCAAAACTTTTAACCTGTACTCCATATAGCAGAGGTTATCAATTACTGTACAGTAATTAGTTACCTTTTACCTTTAATTTTACAAATACCACTCATTTCCAAAATTACTTAGGTCAATAGCTTTCACCTCAATCCATTTCAGTGAGGTTATTTCAGTCTTTTTAAACAATTATATTCTTTTGTCACATTCTGCATTGTGTGTGAGAATAACTTAACCTCCTGCTATGGTTTGAATATGGATTTTCAGCCCAAACTCATGCTGAAATTTAATTTCCACTGTGAGATATTAAAAAGGTAGAGGCTTAAATCAACTACGGTGTTTTTATAAGTGGGAGCTTCATGATTTAACTTTGATAAGGTCATGAAGATGCAGGCTCCATGATTGCATCTTTGTGGCTTTATAAGATGCAGAAATACCAGAGCATACAGACAGACATACAAACTCCCTGTCTCTTGCCGTGTGATATCCTGTGACAAATTGGAACTCTGCCAGCAAGGAGGCCCTGTAACCTTTCACTTTCACAGTCCTGAGCCCAAATAAATCTTCTTTCTTTATAACTGATCCAGGCGGTGGTATTTTATTGACAGAAAACAAACCAACTTATCCAAATAACATTGTAAATTTTGCCTGTGTTTTTTTCTTTGTACTATAAAGTTTGATGGATTTTAAAAATTCATACTGTCTTATATCCACTGTTATAGCATCACACAGAATGGTTCCACTTTTCTAAAATTATTGTTATGTTTTACCTATTTGACAGACGGGGTTTTATTCTGTCTTAAATAGAAACAAGGGCTTTTTAAAGACTCAGAACAACTTGAGCTCTGATGCTTCTTTTTATGAAACAACTGGATGTGATTGGGATTTCATTTCTCAGAATCAGAGTTCTGAGTTCTGTCGGCTCATCAGCCTTAGTTTGGGAGCTTTAAAAATTCCCAATAACTACACCAAAATCCAGGAAGTTAAGATGAATCTCGAGGCATAGGATACACACATTAGCATGTTTAAAGCTCCAAGGTGTCTCCAATGTACAGCCAAGTTTGAGACTCTTGGCATTAAACAAAATGACATGAACAAATTATTGCTTTTCTAATGTGCAGGGATGATGCAAAATCCTTTTTACATCTATCTAAGCTTCCCATATGAGGCCAGCAGAGCAACTCGCATAAAACAATTTACATAAACAAATAAGCAACCGTAAACATAAAATAGAGCTGATTCACTTCATTTTTGATTTATCCTTAACTCTCCCTCCTGATAGGTTCTTTTCCGGGATGAATATTTTTGTTTGCTTATCTTTAAACCAAAGTTAACAGCATATCTTCTGAGCAAAAATGTACATATGTTTAATCATGTGTTTGGCATGGAGGGGACACTTCTCCCTGTCTTGCTTTACCTTGGAGACTCATTAGCTGTTTTTTTAGTGTTTTTAAGCCTCTACTCTCTAGAACAGTATAGCCATTCTTCCTCAATAATCTAACTCTTTCTAAGCAGTCATCTAAGGACCAACACAGACAATGGTAGTGATAATACTGCCTGAACAATCTTCCTGTTATCTTACCGACAAACATTAAATTCAATCATTGAGGGCAACTGACATCATAAAAAAAACCTGTATTTCCTTTTATCAGGGCTGACCCTCCAAAACCATTTAGACAGCTTTGCAACCTAGAACCACCCTCACACCGGAAGTAGGGCTGAATGCCGTCAGCTCAGCTGAGCAAACGTACTGTCAGCACTGGCGCCGACCTAGGAACTTACAAGCTGAGCGCCTTGCATTCAGTTCACTTACCCCACATGGGGAGCAACTTAACATTTTTATCTGTTGTGAGAGAGATGATGAGACACCTCCATTTTGTTTTTCTTTTGGAAATGAGTAATATAATGGCAAAAACAGAACCAATTGCTTTGGAAGTAATGGGGTGAGGCTATCCACACCATTACCTTCTGCTCCGGATCCTTGCCAAATCCACCCAACAGACAGTGTAATGGGGTTCAATGATTTGTCTTTTGTGTTTGCAAGTTTACAGAACTTTTTGAACTGTCCCTTCGTAGTCAGTGCAAGCACGCATTCCAATATATAGATTTCAATAGTTTACAGAGGGAAATTTAAGAAAGCTCTACTTTTTGGAGCTTGCAAATATTATCGCTAGTGTTGCACAGCCTTTGCATATTTCTACAAAAGGCTTAATTTCAGAAATAACTGCTTCTTAGAAAGGCGATTGAGAACTGTGTTGTGAGAGATGTGTTTCCTATTGCACTGGTGGGTCACTTATCATGGCTGAGACTTAATTAGTACTCCATAGAAAATGCTATCAATGGAAAAAATATACCCCACTAACTTGATTTAATCAGAAATGGTTCTGAAGCATGCAAATAAGGTTAGTGTCTAATTATTTCTCCATTTTTATCTCCATCAAAGCCCATTAATTCTGAAAAATATTCTAAACAATGAATGCTGATTTTCAAAATGGGGCCTGGGCTATTATGCAGGGGAATTTTCTTTCCCAAAGAAAATTTCTTGAGAAGGTAGTTCTTGTTTTGTGAGAGACGGGCATAAACATGTATTTAAAAACTAAATATAATGCAACAAAATAAAATGCATATGGCCTTCATCCATTTAAAAGAAAACTGTTCAGTATGCAGACAGTGTGTTAGTAACAGGAAATCCGAGCCAGGAAGGATGTGGGAAAAAAGCATCCCTCTCTATTGTTCTGAAATTGCCATGATATGAAAAGCAAAAGTTTATAGGAGAGAGGAGAGAAATCTGATTACACAGATCTTATTACAATTTTGTTTAATAATTTTTTTGGTACATGGGATCAAACTCAGGACCTTGTGCTTGCCAGGCAGTCACTATGCCACTGAACTTTATCCTCAGTCCCTCATGACAGATTGTTAAAGTAACTTTGAAACTTGTGTTCATATAACAAAAGTCCAAAGGCAGCTACTACAGTATATTTCTGTTCTGACTTATTTTCATCCTTCCATACTTAAACCTTTTTCTCTATCAACACATTCTTAGAGTGTCCATGGAGATAAGTTCTGGGGCGGTTTGCCTCTCTCTTTTCTTCTTTATGATTCTAGTAAGATTTTAGCAAAGTAAACAAACAATAAAGATAAACCAAGAAAAAGTTGCAAAAACCAAGGGGAAAGTAGCTGTTCAAAGGAAAAGCTAAAAATGAACATCATCCTGTGCCCCACAGACAGAGGTAGATGACTGTAAGTGAGTCTTTACAAATCATAGTAAGAGTTTAGGGAATGTGTTTCTTGATCACTCAGTAAAGTCAGCAGGTGCAGGACTCCTTGGGTTTTGGAAGATCCACAGAAAACTTCTTAGCCTGTGTTCTTCAAATTTTTCATCATCTGGAATTCATATGTTTAAGAAGAAAGGCTTATCCAATTATATTCACCAATGAATAATAATTGTCAGGCTTAATTTTATGTGTTGTCTTGGCTAGGACATCCAGCTACTTGATCTAGATATCTAAATACTTGATTAAACTCTACTCTGGAGATGCCTAATACATTTATGTTTAGTCATTTTTATAAAAATGACAATTATTATTCACCAACGATATATGTGTGAGATGTAGACAATGTATTTTCAACAAATCCTCTACTAGTGTGAAAAGAAAACAAACAAACAACAATGACAAAAGCAACATAGGTCAGAAAGTTAAAACTCAGGATGTAATAATGTTTAAAAAATTAATGGCTAAATAGTTTTGCACGACACAGATTTTTCTCCAGAGAGGTAAGCAGAAAACAAAGAATAAAAGAGAGAAACGAAGAAGGAAAGGAAGGGGATAAGGAGGAGGAAGAGGAGAGGTGCCTAGGAGGTTAGTCAATGTATCAGTTGACATATGATAGTCAACGTATCATACCAAGCAGTTTATTAACTATGATGATATCATCATAGTTAATAAACTGCTTGGTATGAGAGGAAGTGTTGGTCCGAGTATCTATCCATTTGAGAAGCGTGAGGACGTGTCAGAGGTGTGGGGTTGCTCCAGGGATGCAGTAGGGTAAGGAAGGCAGACAGTGACCTTGCAGATGTCTTCGTGATGTCAAGTGGCTTGAGCTGATCTTTCTTTGCCTTCTGGGAAGCCTATAATGATCACACTTGCTTATTAGAATAAGAGTAAGTCTAGATAAAAGGAAAAATGTTTAGCTAGTTGGGCATCTTTATTTCAGGAACAAAGACAATTTCCACTAAGCTTCTGCAATATGGAAAATATCTAGAAATGTACAGAGTGCAGATTCAGCACCATAGTCCAGTTTAGCATAATTCACCTTACAGAGGAGGAAAGGAAGGCCCTACAGAACACCAATGTCTTGCCTGACATCCAGTCAATAAACAAGGTGAAGACTGATTTTTAAAGTTCAGCTCGTATTTTTAGGTGTTATGATTTATAAAACAAACTTTATAGGAGTCTTAAACTATTTCCCTAAGGAATGTCCCAGGTCCTAACAGGCGGATGCAAGTTTTACTTGATTCCAGCATCCCTATTCATTTGATCAAAACAGCTTGGAAAACATTTTTAAATGGAACATGGCATTTGCTTTAAAGTAAGCCCCTTTGCAGTGCACTTGGATTATTATCTTTGTAGCAATCGGAGAAAAATTACATCCCAGCAACCTGCCAAATCTACTAGTATGTTAGATTGGTTTTGTCTCTCTCTGATTCTCCTTTCTCTTTCACATGGAAATTGCTAAGTAGAAAACATGTTCTTGGAAGGAAATAGGAGAAAGGACCATAAATTGAATTTGTGACTGAAATAACCAGCTGGCAGCCCAGAGGATGGGATTTTTTTCCTGAGATCAAAAATGAAAAAGTTAAATCTATCACATTCATTCTCTTTTCTTCTGTTTAGAACCAGCTCTAAAGCAATGAACTCATTTGGGTATTAGAATCCAGGCTACTAAGACAATGGTTTAATCATGTAGGAAAAGATGGCCAGAACTTTTATTTGTGTTCAATGAGCTGAGATAATTTTACCCTCCTTTCTGTATCTTCCAGAAAAAGATTTTTAGGGCCATTCAAAAATGGAATGCCTTTAACACCCACCTTTTATTTTAAGGACCTAGGGGGAATGTTTGAGTCATTCTAATTTCACAGAAATTTTCCTGAGAAGGGAAGAATGTGTCTTTTGCATTGCATGTCCTTGACCTTAAATATCCTGAGTAGAGGGTGAATTTGACAGCTTTTGTTCTAAACTTAGCCCTCGTTCTCTATTTCAGACTCAATAGGGGAAAGACTGAACTTTGTAATTAATACCCATGAAATGAGCAATCAGCAATGGGGGGCAGATAAAATAGGCATGTGAACGGATCTCGACCGCCCCTGACAGGCAGAGGCCAGTGCGCCCCAGCAACCCCACAGCACAGACAAGGATCACAGCAGTCGCCGCAGCAGCTCCTCTTTTCACCTGGCATGAGTTCTTCTAAATGCGGCGGATCAACTGTCCCAGAAACATACAAGGAGGTCTTATTTTTGCCCCTGGGCTATTTAACTTAGAGGTTCTCTTCCCCTCATTTTAGCCCCCTCTGTGCTTCCTTTGTTTCTTCTCTTCCTCCACCTGCCTCCCTTTCTCCTTTGCCCCTCCCTTCTTTTATCCCAAGAGAATGGTTGTTTTTACTTCGCTTAGAAATGTTCTTGTGTACCAAAGTTAGCTTCTTTATGAGGATTCAAGAAGTCCCTTCTCCTATTGCGTGGAAATAATAGAATGTGAGACTTGCTTTTCAACCCAGCTGTTCTCTAGAGGGCAGCTCCTGGGAGGGGCTTTGACAGGGCCCACAGGGATGCTGTCCCTTTGAGATCACTGATGTCATGGACTTTTAGAAGAACTTATATTTGTTGGGAAAAACAATGAATTATGGATTGACTTTGTCCTTGGTAGAAGTGAGTAAGCGTGTTTGTATGCTTTAAATTCCAGAGGAATTGTTTCTTCACAACAGAGGTGAGGAATACTGTTTTGGCATAAGTATGTATGTTTGGCTATTTATGTGTCCATTTCTCTCTGTGTGTGTGTATACTCAGAGAGAGATGATGAGGGGCTGAATGTACATCCATTTTGAAACCTAGGGCCAGCAAGTCAGGAGGTATCACTTGTTCATTCTCAGCTGCTTCCTCAATGCCTTAAACTGTTCTCACCCAGTACTACTATTTACCCAATAGGCATTCAGCAAATATCTTATTTCTACCATGAACACAGTAAGATACCAGTGTGTGGTTTGTTTTTTTTTTCTTTTTCTTTTTTTTTTAGCTAAAAGCAACTTATGAGCTCCCTGAGATCTTCTATTTTTCTGTTTCATGTAACCTTTCACTGCAATGGTTTTGGCCTTTGCTTTATTTTCCAGACCTTGTTATTTAGGCCTCAAACAAAATGTCTTCTCTGGGATGTTTGACCGCCCTGTTCCCACCTCATCTGCTTTGCCTGGCTTTCCTGTTTCATCTTCTGTGCCAGCTCCTCCACACTCATTTGTATCGCTTCCTTGCCCTGTAGGCTTTTCAGTGCCCTTCCCAGTGTTTTCTTTTAGACTTACTGTCCATTATAAATTGTGTCTTTATGATAGAGATAATGAAGAACCTCATTCCTAATACTTCTACCGTAATACACCAAGAGAGGTTGAAGATGCCTATTTTATTCTATGTCCTTGAAAAGTAATTCTACTTCTCTGGCTCTTATTTTTAATTTCCCTAAAATGAAAATGTTGGACTGGATATGTGCATCTCAAATTTTAGGATGCATAATTCATCCAAAACTTGTGTTAAAAGTGTATGTTCCAGGCTTTGCTCTCAAAACTTTATATACAATTTTATGATTCTCAGCCATGTATCTACAAATCATTAGTTTAGCCCATGAGTTACCATAGTTTTGATGTTTGTCCCCTCCAAAGCTCCGGTGCACATTTACTTGTCATTGTGGTAATGTTAAGCAGGGGAAACTTCTGGAAACAGCAAAGTCAATAGCGCTCCACTGTCATGGTGGGTTCATCTTGTGCAGCAGGAAGAGTGCACTCCCTCCTGTTGTTCTTCTCCCCCATCTTCCACCAAGTGTGGATGTAGCAAGTGGGCGCTCTTTGGATATTGGGATATTGGCTTTGGACGTCCTCATCTCTATTCTTACGAGAAAACAAATTCCTTCCCTTTATAAATTCACTAGTCTCAAGAAGTGTTACAGCAGCACAAATATTCAAAGACAGTCTCAGGTAATTTTAATTGGGCAAACTCTCAGAAGCAATAGTCTGACTGAGTTTTATGGTTGATTTTATTTTTTTAAACGTCCTGAATTAGGCAGCCGTACCACACAGGTTACACATAGCATGATGTTAATGCATCTCCAGTGACAGGTGGGAATTTTGTGACCTCTCCTTGAATCCTGGTGAGTTGTGACTGTGTTTTGTCAATTCTTGTGGTAGGTTATAAAAGATAGTAAGTACTCCTCCTGGCTAGCACCTCTGGGATGCTTGCTTTGGGAGCCTAGATGCTATACATATGAGGGAACCAAGACTAGCTTATGCAGAGAAGACTCTGAAAGAGTCTGTGTGCAGATATTTGTGGCAACAGTCCTAGCTAAGCACCTAGCTGTCGGCCAGAACCAGCTTGGCAGTTATGTAAGCAAGCCATGCTGACCACGAACCTCCAACCCCAGTCTCACCACCCTGTCTGATACTGTGGAGAACAGAGAAACACCTCCTGCAAAGCTCTGCCCAGATACTAGCCTTGCACATTAAATAAATAGTTGTTTTCATTTTAAGCTGCTAAGTTTAAAGGTGAGTTTTTGTACAATAAAACATATCTAAACTTTATTTTGTTTAAAAGCACCCAAAGCTAAAGTTCAGTTTAGAGACTTTGAAATTAGAGCTGGTTTTAAAAAGTATGACCACAGTTGGTCATTGGATGGTCATGGTTGCTGAGCCCCAGAGAGTTTATTTGTAAAATGATAATGGTCATATTATCCACCACCTTGGGCTATTTTGAGGATTATATGAGGTGGTGAATGAAAAATATTTCTCTGCCAGGTTATTGCTGCTCTAATCCTAAGAACTGTATTGATGTCCACAAGCAGGACACACATATAACTTCAGATTTTTGGAGATTAATGATTTCTTTTCAGTGAGATTTTGCTTTAAATACTAGGAATATGAGTATTTAAATCCTTTGAACATTGTAGCACTGAGGTTTTATTTTTTGATATATAATAAGAAAGAGGAATAGATTAAGTCTTTCTCACTGAAGGAGTTCATGAATTTTTGTGGTATTCCACACAAAGCATACATTTTTTTATAGCAGAACTAAGGTTGACAATTCTAACAGAGGTGTTAGCACTGGAAATGAAGGAACTCTCTCTATTTGCAGGCATAAGCAAGACAATCCATGACAGACTCATACAAATGCAAAAGAGTGAAGAAAGAGTTAAAATATAAAAATTTAAATAACAAAAGTAATGTCTATCTGTATTCAAACAGCACCATTTTAAAATCTGTTTTTCTATACTTTTTCTTGGACTTAAAGTTTTCTTTTTTTGTCTGTCTTATACCTTAGTAATTTATTCTGATTTATAGTGTGAGGTATAAAATACAGAGTTGATGGTGGCATTGCTATACAAGCTTCTAGTTCTTATTTTTGAAACATGAATTCAGCTTTACTTGCATTTAATGGTTTTATTAGTCTATAGTTGACATCAAGCATATTGTACATAAAGTACACAATTGATGTGTTGACTGTCACTTTAAATTAGTTCACTATTTCTAGAATTACATATAAATCACATCATACATTGCATACTCTTTTTTATGTTTATTGTCATATACTTTGTTTTTGTATGTATAATAAACTCTATACTACATCATACTATGCTAACAAAAATACATTGAAGAAATTTTATAAATGCAAACATCATTATTATGCAACTTCAGTATATTTGATTTTGGCAAGAGACAGTTAACAAATGCTAAAGTCTGACTGAATGGTAGTTGGGAAGCATATTATTTGCTTTAAGTGCCATGCCGCATGCCTTGAAGCTTCTTTCTTTTAAAGACAGGGAGGTAATAACCATGAGATGTGGCAGATACCACCTTAAATCACAAACAAAACTTAGTCTGTTGAATGAACTGGTATGATGTGACATGAAGGAAAACACAGATGTGACACAAAGGAAAGCAATATGCACACATGCACATATACATATATGCTATGACATTATATATATGACATCTATTATATATTTTATGTTATTATGTATGACTATATATATATATATATATATATAAGATACTGCAGACAAAAAAATTATACTGCTACATGGAAAATTCTAATTTTGAGGAAGAACAACTATTTGGACTAGAGTCACAAAAATAAAGAGAAGAGAGGAGGGGAAAAGTGATGAGTAAAAGTGAGAGAGAAATACAAGTGGAGAATAATAAAGCAAACATCAAATTTTAACTGTTATTGAATTTGAATATTATGCCTGTGTTTAGTGTGTATCTATACTTTTAACTTCTCTGTAGCTCTTTTTAGTAAAGGGGTTTGTGTGTGCATGTGTGTGGGAGTTCTGATGACATTCCTGGAAGAACGCTTTCGGCTCTCAACTATCTCTACCATGTGTCTCACAGTAGATAGAGTGAAAAGCTTTGGCTATGAATACAACATTACAGTGAAGGAGAATGCCCACCATGAATACGTGATAGATTTATCACAGTTTCTTTTTTTTTCTGCTTAGGTTCTTACTGACTATAGAAGGCCTGTTGAAATATATAAATTTTAAGTAATAGGGTGATCACACAAATGTTTTGCCTCAGTTTTCTTATCTGGAATCATGTCTGCTTCACAAGACTGCTTCATAATAAGAAACTTAGTATAAAGCATGTAGTGTAGCACCTCACAGAGCAGTTGTTTAATTAATAATAGCTTCATTTTTCCTTGATGCTTCACATTCATGAAGATATAGTTCCTCTGGACATGGTAATTTCTTTGATTGCATTGAAGATGCAAGATAAAATTCTAACTCAGTTCCCTGCTTCTTACTGGTACCATAGATATCCAGGCAGATCTATGTCAATAGTTCAATAGCTCATATTTTTTTCCTACAGTGTATCTATCCATCTATGTATTCCCCATAGTGCTACATTAATGTCTTCTATTTAATAAGAGCTCAGTGAAAATTTGAGACTATAACAATTATGAGGTGTTGGGACATTGTCTCAAACACTAGCATCGCCAACACCAGCAGTTCTTCATCTGGAATACCTGAAATTGTCATGATTTCTAACGCTATAATGAGCCTGTGCTGAAGCCCACAGAATTTTCTGACTTCAAGCATAGACCGTGAAAGGAAGCGAAAATAAAAGCAAAGCAGTAAAAGTCATTTATCAATGCACTTGTCATCTTTTTCCTAGCCTTAATTGAAATTAATCTCTATTTTGGGCTAACTTTTAGGTTTATTTTTTAAACCACTTTCTCTTTGATGAAGAAAAATGTATCCCTGATCTTCAAATATAACATACCATCCCTCCCTCTCCCACTCTACCTATTTGGAGAACTTTTCTTGTGTTTTGAAACCTTGGCGGAATAAATAACTACCATCTGGAATTCAGTACTCTGAATTGAGAAACTTCACCAAAAATGACGGCATTTTATTGCCAAGATAGTCAGAGACAGAGACAGAGACAGAGAGATAAACAGCTAGAAGAGATAAGAACAAGAGAATGCAAACATTTTCTAGTTTTCACAGAGGAAAAAATGCATGCGCCGTTTTCTACATAAAAGCCCCTAACGTCAGAGCTGAAGTAATTTAGAAGTTCATACAGAAACAAAAATATAAGCCAGCCCACTGGATGGTTAAATTTGAGCAAAAATACTCCCGGAAATGGACACAGTGCTAGATTGAATATACAACTATAATAACTGCATTCTACCTGAATTTTCTGCTTGTATTGACTCTAAATAGCTGTAATAAACATTATAGCTATGTTTGAATTCTATCATTGCTTTATTTTTCTGAGCAGAAAGGAAACTTCTGAGCATTTCTGACCTGATCAAATGTCCTGAAATGACCTTCAGTGAAGGTAGAAAAAGCTGCAATGAGCAGAGGCTTTTTGTTGCTGTTGTTGCCCTTAGAATACAAAAGCCAAAGTGAAAATGACAAAAAAATAAACAAAAAGCCCAAAGCGTATCCCACATTGCCAGGATGGGAACCACAAGCCAAGGTCAGCCTTCGCAGAACTGCCAGAGGAGGCACTCAGCTCATTTGGCTCCTCTGCCTGGGACTTGGAGCAGAGCCAGAGAAGTTTCAGTATCATGATAGATCAACCTTATGACAACAACCTTGCGGGGAAGGAATTCCTGCCTGTTAAGAGAGAGGGAGAGTGAGTGACTCTCCCCTCCATTAGGTCTGATTGCCAACCTAATTCCACTGTTCTGTGGTAGGACTTCCCCCTCAGTAGGTGAATGCAGGTGGAAGTAATGTGTACAGCCACCTTTCAAGTGTGGTTGGCCTGCAACCGCACAGATGGCCAATTACATTTTTTTCTTTTTCTGGTTAAAATCCTCAGACAGACTTCCTGTTATTTTTTTTCTGGTTGAAATGAGAATGATCTTGAGAGAAAATAATGCCTTCATGAATTCAAAGTCATTTATTATTGAGGGTGAATATGCTGGAAATAATTTTGATAAAAAGGTGTTGACAGATGTAAAAGTCTCTAGGGTTTAGTAAGGTAAAGAGAGAGAGAAAAAATAATTCTTGAGAGCTTGTTTAGAGGTTCAGACAGGCGAGTGTACCTACTCCTATATCTTTGCCTGAGGACACGGTCCTGTCCCCCTCTGTCGGGGCTGGTTGTCCTCTTCCACATGTGTGCAGATTTGAGAGGGATGCACATGCAGCAGAGAGGAAGGAGTGGCACATGCACCTAGCCAACCGTCAGCCAACTCAATGCTGATGATAAATGGGGTGACAGATGTCACAGCCAGATCACCCTCACATCCAAAATACAGTTCTTGTCCTCTTCTTCTTCCTTCACAGAAGTTCTGTTTGTTGTACCTGGGACCATATGTAATTTTAGGTGGTGGGTTTTGTCGTAAACATTTTTTTTTTCAGTCTTCAGAGAGCCATAGGATATGTCCAGTAAATCATGGTTAAAAGAGTGAATCAATGAAACTTTGGTCAACTGTGATTTGTCAGTAGGTTTCAGTATGTAGTCCACCTGGTTCTCATACCCTGTAAAGTGCTTTGTTTAGTTGCCTGCCTGCTACTAGAGTGGACACTTCGCTGAGCTCCCTTCATGGTTGATGGTACAACTTCAGCCTATGCAGCTGCCTGCTTGTAGAAATGAACTCCAGCCTTCTCCGACTGCTTTTGACATCTATTCAGAGGCATTCTGATGAAAATGAATCAAGGTACAGCCCTGGCTCACCACATGCCAAAGACTGAAACTAGACCCATGTCTATCACCATGCACCAAACACAAGTCAAAATGGATCACAGATCTAAATATTAACACAGAAACACTAAATCTAATGGAAGAGAAAGTAGGTAAAAATCTTGAAGACATAGGGGTAGGCAGAGAGTTTCTGAAATAAACCAAACTGCACAGGAAATACTTCAGTGAATCAACTGAGATCTCATCTTATTGAAAAGCTTTTGCACATCTAAAGAAATCACCAATAGAGTAAAAAGAAAACCCACAAATTGGGAAAAAATTTTAGCCAAATGCCCCTCAGACAAGGTTTTCTATCTAGAACATATAAAGAATTAAAAAAAAAATTCAGCCCCCCCCCCAAAATTCAAAGAGCCAGTACAAAAATGGGCTTCTGAGATGAATACACACTTCTCAGATAAAGCAATACAAATGACAAATAAATATGTGAGAAAATGTTCAACATTATTAGTTATTCAAGAAATGCAAATTAAAACAACACTGAGATTCCCCAAAAGAATGGCCATCATCAAGAAATCAACCAATAACAAATGCGGGAGAGGCTACAGGGAAAAGGAACACTTCTCCTCTGTTGGTGGGAGTGTAGACTGGTGAAGCCACTGTGGAAATCAGTTGGAGATTCCTCAGTAAACTAAGATTAAAAACCCCATTAATCCCAGCTATTTCCATTTTGGGTATTTTTCCAGAAGAACTAAAAGCATCATATCACAACGGTATACATGCACCTATCTTTATAGCAGCTTAATTTGTAGTAGCAAAATCATGAAAGCAACACAAATGCCCTTCAAATGTGGAATTGATAAAAATGTTGTAGCATTTTTATATAATGGAATACTACTCAGCTATAAAGAAAGATAAAGTCGAGGCTTTATAGGTAAATGGATACAACTAGAGACCATACTCATAAGTGAAATAAATCAGACCTGCATGTGTAAACATAGTATTGTCTCACTAATGTAAGGACCTGAAAGAGAAAATAAAATCTAAAAGGTACAATAGATATTATGACAGGGAAAGAAACTGCTCAACAGGAAAGAACACCTGGGGTGAGGGAAAAGAGAAAAGAAAGAATGGAAAATATGTACACACAGGATAGCTAAGGTAGTTGTACTACTACTATAAAGCTTTATTGAAAGGAACAGTTAATGTTTAATTGTTTGATCCATCTTACAGACCTATATTTGTTTATCTGAGTAGGCAATTTGAAGACAGTAATATACAATAAAACAACCATTGCTAATTTTCTATCACCTTGTCTGAAATTCTGTATTGCTTTTATTGTTTTTGTATTGTTTTGTTTATATGTTTGTTAATGTTTTCATTTTTATCTCTAAAATAAAAATGATACAGTCCTGAGAGAAGTCATGCTATTTTGCCCTTTAAATTATGCAACTAAACTGAGTTTAGTATTTAAAATAGATTGTGTTTTAAAATTGTAGCTTAAAAACTCATGCATAAGTCCCCTTTTGTCTTACCAAATATTTGAATTTTTTGTGCATAAACAGCACGTTTTCCTGGAATTTGCTTTGAGAATGCAAATTTGGAATCAGTGTGAATTGTGAGAAGCCAAGCAAAACAAGCTGTCATTTTGCAAACCAAATACTTCAATGATTTATGTGTTTGGCTTCAACTTTGGGTCATCATTGTTGAAACATTTGAACCACAATGAGTTGGCTGAACCTTAATACCTCATCAAAGACTTTAAATTATTAGCCAGATTTCTAGGTACTTTGCCAAATTATGGAATATTATCAGGGAAAAGTGGGCAAGGCAGAGAGAGTTTTTGAATCACTAAGTCATGGTTTTAAGAAAAGCTAATGGTATAAGTATGTGGATTAAAGAAGTTAGTTTTGTAACTTCGGCTGCAAATTCAAGAATGTAGTTATTCTTTGGTCTTATATATAAATTTAAAATGGCTTTCTGGTTTTCTATCATATATATATAAAAGTCATAATTATTTTTTATGAAGAGGTAGTTCAAAGATATTTTCTACATGCTTCTTGGATATTTTTCTAGTGATATATATTATCTCATTTTGGTTCATGGATCCATGTTGTTTTATAATATTCCAAAATGTGCATTTGAAAGTAAGCTCACTTACTGAATTAAGACACTGAATTGTGATACAGCAATAAACACTCAGGTAGCTCTAATAAACAAAGTGCTATATATTAACTCTGAGAAACAGACTAACAGGGTGGAAGTATCCTCTATAGTGACTTAAGCAAAAAAAGTGGCTGAGATTTCTAGTTGATAAAAGATAATCTATAAATAAAAATTTTAAAAAACTTAAAAACCTAAGGATAAGGTTATATGCAAACAAATCCTAAAGAATTTGCATAGCCTTCAAAGAGCTGGAGCTGTCATTGATGTATTCCTTCCTTCATTTACACATCTTGTATATGTGCAAGAGATAAACACTGTCCTACCCTTAAATAGTTAAAAAAAGGTAGATCGTTTTCTTGGGTAAAAATGACACATATATTTCTTTTAAAAATAATGACACAAAAAGGCACAGATCTCAAGTAAACAATGTAGAAGTCAAGAAAAAATTTCATATCTGATCAGGTACTAGGAGAAAAACAGAAGAAGAATTTAAACTAAGCTCTATGAGAAGGGTGGAACTCACAATGCAAAGAAAACAGAAAAACATGTTACAATGTGCTATGGGTACAGAACCCAGACTACAGGTGACATTCACTTAAATAAAGAACAGTCTGATAAGAAGAAGTGTTTTGTCTAGGAAGAAAATTGTGCAAGCTATTTATAATTAGAATTTTACATTAATTTATATATTTACCTGAAACAAAAGTTTATAAGCATAAGTAAATAAGTTACATAAAAGTAAGTTCAAAATTAGGTTTGATCAGTAACAAAAAGAGGGAGGAGAAGCAAGCAGGTATAGCTCTAGGTTGCTAGATTTTAAGAGCAAGTATCCAAAATGAGCCAAGCACCAACCATGGGCCAGAGACTGGACATATGAAGTGGTCCCTCACCTATCACAGGAGTTACGTTCCAGACACCCCCACGATAGGTAAAAATCTGCAAAGTAGTGGTGTTATATTTATTTTTAATTTACATATATTCTAAGGCTCCTTAAGCCTTTCCTACTCTCTTATTAACCTTTCCCACACTCTTAGAAACACTTCATATGCTCTTAAACACTTTCTACACTCTTAAACCTATGTAATTTTAGCAACATGTAAAATTCTATATGGGTGCTCAATGTGAAATGGACATTGAGTGATGCTCAATGTATGGGCACGGTGTGGGAGAGCAAACAGACCAACACTATGGTCACTGAGCCAATCAGTGCCCAGGATATAGAACACAATGCTGTGGTTGTTTGCCTTTCATTCCTTCAGCCAATAGTGTGCTATGTACAATCTCACATTGGCAAACTTGCACAAATGGTAGTGGCATACTGCATTTCTGTTGTGTACAGTACGGTATTCATCTGGGCAACAGATGTTGATGAAAAACACATTGTATTTTATTTCTATTTAATATTATTTTAATATGTTTGAATTAACATTTTTTATAATTGACTTTTTTAGGTAAAAATCATAAATATTGTATAAATACCTATATACCACAGAATATTGTGACAGTGTAAACTCTACAATACAGAATTAGATATATTATTTTTTTAAAAACCCTGCAACACAGTGAAGCCACAATAAGTCAACCATGATATAGTGAGAGATGACTGCAATTTGAATTCCTTGGACTCTTGGTGCGTGAATGTCCTCAGGAACTTGCTTACAAGTGACACATCCTACCAGTTGTACTGTGATATACTCAGGTGAACCTTCAGTTTCATCTATGAGGCAGAGGGAAATTGACTGCATCTTTATCAGGACCTTCGGAATTAATTATCCAACATAAAGTGAAAGGTCATTTGAACCACAACTTTTCTTCTGTTGCTTTCTATCTACACATATGAATACCTTTCCCTAATGCCTTAGGAATCCTGTAAACCAAAATGTGGGTGCCTGGAAACCTGCACTAGGTTTGGAAAGGAGTTAAGCAAGTTTGAAATTCTTTGGTTATTATAATGGTCAGCAAAGCAAAGGGAGTTAATAGGCAGATGTTATAGATTACATGGCGAAAGTCACCCGAGCACTCACCTGTTCAGAGGCAGGACTTCGGGATGATGATAGGGTTATGGGATTACTATGGCTGACTGTTTTTGTTAGAAGATGGAGCCTGGTCAGAGGTGAGCATTAGGAGGTTACCTGGAACAGCATGTCTCACTGCTCCCTGACTGCTCTCTCCCTCTCTCTTCTCTCTCCCTCTTTCTTTCTCCATCCTTGCCACCATGATGTAAGCAGTTTTCTCTCTCAGGCAATTCTCTATCCCCTGCCAGCTTGGAGCCAGCTGACTATGGACTGGAACTTCTACAAATCCTGAATGAAGATAAAAATTTCCTCCTTGATCTAAGTCATGAGGGTCAGGTATTGTGTCTCAGCAATAACATTTACAGGATTCAGGGAGGGAGAGTCTACAATGGCAGTCTCTATGCTACAGAATTCAGAGAATCTGGTTGCTTCTCAGCTCAAGAGACTGGAACCTGTAGAATAGGAAGAATCAAGGTGCCGTTTGAAATTGAACACCTGGAAGCTCCTTGGAGAGTTATTGGTATGAGTCTGCGTTGGACAGCTAAAGAAACTAGTCTGAGGTCCATAGGTGACTTCAACAGTGAAAGATGCAGCAACTCAAGTGGAATGGGGCTTTCCAAAAATCTCAGCAGATTTCCTCTCTCTTTCCCTTTTATACCACATGAGCTGCAAGCCCATCTGATGGTGACACCCACAGTCTGGTCGGGTCCTGCTGCCTCAATTTGCTGGCGCACATGCCACTCATTTTGGAAACACTCCATAGATGATGCAGAAGTGTGCTTTACTAAATTATTAAGTATTTCAGTCTAATCAAGTTGACACATAATTGATTTTTTTGTATTATATGACACTTTAATTTTAAAAGTAAAAGAACAAAAACATATTAACAAACAGACACAAAGTAACACAAGAATAGTACAATCAAAACTGAATTACAGACAAGGTGACAAGGAATTAACAATGGTTGTTGTATTACATATTGACAACTTCGAAGTGTATACTCAGGAAAACAAATATAGACATGCAAAATTGATCAAACAAATAATCATTAACTATTCCTTACAATAAAGTGACCTAAGTCAGTAGTACAACTATGTTAGCTATGCTGCATATACATACATACATACCTAATTTTTTGTTGTTTTTTTTTTTTTTGCGGTACTGGGGATCGAACTCAGGACCCTGCGCTTGCTAGGCAAGCGCTTATTCCACTGAGCTATATCCCCAGCCCCATACATACCTAATTATCCCTTCCTTCCTTTTCTTTCTTTATATAATTTTTTAAGTGTAAAAGAAAAAGAACAACATCAACAAAAAAGAGGAAAGCATTAACAAAGAGACACAAAGTAGCAGGAAACCAACAAAGCAACAGGAAACCAACAATAGCTATTGCATTGCAAATTGATAACTTCAAAGTCTATGCTCAGGAAAACACATATAGACATACAAGGTTGATCAAACAACCAGTCATCAACTATTCCTTACCATAAAGTGACATAGGACAATAGTAGAACCATGTTAGCCATCCTGCACACATGTACATACATACATACATACATACATACTTATTTGCGTCTTTCTTCCTTTTCTCCTTTCCCTCATCCCATCTATTCTTTACTTTTGAACAGATTTCCTTCACGGCTCTTAGTTTATATTCCCACCCTCAGGTTCTTACACCAGTGACACAATACGTTGCTTGCACATGTACCTCTGATTTACTTCACTTGTGAGTATGGTGTCTAATTGTGACCATCTGCCTACAAAGGCCCCAAATCTGTCCTTGGTTAACAATCATATTTGGAATATTAAATATTATGTTTTAATCATATAAATACTTTATTATACATAGTAGCAAGTACCATGAAGTTAAAAAATACAAGGATATTTTCACAGACACAGGTTGAATTTAAATTGGGGAATCACTGGAATTTCTCTAAGGAAAGGGCAATCATTTTGAAGTTAGGCAACAAGAAGGAATTAGGTAAAGGATGGGATAAAGATCCTTTCACCATCCAGCCAGCATGGATAAGAACCCTGAGGCAGTTTGCATCTTAGTGAGAGAAGGATGAATTTGGGAAAATATACAGGTGTCAAATTATGTAGACCTTATTGAACAGGATTAAGCGAGGAAGCTTTAATGATCAAACAAGTAATCATTAACTGTTCCTTTCAGTAGAGCAATTAATATGTTTTCTTCTTTTATTTTTTAAAATAAGAAAATATAAGAAGATTTATTCTAAATAAAATACCATTAAAGGGTTTAATCGGGTGATTTGTTCCAGATTTGTGATTTTAAAACTACCACTGCCTTCTGTGGGAAGAAGGTTGTTGATGGTCAGTTTAACAAATAATGGGAAGAGACAGGCACTCAGAAGACTATTACACAAATTCAGGTGGGAGATAATGGTGGTTTCTTCTGAAGGGATTTATATTAAAAATAGGAAGTAATGGCTATCTAAAGATCTTCCCTTAAAAATAAAAGCTTTTGACACAGATTTAGAATGTGTATGATGCAAATGAAAGCCAGGTAGAAAGTATTTTTATTGTTTTCCGGGTTTGGTATGAGAGGCCAGAGAGATGAAGGTAACACTCTGATATTAGTCAAAATAATTTCTGTTCATCAGTCTTCAAGGAAAACTCACTCTACTTCATGTAGTTTTCACGTTTTACCTCAGTATTCTCTAAAACGTATTGAATGGAGTAATTTTTAAGTTTCTTCTTCTTTTTAAACACAAGGATATCAACCTACACATGGACACACACACACACACACTGTAGAATTATCTAAACAATTGTAACCTATTAGAGAATTAATTTCTTAACGTCCTTTCTTCCACTCCACATGCCCTTTTGCATAACTCCACACATTTAAATTACTAGACTTGAGAATATTAACATTTGCAAAAGGGCACAGAATATACGAATCAACTTATAGCCATGGAGAATTTACTAAATTAAATCATACCAGTAAACACAACATGCTTGATTAGTAATTGCCATGCTATAAGGAACTGAAATAAACAAATACGTAACATTTAAATATAGGTATTCTCATAAAAGAGCAGGTATTGCAATGTCAAACAGAAGCACTGAAATGACATCGGGAATTTGGAGGCAGATTTATTCATGTCGACAGGTGCTAATCAGGATCATTCCCAGAATTTCAGGCCCCAATCTCTGATGGCCTAGGGCTTTTACATGACGCTCAAGCAGAAGATACAAAGGAGGGACAGAGGGGAGACAGAGCACCCTTACAGTCTTCTGATTAGCTAGCAAGATGAGATCACTGGTTACAAGGGGAGATTAATGATCACTAGTTTCTGAAACTTGGTACAAGAATACAATCAGGCACTTTGGATGTCTGGTTATGCTTCCGTGGTTAAAGGGACCAAGAAAGTAATTACAAGGCCATGAAGCAGTTTCAGAGCTACACAGTTTCAAAAGAACTACGTTTTACAAAGAACAATTTCCCTTGTAGTTTTTCCTATTCAGCATAATTTATAACAAAACTGATCTGGTAAGGTTTCTGCTAAGTTTGGCAATTTTCCTAAACATCTGAACTTCCTTCACCCAAACATCACTCATAGAATGAAGGCTCCACCCTTATTAGGTTGGGCAGAAGCAGCTGGGATCCTGATTGTCCTCATCTGGGCTTTAGTCATGTCAGAAGAAGCAGCTGAGAAGACGACAGCGGCCGAGCAACACCTGGCATCATGTTTGTAACCAAAAGTGCCACTATCATGCCAAGCTCTCAAACAGTGGCTCATAATTTAGGGAAGAGGAGAGAATGTTGTGAGAAAAGAGAGCTTAAAGGCTCTCTTAACAAGGACTGACTGTGTTTGAAACAGAATATGGAGAAGTTCAAGCCTAAAGAATTAAAAATAAAAAAAGGTTTGGCAGCAAGCAGTTAAAAGAAGACACCTCTATGAAAGAAACAATCTGAGTGATGTGCCAGCCGTGGTCCCAGAGAACAGGAAGAGGGACCGCTCCTTGTTTCAGGACAAACCTCAGCAATCGGCCTGAAAAACTACTCCAACAGAGCCTGCAGTGTTACCCCAAACAAAAGAGCAGAACTTCCTCTGTCATCTGTTAGTGCAGCCACGTGGCTTTGTGTGATCCCAAACTAGGCAGATACGTTACAAAAAATCACATGAATTTGGAAGGAACATAAATTTAAACCACAGCATCCTGACCTGGGACTCCCAAGTTTCCTGTCCTTCACATGCAAAATAAATTTATTTCACCTCAATAGTTGTAAAAGTCTTACCTCCCTCCAGCATCCACTGCAAAGTGTAAATGAAAGTGAGACAGCCAAGGAACTACTATAGTGGGACGAAAGGGTGGAACAACCACTGCAACAAACAGCAGCAAACCCTGTGCATGTCACATGCGGCTTCTCTACACTAGCATTCTTTGCAATAAACCCCACCACAAGACTGAAAACCACAAAAGCAGAGTAATTGCATGAGGCAGGAGATTGTCACCAAAGAGAAATCTAAATATACTCTCGAGTTTCACGTGCTTTTAGTGCTCTTAGTCAACTTAAAAATCATTAATCTTGGAGCTCATGCAGCTGTGCAGTGTATTATTAGCCTCCTACTAGTTTGCAGTCAGAAAGCAGCTCCAATGTGTAGGTTCTTATAACAGCTACATATGTTGCTCTGCAGATACTTGAATGCCACTTTTGCTGAAGACATTAAATTTTCATTGGATCCTGGAGGCATCTGAGGGTTGCGTCAAAGTCTTGGCATCTCATGACTACACATTGCTTTTATCCTCTTTGTGGTTAGCACATAGATGTGTTAATCCTTTAAACTGGATTATCCAAGCCTATAAGACAGTTTTGCCTTGGTCTATTGTCCCTTGGAGCAGTGTGTGCTTTTCTTTCTTTCTCTTTCATACTTCATCTCTGCTCCCACTCTTGTGCTTCTTCAACAGACGCAACACCCAAGGATCTAAAGTCCTTCAACCATAATGCAAGGGCCAGACCTTGAAAGCTGAGATGCTCTGTCCAAGATCATTATATGATCCATATGAAAATTCAGCAAATTCTAGGACAGTGATCACCCAGGAGTCCAGGTCTATCACAAGAAGAAATAGCTTTCAGAACTATATTTCTGACCATTGGAAATTTCCATATTTTAACCCACCCCAGAAAATCAATAGACACTTGATGTCTTCTTCGTTCTGATAGCAGCTTGTTCCCTCTCTGAACCAATGCTGAAGTTTCAGTTCCCCACAGCTGAAGTTACAACTTGGCTGGAGACACACCCCTACAAAGCTTTCCCATACACAAATGTTTATGCCTGAAATATTTCACCCAGTCTCTTTCGACCATCTCCTGACTTAAACACCTTGTTGCCCAGTATCGTAATGTCCATAATACTTTCATGAAAATCAAATATGTCTTTTATCCTGTGGCAAATGTCCCTTCAGCGTGCCTTTAAATGCAGTAGTGGAACATAGGATAAACATTTCTTATCCAAAGGCAAAAATGGGCAAGAAGAGCGGGGTAACATTTCTCAGATAAGTTCAATCCCCAACCTTATCAAAAGAAGAAAATATTAAATCTTAAGCCTTGAGAATTATCCTGGACTCCATATCTCACCTCTCACATTAGGGTGGGGGTTGGACCTCTAATACTCACAGTGAGCCCACTTCAGTGTTTAACAATCACAAGCCATGCAGTGTCTCTCAGGAGTTGGAATTGGGTTCCTCCAGTTCTCCCAGGCTAGAGTCACACTTTCATGGCTCCACAGTTCTATAGAGTTAGAGGAAGCTCTGTCCATATGGCTAGTGTGGACTCTGCAATGACCTCACTCACTTGTCAATGTCCACAGCATCCCCTGAGATGGAGGGAGAAGCACTTATGTGTTCACAGCTCTTGACCTCTTCACCAATGGATACCCCCAAGGTTTCTTTTCTGTGCATTCTGGTGTGGTGGTATGAGCCACAATTTGGCCTACTTGAGCTATAACTCCGGGAAATCAGAAGAGCTATAATGGACACGGAGCAGAGACTCAAGGAAGTACTGGGAAGCGAGCCCCAAGCTTTATGGGTGCCCTGGGAAGCTCTATTTATATTCTGCTGTCAAGGCTCTGCCACTCTGGTGTGGTCACAGAAGTGATCACAGTAAAGGTTTCTGAAATACCTTCAGGGTATTGTTCCATTGTCTTGACGGCTAACTGTTTTTGCCTACGTAATATCTTTTTTTTCTTTAAAAAAAATAAAAGCACAAAAACATATTAACAAACAGACACAAGTTAGCAGAAAAATAGTGCAATCAAAACTGATTTACAGAGAAGGTGACATGGACTCAACAGTGGTTGTTGCTTTACCTATTGATATCTTCCAAGTGTATATACATGAACACAGATACAGACATGCAAAATTGGTCAGACAATTAATCATCTCAACAACAGAAAAACACAAAAAACAAAAAACCAAAGACAAAAATATATATATAAATAAATATAAATAAATAAATAAAATTTAAAAACCCCCAGCAATAGTTGCTACTTTGCATATTGATATCTTTGAAGTGTGTGCTCAGGATAACACATACAGACATACAAGATTGATTGAATAACCCGTCATCAATTATTCCTTAGCATTAAGTGATATAATACAATAGTAGAACCATGTTAGCCCTCCTGCACATATGTATCTACATATACACGTACATGCATTTTTGCCTCTTTCTTTTCTCCTTTCCCTCGTCCCATCTATTCTTTGCTTTTGAACAGATTTCCTTCATGTCTCTTAGTTTATATTCCCATCCTCGGGTTCTTACACCAGTGATACAATACATTGCCTGCACATGTACCACTGATTTATTTCACTTATGAGTATGGACTCCAGTTTTGACCACTTGCCTACAAAGTCCCCAAAACTGTCTTTCTTTATAGCTGAATAATATTCCATTATATAAAAATGCCACAATTTTTTAATCCAGTCTTCGTGGATGGGCACTTGGGTTGCTTCCACATTTTAGCTATTCCAAATTGCGCTGCTATAAACATGGGTGCACATATATCAGAGTGATATGATGTTTTCAGATCTTCTGGGAAAATACCCAGAAGAGGAATAGCTGGTTTGAATGGAACCTCTAGACCTAGTTTGCTGAGAAATCTCCAAACGGCTCTCCACAGTGGTTGCACCAGTCTGAATTCCCACCAGCAGTGTAATAGAGTCCTTATTTCTCCACAGCCTCGCCAGCATTTGTTATTGGATGACTATTTCATACTGGCCAGTCTTACTGGGGTGAGATGAAATCTCGATGTTGTTTTTATTTGTATTTCTCGAATGACTAAGGATGTGGAACATTTTCTCATATATTTATTTGCCATTTGTGTTTCTTT
This sequence comes from Dinomys branickii, assembly GCA_004027595.1. Taxonomy (NCBI): domain Eukaryota; kingdom Metazoa; phylum Chordata; class Mammalia; order Rodentia; family Dinomyidae; genus Dinomys; species Dinomys branickii. Next base: position 79,364 of record PVLD010000048.1, on the reverse strand, counting down.
ATCTGAGAAGTGTGTATTCATCTCAGATGCCCATTTCTGGATTGGGTCTTTGAATTTGGACATGTACATGTTTTTTAGTTCTTTGTATGTTCTAGATAGCCTTTGTCTGAGGGACAGCCAGCTAGGATTTTTTCCCAATTTGTGGGTTTTCTTTTTACTTTGCTGGTGATTTCTTTAGATATACAAAAAATTTTCAGTCGAATGAGGTCCCAATTATTGATTCTTTGAAGTGTTTCCTTTGCAGTTTCATTTTTGTTCATGAACTCTCTGCCTACTCTTATGTCTTCAAGATTTTTACCTACTTTCTCTTCCAGTAGGTTTAGAGTTTCCGTTTTAATGTTGAGGTCTATGATCCATTTTGACCTGAGTTTGGTGCATGGTGATAGACTTGGGTCTATTTTCAGTTTTCGGCAAGAGGCAAGCCAGTTTTTCCAGCACCATTTATTAAACAGGCCTTCTTTTTTCCAGTGGGTTTGGTTGAACCCTTTGTCAAATATTAGGTAGCTGAGTGGGTTTTTCATTATGGTTGCATCTTCCAGTCTGTTCCATTGATCCTCAGGTCTGTTTTTAGCCAGTACCAGGTTGATTTTATTACAATAGCTTTGTAGTATAATTTCAGGTCAGGGATTGTGATTCCACCTGACTTGTCCTTATTGCCCAGGATTGCTTTTGCTATTCTGGGTCTCTTCTGGTTCCAGATGAATTTGAGGCATATTTTCTCTAGATCTTTGAGGCATGCGAACGGTAGTTTAATGGGAATTGCATTGAATCTGTACAACAGTTTTGTAGTATGGCCATTTTTACAATGTTAGTTCTTCCTAACCATGAGCAGGGAATGTTTTTCCATTTATTGAAATCCTCTTCGATCTCCTTTTTCAGAGTACTGTAGTTTTCACTGAATAAATCTTTCACATTCTTTGTTAGATTGATTCCTAAGTATTTCAGTTTCTTGGTTGCTATTGTAAAGGGCATGCTTTCCTCAATTTCTCTCTCAGTCTGTTTGTTGTTCATGTATAGGAATGCTATTGATTTTTGGGTGTTGACTTTTTATCCGGATACACTGTTGAATTTGTCAATTAATTCCAGGAGTTTTCTTGTGGAGTTTTTGGGGTCCTCCATGTATAGTATCATGTCATCTGCAAATAGTGATAGTTTGACTTCTTCCTTTCCTATCCTTATTCCTTTTATTTCTCTCTCTTGTCTGATTGCTCTGGCTAGTGCTTCCAGAACTATGTTGAATAGGAGTGGTGACAATGGAC
>PVLD010000048.1:0-78005 GCA_004027595.1 Dinomys branickii | reverse complement strand
ATAAATGGCTTTGATCAGATTGAGGTAGAGGCCATCTATTCCTATTTTTTCTAAGGTTTTTAACATGAATACATGTTGGACTTTATCGAAAGCCTTCTCTGCATCTATTGAGATGATCATGTGGTTTTTGTTTTTGACTGTATTAATATAGTGTATTACATTAATTGATTTGCGAATATTGAACCATCCCTGCATTCCTGGAATGAATCCTACCTGGTCGTGATGTATAATTTTCCTTATGATTTGCTGTAATCTATTTGCCAATATTTTGTTGAGTATCTTTGCATCTATGTTCATTAGAGAGATTGGCCTGTAGCTCTCTTTCTTGGTTGGGTCCCTCCCTGATTTTGGTATCAGTATAATACTTGCCTCCAGAAATGTGTTGGGGAGAGTTGCTTCCTTTTCGATGTCATTGAAGAGTTTGAGGAGTGTTGTGTTAGCATTAGATCTTCTCTGAACGTTTTATAGAATTCTGCTGTGAATCCATCAGGGCCTGGGCTTTTCTTTGTTGGTAAGTTTTTAATAACGTTTTCAATCTCATTAACTGATATTGGGTTGTTCAGGATTTTTACATCTTCCTGATTCAATTTTGGTAATTTGTACCTTTCCAGGAATCTGTCCATTTCTTCTGTATTTTCTATCCTATGGGAATACAGATTTTCAAAGTAGGTATTAATGATCTTTTGGATTTCTGTGGGATCTCTAGTGACTTCATCCTTTTCATTCCTTATTGCATGAATTTGAGATCTTTCCCTTCTTTTTTTGATAAGGTTGGCTAGGGGTGTATCAATTTTATTTATTCTTTTGAAGAACCAACTCTTTGATTCACTAATTTTTTGTAGAGTTTTCTTCATCTCAATTGCATTAATTTCTCCCCTGAGCTTTATAATCTCCTCCCTTCTTTGGGCTCTTGGTTTGGCTTGTTGCTCTTTTTCTAAGAGTTTGAGATGTATCATTAGGTTATTTATTTGCTCTCTTTCTATTTTCTTTATATATGAATTCATTGGTATAAATTTCCCTCTGAGGACTGCTTTCACTGCATCCCACAGATTCCGGTAGGTTGTACTTGCATTTTCATTTATTTGTAGGTAATTTTTAATTTCTTCTTTAACTTCTTGTTTGACCCATTGGTTATTCAGGAGGTTGTTGTCTAATTTCCACGTGTTTGTGTGGTTTTTGGAGTTCTCTTTGTCATTAATTTCCAATTTCATTGCACTGTGGTCCGATAATATGCATGGGATAATTTCAATTCTTTTGCATTTAGGTAGATATGCTCTATGGGCTAGAATGTGGTCTATTTTGGAAAAAGACACATGTGCAGTGGAGAGAAATGTGTATTCTGATGTTGTGGGGTGGAACACTCTATATACATCTACTACGTCCATTTGTTCACACTTTTGGTTCATGTTTGTTATTTCTTTGCTGAGTTTCTGTCCGGTTGACCTGTCTCTTTGTGTCAGAGTGGTGTTTAGATCCCCTATTACAATAGTGTTATTAGTTATGTGATTTTTTACGTCTGTTAAGATTTGACTTGTAATGTTAGGTGCTCCATGGCTTGATGCACAAATGTTTAGGATTGTAACCTCTTCCTCTTGCAGCTTTCCCCTAACTAGTATGTAATGGCCTTCTTTATCTCTTTTGATAGTTTTTGGTTTGAAGTTTACGTTGTTTGCAAACATAATAGCTACCCTGCTTTTTTCTGGGACCTGTTGCATGGAGAATTGTTTTCCAACCTTTAACTTTCAATCTGTGGACTTCCTTTTGAGTAAAATGTGTTTCCTGTATACAGCATATCGTTGGATTGTGTTCCTTAATCCACTGTGCCAATCTTTTCCTTTTGACTTGTGAATTGAAGCCATTTACATTAATGGTTATCATGGTTATATGTTGGCTTATTCTAGTCACGTTATTTACTTGTTTTCCTTCTTTTGCTGCCTGTTTACTTGCTTGTTCTGTTTAGGGAGTTATTTCTATTGTTGTTCTTGGAATTGTGGTCTCTTTTTTCTCTGTCTAGAATATCTTTTAGTGCTGTTTGCAATGCTGGTTTGGCACTCATGAAGTTCTTCAGTTGTTCTTTGTCGTGGAAATATTTTATTTCTCCATCGAATTTGAAGGATAGTTTTGCAGGATACATCAGTCTGGGTTGGAAGTTGTTATGTCTCAGAATCTGTAATACCTTGCTCCAAGCTCTTCTTGATTTCATGGTTTCCGTTGAGAAGTCTGCTGTGATTCTGATGGGCTTTCCTTTATAGGTGATCTGTTTCATTTCTCTAGCAGCTTTTAATATTGTGTTCTTTTGCTGGATATCTGGGATCTTGACTATTATATGTCTGTGTGTGTTTTTGTTTGGGTTATGGATCACCGGGGTTCTATATCCCTCGATTAACTGAACTTCAATATCTTTTACCTTGTTTGGGAAATTTTCTGCTATTATTTCAGCAAATATTCTTTTTATATCGTTTGTGTGGTCTCCTGCTGTTTCACTCACTCCTTATTACTCGAATATTGTTACATTTTGCCTCATCTTGGAGCTGTTGGATTGACTTTTCTTGTGTTTTTGATGATATTATGAGATCCTTCCTTTCACGCTCATAAGCTGCCATGCTGTCTTCAAGTTCTGAAATTCTATCTTCGGTTTCATTTAAGCGGTTTTGCAAGCGTTCAGTGTAAGTTTTCAAATCCTGGCATTCTCTTTGGACCTGTTTCATTCTTGGTAATTCATTCCTAAATTGCTCTTGTAATGTTTCCATTTGTTTCCTATTTTCTTCTAGTCTTTTATCTATTTCTTCTCTATGTGTATGGAACATTTCTTCCATCATTGTTTTCAGCTCGTTTTTTGTCTGAGAGATCATTGCAGGTATGTGGCTTATTTCTGCTCTAAGCTCTTTTATGGCCTGTTGTAGTTGCTTCATTTCGGATGCAATCATTTCATAACTTGCAGGTATGTGGTTTCCTGGTTTCCCTGTATCCTCTCATTCAGAACTTGTTCTGGGTGGGGTTGAGTTTTGAGACTGTGTTTTGTTCCTCTGTTTTCCCACTTTTGGGTATCAGATTCAAAATGTGGAGCTATAAATTCCCCAGGCAGTTCAGCAGGCAAAGGTCTGCTGCAGAGGCTGCTCCAATGACTCCTTGTGTTTGGGAGAATGTCCCTTTAGCTGTCTGCTGAGATTTCTGCTTCTACTCCCTACCCGGAGACCTGGCTGGGGTGCATAAACAGCTTGCTGCTCCAGGGACCTTGCAGGAAGGGGGCCGCTCAGGTGTTCCTCCCTGGGTGGAGTTCCTCCCCCACTCAAAAATCCTGTCGGGGCACCCATCCAGCTCTTCCGTCCCAGGGACCGTGCAGTCAGTAGAGCTGCTCGGATGTCCCTTGCTCGGCGGAGCTTCTTCCCGACTCAAAAAAACCAGTCAGGGCGCCCAATCAACTCACCCTGGGATCGTGCAGGCAGGAATGCCTCTCAGATGTATCTCCCTGGGTCGAGCTTCTTCCCAACTCAGAAATCCTGCTGTGGTGTTCACTCGGCTCACCCATTCCAAGATCCGTGCAGACAGGAGATCCTGGTGCTCCCTGGTGCTTGTCCACCTCCTCGGTGTTCTCGCAGGAGACGCCGACCGCAGCTGCCACAGTTCCCGCGGCGCCGGCTGTGGGGGCGTGGCTCTGAGCGGGATCCCGGACAGCTGCCCAGATTGGCGCAGTCTGCCCGAGGAGCGCGTTCTCCGAGTTTGCTCTGCTCCACTGCCTCCAAAAATTCCTGGCTCAGCCGCCTCTGAGACATTCGGGTTCAGGAGCTGGATGGGTCCGTCCCACCACAATCGCACTCGGTTGTACACGGACTCAGCTGAGCCGCAGCCCAAGCGCAGCGCCCATTGCCTCAGGCGCTCAGCTCTCATGGCCCACCCAGTTCTCTCCGTGGCTTATCCGGCCAACCCTTTAATGCTCAGGCAGCAGAGAGCAACACGTTCAGTTGGAATTTCTCATCCGCGGACCTGGTACCCACGCGCAAAGGATCGGTCTCTGGGAGAGTTTCCTTCTGCCGCTCACCTGGTCACCATCTTCCCGGAAGTCCCCCTACGTAATATCTTTATCAAACGTATGTTTGACTGCATTTTTTAATATTCTCTCTTAACCACACTTTTTAAAGAATATCTAGGCTGAGATTTTTTTCAGTGCTTTCTGATTATTCATTCAATCTTTAATTCATTTCTCTCTTCTCACATTTTATTACAAGCAGTCAAAAGAAGCCTTAGCACACTATGAGCATGCTCTTTAATGATACCTTCCCCTAAATATCCTTTTGCCTGACATAATTCTGCCTCCCCCAAATGCTAGGACATAAACACACTTGAGCCAAGTTCTATGTTGCTTTATAACATAGATGGCCACTTGTCTTATCTCTAGTAGCCCATTTCCTGATTTCTGTCAAACATTTCAGAATTGCTTTTACCATTGATCTTTCTGCCAACATGCTTATCATGGCCATTTAAGTAACTACAAAATAAGGATTCATCAGAATTGCTCTTAGTGCTCTGTTAATACAACTTAGGCTTTTCATAGTACCTGAAAACTACTGAACATAGGGTTATCATATAACCTAGCAATTGCACTTCTACATAGATATGAAAGAGAAATGAAAGCAATCTCCTTAAATTCACGCACAAATATTCATAGCAACTGCTATAGATGGACTCGTGTTCTTCTCTAAAAGAAACTTTACATGCTGCATCCCTCACCTAACTCCTATGTCAATGTATTTGGACATATGGTCTGCAGGGAGGTAGCTAAGGCTGAATAACAACAGAAGGGTAGAGTGTTTATTCACAAGGGCTGTATATGAAGAGGAAAGAAGAGATCATTCTTTCTGTCTCTTTAACTGTCTCCCTGTCTCTTTCTCTCACCACCTCTCTGTCTCCATCTCTGTATACATCTCGCTCTGCTTCTCTCTCTCCCCCACCATGGAAAAAGAAGGTTTACACACAACTCAGGAAAAAATATTCACCAGAAACTGAGTTACCTGGCTCCTGGACATTGGATGTCCCAGCACCTAGTACTAAGAAATGATTTTCTGTTGTTTAAGCCACCCAGTGTGTAGTGTTTTGCTGTATAGAAGCCCGAGCAGAATAACACAGCAGCATTACTCATGTTAGCCAAAATGTGAAAATATCCCTTAAAATATTTAATAAATGGGATAATGAAATATTATTTATACATGTAATAGAATGTCATTCAACAATGAAAAATGAATTATACATACTGGAACACGAATGAATCTCAAAAACATGCTGAATGAAAGCAGTCAGCCAGAAAACACTGTAGACTATGCCACTCCACTCATGAAATGTTCAGACTATGCACTTTACAGTACAAAGACTATATATACACACACACACACACACACAAGGTAGCTAAGATAATTATACTACTAACTTTGATTGGATTATTGAAAGGAACAGTTAATGCTTGTTTAATCAATTTTGCATGCCTATATCTGGTAACCCAAACAACTACTATGAAAATAACAAGATGCAATATGACAACCATTGTTAATTTCCTATCATCCTTGCTTTGAAACTCTGTATTGTTTTTATTGATTCTTTTTTTTTTTTTTTTTTTTTTTTTTTTTTTTTTTTTTTTTTTTTTTTTTTTTTTTTTTTTTTTTTTTTTTTTTTTTTTTTTGCGGTACTGGGGATCGAACTCAGGACCCTGCACTTGCTAGGCAAGCGCTTATTACACTGAGCTATATCCCCAGCCCTTTTATTGATTCTTTTAAAAATTTGTTCTCTTTAAAATAAAAATGTCCATCTAAGTGTACACTCCGAAGTTTTTTATGTGTGAGTATGTGTATCTCTCTCTGTGTATACATTAGTCAAGATATTGAACTTTTTCATCAACTCAAATTTCCACTTCCTGTGTTTCTTCATTCCCATCAGTTGCCCCAGGTAACTGCCAGTCTACTTTCTGTCACTGCAGATTGGATAAAACATGAATGGTGAGCAATTGCCTGAGCAATCAGGGAAAGACAAATTGAAACAATAAGATAACCGCACACATTTAGTGTAATAGGTTCCACCCATGCATATGGAGACTTGCTGCACTTTTTAACTGGGTGACATAGAACAACTGCACAAATGCACTGTTGGTGGAAGGCAAAAATAGTACACCACTTTTGAGGAGAGTTTGGGAGTCTAGTAAAGGTAAACACATAATTAACAATTGAGCCATAATTTCTACTTGTTTTACTGAAAAGACATGAAAAAATATGCTGCAAAAACACTTAAACATAAATTTGTTTAGTGCTTATTTTTGCATCAGTGCCATAGAGCTTTAATTATTTTAGTTCTAGAGTGTATTTTAAATTTTAGTACAGCAAGCTTCTCTTCATTATTGCTTAATAGAATTCCTGGATATTAAATTTACATACTTTTGGCCAAGTGTAGACTGGTACAATCACTGTGCAAATAAGCATAGGGATTCATCAGTAAACTAGGATTAGTGGTCCCACTCAACTCAGCTATTCCCCTTCTGGGAATTTTTCCAGAAGAACTAAAAACATAGTACCACAGTGATATATGTGCACCCATGTTTATAGCAATTTGTAATAGCTAAATCATGGAAACAGCTCAAATGCCTATTAACTAAGGAATGGAAAACAGGTGTGGTATTTTTATGTAATGGAATACTACTCAGCTATAAAGATAAACTTGAGGCTTTTATACATAAATGGTCACTACTAGAGACCATACTCATAAGTGAAAGAAATTAGACTCACATGTGTAAACATCATGTTTTCTCGTAGTATAAGAACCTGAAAGAGTAAATGAAATCTAAAAGATACAATAGTATGAAAGAGAAGGAAACAAATCAGAAGGAAAGAATGACTGGAAAGAGGGAAAGGAGAAAATAAAAAAGGGAAAATGTATATATACATACACACAAGAGATAGCTGAGGTAATTGTACGATTAATTCCTATTGGTTTCTTGAAAGGAACAATTGATATTTAATTGCTTGATCATTCTTACATGTCTATATTTGTTTATCTGAGTAACCAATATGAAGATAACAGTATTGTTATGGTTGATACATTGTGTCAACTTGGGGAATCTAGAGGTTTAGCTGAGTGACTCAGGAGGAAGCTGGGGTGCTTCCTTTGTAAACATCCTGAACCTGTGGAAGAGGAGGGCATGGAGATTGTGTGAGGGCTACATGCCCCCTGGGTGGGGGTAGGCTGTTTACAATGTAGGGGAGAAAAGGAGGCTGCTTGCAGCCATTCTTCCCTTTTACTCTGGTGGTTTTTGCTGTGCTCTGCTGCCCTGAACAGTTTGCCTTCTGCCTTGGGCCACTCTGCCTCTGAACCAGCCAAGTATGGACTGAAACCTCCACAAACTGTAAGTTAAATAAGCCTTTACTTCCTTCATTTTGGGTGTTGGGTATTTTGTCTCAGCAACGAGAGAAAAGTAACCAAGATAGAAATTTGGTACCAGCGGAGTGGGGTCGTTGCTGTGACTATACCTGACCACGTGGTAAGAGCCTTTGGAAATTGCTTGTGGGAAGATTTAAGGAAGGTTTGGAGATGTCTGGTCAGAGCTTGGAAGACCAGAAGGCTGATGGAAATCCTCTCGGTAAAGACCAGGTTCAGGAGGTTTCTGTTGGGAAGGACTGCATTGGCTGTTGGACTCCAGATGATGTATGTTATGGCTTGGCAGAAAATTTGTCTACATTTTGCTTGTGTCCAGAGACTTTGCCTAAGACTGAGATTAAGGGCAGCATCAAACTGATTAATCTGGCAAAAGAAATTTCAAGGCAGTCGAATGTTGGGGCAGTGGCATGGCTATTGTTGGGGGCTTTTAGCCAGATTTATATGGACAATCAAGAGCAAAGGGCCCAGCAGGATGATTTAAAATATGAGTTTGGCCAGAAAGGAAGCTCCAGTAAAACTGTGGATTTCAAAGATAAGGCTGAGGAGCTCTCTATTGCTGAGAAGGAACAAGAAAATGAAAAAGATGGCCTGCGGGCATCAGGAGCAGCAAGTCTCCACCCTTTGCAGCGTGAAAACTGTAAAGGTGAGAGACCTTGCCTTGAGAAAGAAGCTATAGAACACCATGTTCTAAAATGGTGACAATGGCCACACCAGGTTCCAGAATAGAGACGACATAGAAAATTTGCTCCTCAGAATTGGATTCAGTGTGCCCAGCGATCCAGGCACTCGACCCCTATGGCCAAGAGAGAGGAAAGTTTGGCTACTGCTCCAGTGGCAGCAGACCTTGGCATCATCCACGTAGCCCTGGCTTTAGATGCAAGGAAAATGCAAGAGTTCTGAGGTTAAAGAGGCTTCCACCCAGATTTCAGAAGGCCTGGGAGGCCAGGCAGTGTGCCCCAGAGAGGGCAATATGTGAGGCTGTGAATGTGAAGCAGAAGGTGCCCTGGAGTCCTCAGAAGTTTAGAAAAGACAGGAGCGTGGATCATCTGAGAAAAGCTGCAACTGGGGAGCAAAGCAGACCTAAAAGAGAAGCTATGGAGGCTGTAACCACCAGAAGTGCCATAGGGGTGGATTCACACAAGCCCTTTGGAGCTTACAATGTGCCACAAGTTGTTCAGATGCTGCATGTGGAATTATAGGACATAATGTTAGCCCTGCTGGATTTTGGACTTGCTTTGGTCCCAGTGCTCTGTATTACCCTGTTGGTGCCTTTTCGAGTGGTAATGTTTATTTTGTGCCTTTAAATATTGGAAGTATTTAATTTTCACTTGTATGGGGGCAAAATGTTATGGTTCTAATATAAGCATGTCTTTGGAAACTGGTTTAAAGAAATGTGTCTGGTTGCCAAGTTGACAAGGGGTGGAATGTTATGGTTGATACATTGTGTCAACTTGGGGAATCTGGAGGTTTAGCTGAGTGATTCAGGAGGAAGCTGGGGTGCTTCCTTTGTAAACATCCTGAGCCTGTGGAAGAGGAGGGCATGGAGATTGTGTGAGGACTACACGCCCCCTGGGTGGGGGTAGGCTGTTTACAATGTAAGGGAGAAAAGGAGGCTGCTTGTAGCCATTCTTCCCTTTTGCTCTGGTGGTTTGCCCTCTGCCTTGGGCCACTCTGCCTCTGAACCAGCCAAGTATGGACTGAAATCTCCACAAACTGTAAGCTAAATAAACCTTTACTTCCTTCATTTTGGGTGTTGGGTATTTTGTTTCAGCAACGAGAGAAAAGTAACCAAGACAAGTATGGTAGTACGACAAACATTGTTAATTTCTTTTCACCTTGTCTGAAATTCTGTATTGTTTTGCTTATGTCTGTGTGTTTGTTAATATGTTTTGGTTCTTTTATCTTTAAAATTAAAAAATATAATTACATATTTTCCCCACATCACAATACTGTTAGTTGCTAAACATTTTCCATAATTAATTTAATAAGGATTGTAATATATGTAATGTTAGATCTGAAAGCTAAACCCTTTCCATATACTCAACCATTTTTAATGTTCAAAAGTTGGGTTTCTGTGATTTTTATGCAGTTTCATAAATGATTTTGAAAACATTTGTAAGACAGAATGCTTCTTAAGGGAAATTAGGAAACAATATGAGTATGAATAAGAATCTTGAGCCCTGTGGCTGCTCCGTAGTGGGCCCCGCGGCTGCTCCACCATGGACCCCATGGCTGCTCCACTGTGGGCCCTGCGGCTACTCCACTGTGGACCCCGTGGCTGCTCTGCAGTGGGCCCCACAGCTGCTCCATTGAGGGCCCCACTGAGGGCACCTCACGGACTGAACCTGCCCCCACCCATACCATGGCGACAGGGTGGAGCCGGGTGGTCCGCTGTGAGCATATGTGCTTTTCCACCTCCGACCATGGCAGTTTGTATACACCCATGTGTGTTATAGTATAGTCTGAGGCAGCTATATCTCTTCCCAAGGCGAGAGTCCAGGGGTATAAATAAACACAGGAGTACAGTTATTCTCACAGGGAAGATGACTGATTGAGTGGTGGAGCAACGGAGATGAGGGAGGAGAAAAATTGAATGATCAATTGGGCCATCATCTGTGTAACTGAGTAACAAAGGTGAAGGTAACATTATGTAGGACAGCATCCACAGCTAATTCCCTTCTATGTTTTCTATAATTCTGTATTTCCTCAATCGTTTTTGTATTAATAGAAGTAAAGATAACTTTATATTATACAGCATTCAGTGCAAATTCTCTACTATCTTCTAATGTTTTTGTGTTAACTAATGTGAAAATAACATTATGTAATACAACATCCAGTGCTAATTCCCTTCTATTTACTGTATAATTTTGTCATATGTCTCCATTCTTTTGTCTTTAAAATAAAATTTTAAAAAATAAGAATTTTGAATAGGGAAATAGAGGAGATGAATTCTGACCTATAGCAGATTGTGACATGCTGAAACAGCAGATATATTTGCACACACTGAAAATGTGTTTGGGGAAGACATCTTAAGGCTAGTTAATGTGCTATCAAATGTAGACTCAGGTGTCAGACACTCAATATTGTAGTTTGGGCCAAGCAGAGAATTGTGTTTTTCTGGGCAAGCCCTTTGACTTCCCTCAATCTTACTTTTCTCACTTGTAAAATATAAGGTTGGTTTCAATCATTTCTAAATTTTCTACTAGCTACCATGGTCTTTAATTCAGCTAATTACTTTTCTCACTTTCTATGATTTGTAAAAAACATTTAAGGTATATTTCCTGAGTTACTGTTCGTTTTAAATTCAAAAAATATAACTACTTCTTGGCCTTTTGGCTAAGATCAAGTGTAAATTGAAAAATAAATATATATTTATGTTATACAATGTGATGTTTTGAAGCATCTACTGTATACACTAGAAAGTGATTAAATATAATTAACATACCCATCACCTCACACACTCTAATATCTCAATTTTAATTATACATTATTACTTACCAGATTGGGTAAACTGTATAAAAGATATCTGAAATTTAGTTTTCTTGTCTATAATTTTTTACCTTTTGACTGATATCTCCCATTTCTCACTGTTCCCCCATTTTTACCCTCTAATCTCCAAAACCCACCACTCTGCCTCTGCTTTTGTGTGTTCAACTATTTTAGATTCCATCTGTAAGAGAAATCAAGCAGTTTTTATATTTCTGGACTTGGCTCATTTCACTTAACATAAAATCCTCAGGGTTTATTCATGTGTTTGCACATAGTACAATTATCTCACTTTTAAACTTTGAAAAATATCCACTTTGTGCATATATGTGAATCAAAATACATGGTGAATATTTAAATAACAATTATTACAGTATCGATGGTAAAAGAAACAAGGTGTGTATAAACACATGCATTTTTATTTTCTGTTTATCCACTGATGTCTCCCATGCAAGTACTAACCAGGCCCGACCCTACTTAGCTTCCGAGATCAGATGAGATCAGGCTTGTTCAGGGTGGCATGGCCATAGACTTATCCACTGTTGGAAAGCTAAGTTGGCTACTGTGGAAATGTAGGATTCATATTTTGACTATTATGAATAATGGTATAATAAACATAAGGAAATAGATCTGCCCTCTATACCTTAATTTCATTTTTTGCTGTATATCTGAAAATAGAGTAGCTGGATCCCATGGTACTTTAATTGTTAATGTTTTGAAAAATCTGCATATTTTTTCTATAATTGGCATACTAATTTACATTACCTCTACCTGTGCTTCTTTCCACATACTTGCTAATACTTTGTACCTTTTATCTTCTTGGTAATAGCTCTCTTAATAGGTATGAGATGTTATTCCATTGTGATTTTCATTTACATTTCTCTGGTTAGTAGTGAAATGGGAAGCTTTTGTATACTTTGTGACCATTTTTATGTTATTTTATGAGAAATATCTATTGTGTGTTGGCCAGGAAAAAAAATAGAAGACATCCAAACTGAAAAGAAAGATGTTGAACTTTAGGTGGATTACATGAACTTACATATTGAAAACTCTGGGGATTCCACCAAAAAGGTGTTAGAATTAATAAATACTTCAGTAAATTTTAGAATACAAAATCAATTTGCAAAACACACTAGCATTTCTGTACACTAACAGTAAACTAGCCAAAATAAAATGAGAAAAAAATTCTCTTTAAAATAGCATCGAAAATATTTAGGAATAAATTTAACTTAGGAGATGAAAGATCTATACACTAAAAAGTGTAAAACATTGGTGAAACAGATTAAAAGCTATTCTATGCTCATGGATTAGAAGAATTAATAGTTAAACAGTCTATATGTAGTACCCAAATGATCTTTAATTCAATGCAATCTCTACTAAATGTCCAATGACATTTTTCATAGAAAGAGAAAAAAGTTTCTGAAGTTTATTTGGAACTAGAAAATATGCTGACTATCGAAAGCAACTTTGAGCTGAAGAAACAAACCAAAAAGCCTGAAAGTATATGTTCTCAAAAAGCTTTAAAAATGACAATAATCCAAACCTCATGTTATTGACATAATAATAAACACACCCAGACATAAAACCTTACATTGTAGTCAACTGATCATTGACAATGATACTTATGGAAAATTCTTTGTTGCCCAGGATTGCATTTGCTTTTCTAGGTCTCTTCTGTTTCCAAATTAATTTTAGGAATGTTTTCTTTAGTTTTGTGAGGAATGCAAATGGTGTTTTGATTGGGGTTGCTTTAAATCTGTGTAACAGTTTTGGGAGTAGGGCCATTTTCATCATGAGTAAGGGATAACTTGCCATTTTCTGATATCCACTTCAATCTCTTTTTTCAGAGTATTGTAATTTTCAATGTGTACATCTTTTATTTCCTTTGTTAGATTGATTATTAAGTATTTCATTTTCTTGGATGCTATTGTAAATGATGTAGTTTCCCTAATTTATCTCTCTGTGAGTTTGTTGCTTGTGTACAGGAGTATGTTGCTTGTGTATTGATTTCTGAGTGTTGACTTTGTATCCAGTTAAATTAGATTTAGTTATTAAATCTACAAGTCTTATAATGCTTTTTTAGGAGTCCTTTATATGGAGAATTATATTATCTGCAAATAATGATAATTGAACTTCTTCCTTTCTGATCCTTATTCATTTTATTTCTTTCTTTTGTCTCATTGCTTTGGCTAATATTTCCACAACTGCATTGAATAGGAGTGATGATACTGGACATCCTTGTCTTGTTCCTGATTTTAGAGCAAAAGTTTTTAGTTTTTGACTGTTTGGTACAATGTTAGCTGTTGGTTGTTATAGATGGCTTTTATCAGACTGATGTGAAGACCATCTATTCCAATTTCCTGTAGGGTTTTATCATTAATGGGTGTTGAAGTTTTCCACATGCATTTTCTGCATCTACTGAGATGGTCATGTGATTTTTGCCTTTGGTTCTGTTGATATGCTATATTACATTTATCCCTGATCTGAAATTACACTACAAAGCTACTGTGATAAAATTAGCATGGCATTGACAAAAAACAGACCTGAGAATCAATGGAACAGAATAAAAGATGCAGAAGCAACTCCAGAAACACTCAGCCACATTATCCTTGGCAAAGGAACCAAATATGTTCACTGGAAGAAAGATAATCTCTTTAATAATTGATGGTGGAAGAACTAACTTTCCACATGCCAAGACTAAAACTAGACCCATGTCTATCACTGTGCACTGTTGAAATGGATCGAATATCTAAATATTAAAACAGAAACACTAAATCTACTAAAAGAGAAAAAAGGTAAAAATCTTGAAGAAATCTTATAGGCAGTCACTTCATGAACAAAACCCTGACTGTATGGAAAATACTATAAAGAATCAACAAATTGGATCTCACCTTATTAAAAAGCTTTTGCACAACAGAAGACATCACCAAAGGAGTGAAAAGACAACTCACAGAGTGGGAAAAAATTATAGCTAGCATTCCTCCAGCAAAGGACTTATGTCTAGAACATACAAAGAAATGAAAACTACCAAAGACTGAAAAATGGACATTTTAATGAATACATACTTCTCAAATGAAGAAATATAAACAGTTAATAAATACACGAAAAACTGTTATATCATTGGTCATCGAAGAGGTGCAAATTGAAAGAGTGATATGTATAAATATCTATATCTATATATCTACATTTCCAAGACAGTTAAGATAGTTACACAATTAGTTTCTCTTAGTTCATTGCAAAGAAAGCTTTTTGCCAATGTTGTTTAGACAATATTTCATGCCTATATTTTGTACTCTTAGTACTAGGAAGATAACAATATGCAATATATGAATTATTGTTACCCTCCTATTAGTCTGTTTTGGAAACTGCATTTTTAAAAAAAATTTTCTCTTTAAAATAAAAGAGGAAAATCTCTTCTAGAAATAATGCTAACATAACTGGAATCTACTTGCAGAAAAATGAAATTGATCTCTGTTTTGATTACTTTTCTCTTGTTGCTGAGACAAAATACCCAATGCCCAAAATGAAGAAAGGAAAGGTTTATTTAGCTTACAGTTCATGGAGGTGTCATTCCATACATGGCTGGTTCAGAGGCAGAGTGGCACAAGGCAGAGGGCAAACTGTTCAGGGCAGCAGAGCACAGCAAAAACAACCAGCAAAAGGGAAGAATGGCTGCAAGCAGCCTCTTTCCTTCCCTTACATTGTAAACAGGCTAACCCTACCCAGGGGGTGTGTAGCTCTCACACAATCCCATGCCCTCCTCTTCCACAGGCTCAGGATGTGTACAAAGTATGCACCCTGGCTTCCTGCTGAATCACTCAGCCAAACCTGTAGACTCCCCAGGTTGACACAATGTATCAACCATAGCAATCCCTTATCTCATACCATACAAAAATCACCTACAATGGATTCAGTGTGAGAACGTCCCACTGAAAATCATCTGCACAACGAAGGATATAGTTGTGGATAAACATAGTGATGAGATAACCTATGAAATGGGGGAACATATTTGTAGTCATCATCTGATAAGGGGATAGTGCAAATATGTAAGGAATTGGAACAACTCAGTAGGTCTAGAAAATAAAGTAGAAAAAAAAACAAATTTATATTCCCAATAGGGACATTTTAAAAATGTTTAAAACAACATGGAACACTAATCTGCTGATGGACATTTGCAGATGGACATCTGGTGATAGGCAAGCTGTTTCCAAGAGTTATCTGTTATAAATTGTGCTGCATAAATGTGGCTATGCATGTATGATTGCAATGTGGTGTCTTTAATTCTTTAATGGAGCTATCCAAAAGAGGTGTGGTAGCTTAGATAGAATCTCTGTTTGTACTTTTCTCAGAAGTCCCCACATGATTCTTAGTGTATAAATCTTTCATTTTCTAGTTTAACTGTAGGGTACTATCATGTACATTTCTACCAATAATATACAAGGGTTATTTTCCCCCTTGCAGCCTCACCAGCTTTGGTTTTTATTTGATTTCTTGATGGTAGCCATACTTTGTGGACTAAGATAAAATATTAGCATTGTTTCAATTTGCTCTTCTCTAATAGAGAAAGATGTGAACATTTTTTCATATATTTATTTGCCATTTGTGCTTCAATTTGAATTTCAAGTAAATTTATAAAGCAAAGTTAAATTAATATTCTCATTTTTCAAAACACATTTTGACTATAAATTTTTACTTCATAGAAAAAAGTCCTCCAAAGCCTATGAACACGGTTTATGGCCTGAGGAAGTTTTCTCTCAATCACACAATAAATTGCTTTCCATTTTAATAGGTATAAATAGTCATTTTTACAGTGGTTCATATGAGATGCATAAATATAAGAGGATGGATTTCCCATTTGCACCTCATCGGTTTTAAGCATTGTAGGTTTTTCCTTCTTTCATTAATAATGGTGGTATTTTTGGTCAAGTACTTTCAGTCTGTCTTTTATAGATGTACATTAGCCTTCTAACTGAACTCTCTGTCATTACCCTGCCCTCTAAATCATTTGACCAAATCAGTGTTCTCTCAAAGCCCAGGCCATTTGTTATCATTGAGTAAGCTACAAAGGCTGCCAGATGAAGTCACTTGTATATCAGAGGAGTACTCTCTATTGCTTGTGTTTACATGTATAATGTTGCCCTCCTTTTCAGCATAATGTATTTTAGTTTTTACTTGAGATGTGTTCGATTATTCACCAAGACCTTTCCATCCTTGATCCAGGGTATAATAGGCTTACCTTTGTCTTCCTGTCTATCAACTATCATATACATGCATGTACACGATCTGTCTCTCTCTCTCTGTCTCCTCTCTCTCTCTGTATATTTCTCTTCCCACAAATCACTTCATTGCTTCATAATCTGTTCATGCATATATGTATATACAGCAATAACTTTTAATCATTTCTTAAAAATAAATTTTTTATGCTATTACTTCAAAAGACACCTTTTCACACTAGACACTAGTAATGGCGAAGAAAGCAGGAATGACCCCTACTGCGGACACTTACAGGCTGGTGGAATGTGAACATGTCCTCTCTCTTATAAAATGACCTAATTTTTCATCTTTCATCCCCTTATTCCCACCACACTACAATTTGCCCTAAGTGACTCTTTAGGGGTAAAGTTTATAAAACAAAGTTCTAAACATATCATTTTCCTAATTAAAAGCTTTGAGAAGCTTCCTCTATCTTGACAACTTAAGAATAAGCCCAGGAGAATCTTCATCATGTATTCTTAACACACCTTTCCAGGTGTGTCTTGTGGGTAGCAAGTCTCCAGGCAATATCTTAATAAATGATGAATTCTGATGATAAAATTTGTATCACACTCATTCAATTTTTAAATAATTCTTAGCTGCTAACCATTGTTTATTATTCTGTAGTCTGATTTCTAATTTAATTCCAAGTGGAATTCCTCCTTCAATGACTTGGTGCAGTGTCAAGCTCTATATCCAACTCCAGCTCCTCTGTAAAACAAGTGCTGATCCTAGTCTCCAGCCAAAAGTAATACTGGTCTTAACAAAGCCACCATAATAATAATTTGCATTGCCTTTATGGAGCTCACCTTATTTGGCTCATCAGAATCTTTAAAATATTTATTAGATTGTTTCTTTTAACTTACATATTTTAACATTTAACATCTATTTTTACCTCAAAACATCCAATATTGTCAATTTCACAATATTTCTTTTCATAAAACAAAGAATGAAGCCTCTCGGTTTGGGTTGGGTTCAATGCTTTGTGCTCTGAGGATCTATAAATCGGTTAATCAAACTCAATAGCATAATGGCCTAAGGCTAATACATACAGCACTGTACAACGATTCGCTAAAAACAAACTCCATAAATGCTTTTATATATGCTCAATGAGAGCACTGTTTTCCTGACTTCTTTTCCTCTTTCCATACAGTTGAAACCCATGGGTGGTTTGGGGATCATTTCAGCTTATCTTTGAGGCAAATTTCCAGTCAAATTTCTCACAAATTTAGTGGCAGATGAGCAAAAGTAGGGTTCCTGATTTACTCTTAATTAAAATAATTGTTCAGAATATGCTGTGTAGGAACATTCTTGTACTAGGGTTCAGAAAATGGCCTTGTACATGCAGTCTGTCACCTACGTTAGAGCTTCTGTTGGAGAGGTTAAACTTCAGTTCCTCCTCATTAGTGAATATTTCCCTTGCAAAGGAAATTAAAGGATTATGGTCTCAAGAGCATCATTCTTTAATGATAAGAGAGAGCTACAGTAAGCTGCTGAAAGCCTCCTGGAAACATTATCATCTCTTCCCACACAGTTTATCTCCAGTTTGTGTCATCTTCCTGTTCCTAAAGGTCTCCAAGTGATAACAGTTACAAATAGTTACGGTGTGTTTATACGTACATCTTACTACTCTTACTACTGTGATTTCTCTTCATGTCTTTATTCTTAGTACTTAGAACAAAGCTGACCCTGATGAATACAAACTATTTTTGAACATGTAGATGAATTAACAAAAGAAGAAAGATAGGTGGAAATAAAAGATACAATTAGGAAAATCAAAAGAAAGAGCTAGGTATGTAATTCAGTGGCAAAAGAGCCTGCCTGCCAAAAGCAAGGTCCTGAGTTTGATTTCCAGTACCACAAAAAAAAAAAAAAAAAAAGAGAAAGAAAGACCTCATATTAGTTTAAGAGTGAAGAATGTTTCATGATGGTGAACATTAATCTTTTCAGTGTCTAATAAATGGTTCACTTTCTCCCTCAAAATAAGAACAGAATATTGGAAAGAGTATCAAACAACACAAGTTCTTTCTTTTTCTTTTTTTTTTCCTAAATGGACAAATCAACCAAAGAATATGAATTCTGAAAACAGTCCTGCCACCATAGTACTGAATTATTAGCTTAAACTTTGGGTATTTTTGCCTGCAATGTCCACTAGACTTTCTATTTAATTTATAAAGTTAAATAAGATTGTATAGATGAAAGTATTTTGTGAGTAAAATTACTATTGGAATGAATGACTTCACCAAATGCTGCTGGTCATGACGTGGCTAAAGAGATTTGTCTGTGGGTAAATTGAGGACTTGCTTTTAATCATTGTAATAACTTGTAATCATTTGTAATAACTTATTAGACCAAAGAAAGTCGCTTAATACCTGAACTATCTGGGTGAGTTATTTTTTCCCTTGGGAGCTATTATGTACCTGTCTTTGAGTTATAGTTAAATACATTTTCTCAGATAATTGAAAACCATCTCACCCTAAACTAAATTTCCTTCCCAAACTGAAAGTGTTTTACAATATACTATGAAACAAACAAACAAACAAAAAAGAAATCTTATATTTTCAGAGCAAATAACACATATTTTGAAGGATTCACTGCACCGCTGAAGGACAAAAGTTCTACCTCATCATTTAATTAAGAGATCATAGATTAGTTCTCCCCAGGCAGTTCTTAACTAAACACTATGACTTAGCTGAGAGACAGTCTCACATACACACACACAAAATAAAATAAAATAAAGAAGCAAGGCAAACCCTTACAGCTCTCACCAATTTTATAAAAGTTTACTTTAACTTTTTATTTTGAGATAATTTTAGAAGGGCCAAAGTTTTAAACAATAGTACAAAGTTCCCATATTCCTTCCATTCAAACCCTGTTAATATTCATGGTCTACATAACCGTAGTCCAGTTAGCAATACTATTGTTGCTATTATTTCATTATCTCTATTAAGTAAATGATATTATCTTTTCGTACTTCCTCAGGGTTTTTCCATTCCAGGATCTAAAAGAAAAATCTATTTCAATAAACCAGTAGAAGTTAGTAGTAAAATTATCATAGCTATGTTGTGCATATACATATATATTTTAGATCAATTTTTCATGCCTATAGCTGGTATTCTGAACAACTACTTTGAAGAAAAAGATAAGTAATAAAACAACCATTGTTAATTTCCTATCATCTTGGATTTTTGAAATTCTGTTTTGTTTTATTGTTTTTAAAATTTTCTTTAAAAAAAAATCTAAGTTTCATATCTCTATGGTCTCCTCCAATCTGTAATCCTTTCTCGGTCTTTTGTGATTTTCATGAGCTTGAGACTTTTTGAAGAATACTTAACAGGTTAATCTATAAAATGTTCCCATGCCTTTGAGATTTCTCATGATGACTATATGCTGGTTATGCATTAGTGAGAGGAATGTTATAGAGGTGGTGTATTTTTCTCAGTAAATCATGAAGTAAAAGTACCTTATTACTGCTAATGCTAACCTTTATCTTGTCAAAGTTTTTACTGTAAAGCAGAGTTTTCTCTTTATGGTTAATAAATACTTATAGGAGATGCTTAGAGACCATCCAAATAGCCTGCAATTTATTTCCACTACTTTTATCATCTATCAGTTGTTCATTTGTGCCTGAAGCAATTACCACTATTGTGTCCTAATTATAACATTTTATTTCTCTCATTTCATTCATTCTTAGCAGGATAGAAACAAGAATGTTTATTTTTAGGGTTATAATTCAGTATAAGCACCATTTATTTTATTAGTCAAAGCCTTCTATGTATAATCATAGGGTGATCTAATATACATTGTCATTGTTTTAAATAAAATTTATTTCTTAGAATAGTTTTTAGAGTTATAGAAAATATAACATGGAGTTCTCAGATACTTCCCTTTTGATATATTATTAATATTATTAATATCTTGCATGAGTATGACTCATTTCTTATAGTTAATGAAACTATATCACACTGCTCTTAATTCATATCTACAGTTTATAAGGACTTTAGTTTTTACCTAAGGTTCTTTTATACTTCCACAACCTCATTTAGTGTAGCACATTACATTTATTTGACCTTTCTTGTTAGGCTACTCTTGCTTGTAACAATTGCCCAGATTTTCTCTGGTTTTCATGATCCTGACTTTTTTTAGGAGTATTTCTCAGATAATTTTTGTCCTTGTATTGATTTATTTATGTTTGGTGTACTCCTCACAGAATGTAGTTATGAGACTTGAAGAGAGGTAAATTCTTATTTGAATCACACTATAAGAAAAGTTCAAGAGTATATATTATCAACATAATTTGTTATGGCTTATGTTGACCTTGATGACCTGGGTGAGGTTATGTTTGTGAGGATTTGTCACCACAAATCTATAATCGTTCACATTTCCTATACTGTGTTCCTTGGAAGAATGTCGCCTGACACACAGCCCATGCTTAAGAAACGGATTGTACTGTTCCTCCTTGGGGAATATATTTCCCATAAATTACTTCAAATTCCTCAGGGTTGGAAGTTGGTCTATGCTTCTCCCATTTATTTATTTTCTCAAATATTTAGTCATGTTATTATAAAACCATGAATATTTATTTTATATTCTGAGTTATTTTATATTATTCTATGTTTGTAATTTTAGCTTTGGCCATTTGGATCTTTGAAAGACCTGGAATTGAAAATTGGCTTGTATAACTCTTTGTTCCCTCAATGCAGTTTGTTTTAATTTCAGAATGTCCTTACTTTTTGACAGTACAAAATACCCTAAACTTACATATTTACTGCCCCAGTCCTAGAATCATTCACTTTTCTAAGGAACAACTGTGAATCCTTTCAGCATAAATTATGATCTGGATTAGGTGTGTCTTGGTTACTTTCATCTTGTTGCTGAGACAAAATACCCAATGCCCAAAATGAAGGAAGGAAAGGTTATTTAGCTTACAGTTTATGGAGGTTTCAGTCCATACTTGGCTAGCTCAGAGACAGATGGTAGATGGCAGAGGGCAAACGTTCATTACGGCAGATCACAGCAAAAACCACAAGAGCAAAAGGGAGGAATAACAGCAAGCAGCCTCTTTTTTCTTCCTTACCTTGTAAACAGACTACCCGCACCCAGGGGGTGTGTAACTCTCACACAGTCTCCATGCCCTCCTCTTCCACAGGCTCAGGATGTATACAAAGTAAGCACCCTGGCTTCCTGCTGAGTCGCTCAGCCAAACCTCTAGACTCCCCAAGTTGACACATAACAAGGTGTTCTTTGGGCTGTCATTGCTTTTAGGTCTTTACATATAACAGAAGAAAAAAAAAGTACAGCTGTACATTAAGCTGTGTGTGAATATATCTCTGTATATTTCTCTATATACGCATCGCATTTATGTTAAGTAAAATGTAAATTCATACTGATGCCTCCAATTCTATATTATTACATGGCTAATTCTCACTTCCTCTGCTTATTTACTATAACCTCAAAGTATAACAAGGAGAAACCTGGCTCTGAGAATCATATTTATTTAACTGTTCAATTCCAGAATAAATCAGAGTTGTTAATCTATACCTTCACTGGAAACAATAGCATCACCAAAAAGCGACCGCCATATGCAGACTTTAGTCTTACAGATATCACTCAGACCCAAGGTCAGTACTCCTTCCCTTGAACCCTTCAGTGTGCTTGTTTCTTACATTTATAATATGTTAGTTTCCTTTCGCAGTCTGTGCTCCTTCCCACATCCCCTAAACTCCTAAATGATTTTTCAAAATTGCATACATGAGAGTTAAGGTTTATTCGTCATGTTATAAAGTTATATGGGTTTTAACAGATGCATAATAATCATACTTCACGATTACAGTAGCATGCAGAAAGATTACACTACTCTAAAATTTCCCTGAGATTCATTTAGCCAACATGTAATTTCTTTCATCCACCTAGAAAGCACTGATCCTTGTATAATCTGTATAGATTAGTCTTATACTGTAATTGGAATGTCATACATTGTAATTGGAATCATATGGAATGTAGGTTTTTCAGACTGTCTTCTGTCATTTAGCATTATGCATTCAAATTGTATCCTAGAGGCTTGACAGCCTATTTCTTCTTTATCACTAGGTAATGTTTCATTATATGAATGTACCACAATTTATCCACTAACCTAACATAAGACATTTGGTTCCTTCCAGTCTTGACAGTTATTAATGAAGCTGCTACAAACATTCACATGAAAGTCTGAGTGGACATAAAAGTTCGAATTAGTTGAACAAACAGGAATAGATATGATATATTGTTCCGTAGGAGTATACTGGCTTTGTAAGAAACTGCCAAATGCCAAATTGTTGTCCAAAATGACTACACCCGTTTGCATTCTCAGCAACAGTGAATAAATGTTCTTGCTACACTTCCTTCTTACCAACACTTGGTGTTGTCTGCTTTTTCTTTAGCCTTTCTAGTAGGTATATGGTAGCATCCTGACATTGTTTCAGTTTGGAATTATCTAGACATGTTGTAAACAGCTTTTCTTATGTTTATTTGCCATATATTAATCTGTTTTTCTTTTGCCCACTGTTTAATTAGATTGTGTTTATTGCTGGGCAGTAGTATTCTTAGATATTTTGGACATAAAGTCTTCTACAGCTGTGCATTTTCTTTTTTTTTTTATTTTAGAGCTGTGCATTTTCATGAGCTCTCTCCAAGCCTATGATTTTTATTTTCTTAGAAGTATATTTTATAGAAAGTAATTTTTAAAATTTTGATGAAATCCAATCTATCAATGTCTGTGTTATAAAATTTGCTTTTGGTAGTGTACCTAGAACTTAATTACATGGATTTTTTGGAGCTAATTCTTATGACAAAACTAAGGTCTTTTTCTTGGCTCATGTTTTCAAATATTGAGATCTAAGAATTTCAGTATCATTTGTTAGAAAGGTATCCTTTGCAAGCTGCATTGCTTATGTTACTTTGTCAAATATCAATAGGTTACATTTATGAATGCATGTTTGGGGGTGTTTTCAATGTGAATAGTGTGAGAATTTAAGTTTACAGAGTTAAGGAAGAAGAAGTGGAAGAATGGAACACAAGAGAAAATTAAGCTGGAAAAATAGGTTGGAATCAGAGAATCAATGAAGTTACTATGAAAAAATGAACTATGGACAATGTGGGACTTTTTCAGAGAAGCTTATGTTAAGGAATGCTGTGCCCTATGCTTCAAATATCTATTGTTAAATGACAAAAAAATCCACATTAAAATTTATAGGCTTTAAACTGTATTAACGGATATTGAAAATGTGATGTACTGTGACTATCAAAGTCCAGTATTAGGACTGGTCCTATGCTTCTAAAATAAATCTGGCAGCAGGAATAATTAACTGAGTCAAAGACAGACCTGAGGCTGTGAGAACAATTCTTAGGATACCAAGAAACATGCATAGGCAGGAATCTGCACACATACCCTAAACCTAGACTTACAGGCATATTCTTGAGAGAAGCACATGAGATAGATGAGCAAAGTAAAAAATAGAGGTATAGTATATATTTTTTACTCAGTAAAACCCTTCCCTTTTCAGTCTCCTAGAAGTACAAGGAACTGGGATTGCAAAGAGAACTGGGTAAAGCTGAATAATAGACTGTAGATACTGCATTCCAAACTTCTCCGAAATATTATTGGTTTTTAATTTTTTTGTTTGATACTGTTTTCTTTTTGCCACTGTCTAAGCAGTTTAGCTACTCCTTACTTCTGAGTCAATAAAATCTTTATTGAACTAAAGACTCAGAAATTCTTTAAAAGTAAGCAGAACACAGAAAGAATGATTATAATGTTTTCTACAACACTTTCTCTTCCAGTTTTATCTGTGAACTTCCTTAGTAATTAATCACTAAATGTCCTCCTAAGCTGTATGAGTGAAGACAAAGCTCAAGATTGAACAAATTCAAGTCAAATCCTGCTAATAAGTATCTTGGTGATTTGTAGGCAGTTGCCTAACTCTTTTGGCTGAGTAGAAACTCTTTATTGACACAATGAATGGGTTAGTTGTGATATTCCAAATCTCTTGCAGCTTTTAGATTATGGCTTTTATAAGCAGTGACCCTCTTTGGAAACTTAATGTCTTTCCCATGTGTTCACCTCATGCACTTTGATTCCTTTTCCTTCTAAAATTAGGTACTTGTCTTTATGGTATTACAGCCAACAAGATCCAGACTTTTTTATACTAATAGGGCCAGAAACCTGAAATCAGGAAGAACTGAAAATCTCATAAAATGCCCAGATTAGTGTTAAAAAATACTGTGGTTATCCACAATCAGGAAATGTTTTAGATGACCACTGTGGGGACAATATTACAGAATTTGGAATCCCTGCTATCATTATAAAGGATCATAAGAAATCTCTTATATCCAAGCATGGTAAACATTTGCATTTATAAAATATGTGGTAAAATAGACACTACTTGTTTTAAAAGTTTAAAATGTATTAATATTTATGTATACTAAAGGAATCAGAAGGAGTCTCAGTAGAGGTGTGAATAGAATCAAGGTTTGATATAAATGAAATACACTGTGTGTAATAAGGGAATTATATATCTATTTAATTTAATTTATATTTTGTCTTTTTGAGACAGGGTCTCACTATGCAGTTCAGGCGGGCCTTGAGCTCACTTCATAGCCCAGGCTGTTCTTGAACTCGCAATGCTCCTCTTGCTGCAGCCTCTGGAATTACATACTTATGTACTCTTTCTTTGTGTATCACAATTTTTTCCAAAGCTTAACATGTACCAGAAAATGTGGCAATCGCTAAAAAGTAGAAAGGTGAGTAAGTTCCTGCCTTAGAAGTAATACAATTCTAGAAGAATTTATTATGATTATAAAATAATGTGACAAATACAACAGAGATTATGTGGGGTCTAATGAAAATACTAATTGGTACCTAGAATGTTAAGAGAACTAGCTGGAGAAGCTACATCTGGTGGGCAAAAGAGTATTGTTCAGAGGGTAAATTGTGCAAAAAATTATACCCTAGAAGGGTGATGTTAGAGGACAACAGAGATTTCAGCTTAAGATGAATACAGGGTACAGTGTGGGAATGATAGAGAGCCTGGCTGCAGACGTCATCAAGAAAGATTCAGGAGTATATTCTGAAGGCAATAGAAATCCAGTGGAGGTCTTCAGGTAGTTATTGGCATAATTTAGAATGTTTACTTTGACTGAAATACAAAGTAAAACATGGAAATGAAATAATATTTCAATCATAGGCAACATAGACAAGGGATTCTCTGTAAGACAGTGACAGTGGCATTCAGAAAAAGTGGAAGAATCTGAGTCACAGGGGAACCTAGAATCCAGAAGAACTGGTGATGGATTTTATGTGAAGAAAAGGAAAATTGTAAGATTTAATGCTCAGGTTTCCATCTTTAATATCCAAATCACTATACAATTTTGGGAAAAAGGGAAATTTGGGGTAGTCAATGAGACCAAGGGTTTAAGTTTTAGAAGTGTTAAGTCTTTAAAGCTTGTGTGACATCTGAGTGGAGATAGGAAGTGTTCCAGTTATTACAGTAACAAGTTATAGAACTGAAGGGAGAGATTTGAGCTGAAGGAATAGATTAGTTTATAAACATTAAGACCATAATGATAGGAAATCCTTATTTAGAACTTACTGTGTTCTAACGGTTATGCATATTACTTCTATAAATCCTCAGACTAACCTCCTGATGTTGGTACTTTTTTACGCTCATTTTATAATTCGGAAAGCAAAGGACCTAGCCTTAAAATCATGCCCTTAGACACTAGTATAATTGGAGTACTGACATGTGGAGACCCTGAGAAAAATGGGTACAATGAGGAGAAAGCAAGCCTCCGAGAGGATGCTAGGGAAAACCGGCATTTCAAAGATGGGAAAAAACAAACATATGCAAAGGCGATTAAAAAATATTAAAATGATAGAAAGCCACGAGGCCAAGAATGTCTGTCGTATGACAACACAAAGAAGAGGTGTTTTCTAAGCAATAAGGAATAGTTGGAGCTCTCAAATTCTTCTCAAAAGTGACTGTCCCAAAATGTGCACACTGATCTTGAGCCCAAGTGTGAAAAGCATCATCTGTTATGCTGAAAGGTTTGACTCTGTTTTGTGGAGCGGTCATTCTCTTAAGTTTGGCGCATCAGAAGGCAAAGATATGTTGTAGATACAAGATGCCTGTACCCTCCACCAGACCTAGACAACGTGGGGATGGAAAGGAACATATGCATGCTGTAAAAGCTCTCCATAGGATTTCAATGCCCATCCAATGTTTATAATCACAGTTTGGGCCAATGGGAGTCAGTAACCACATAGGGCGATGATATTGTCACATCACACTTAAAAAAGATTTACTTGATGCTTGTGTAAAGTGCAGGGAAGGAACAGACGCCATCTATAGCTGACAGAACTAGATAATCTACTCTCCGATAATTTCCTAAATTTGAGCTGATAGTCATAGCTTGCCTTTGAATTTTTCATAATTTTTATTTTCTTGAGGAAGATTCTACCTTGTACATCTAACCCCTGAAATCATTGTAATCACAACATGAAAACACTTCCATGATAAGCTTGAAAATGACTTAGTCTGGCAATTGTAACGTTCAAAGAGAAATGTAGCAAGTTTGGTGTATAGCTGCAAATAAAGAGCTTTCCTCACATCATATTGATTAGTTAGAAATCAACTGTTTTTCTGTTGCTTAGAAATAATTTAATATATCTATTATTCTAAGAGTGTTAAGAGAGGGTTTCCAACAGAAACGTCTGGTTTTCTATTTATTTATCACAAAGTATTACAGAGAATAGAGGGGGAAATGCATTGTTTTCTTTCTCTTCTCTTGGTTTTCAAAAAGCTTAATTGAGCACAGCTGTGATATGGCACAGACTTAAAACAGGAAATGAGTGTCTCGATAATGCTACATTTCCAAAGCATTTAAGCGTCATGGTGAAAAATACCAACAACAATACCTTTTCAGATTAACTCCGAAGGGTAGAATTTAATTCATCAAACTATTTTAGGAGGTTCTATTTTCATAAAGATCTTGGAAAAGATTCCTTTTCTAAATTCTCAACATATACCAAAAATAAAAAAGCAAAAAACAAGAGAGAGAGAGAGAGAGAGAGAGAGAGAGAGAGAGAGAGAGAGAGAGGGAGAGAGAGAGGGAGAGAGGGAGAGAAAAGCAAGGATACAAAATACAGGAATGGCTGCTGTTCCAAGCAGAATTTTTCTTTCCTGTGCTGTGGCTGCCAAGTGCAATTGCACATTTTTGATTTAAGAGCAGTCTTGCTGGGATCACTTCTTCAGCGGGACTGCAGCCAGTGATGAAGTGTCTGGGCTGTTGGACAAGGTTCTCAGGCACTTTGCAATGATTCAGTTTGCGGAAAGATTTTTTTAAAAAAGATTTCCAGTGTCAACAAATGTTAAAACTAATAGCACCCCTACGTCATACACACTTTCTCCCACCACCACCCCTAGTTTAGTCCAGGATTTACGCATTACTGAAACTCCAACCTAGTGACCTTGTTGCTTGCAATATATGAGAACCCTTGCCTCAGGACCCTTTGACTGTAATGTTCATGGTCACAGCTTGCTGAGTTTGAGGAAGCAGCAATGTGTGCTCTGAGTAGTAATACTTTTGTACACTGTTACTCAAATGGGCATCCTCAAGAAAACAAAAGGAAACTGTGAGAAATACATGTATAAAAACATCCAGTAGAAAGATTCACATATAACATACATGCTTCATTTATAAATAGAAAAATTAATTTGTGTTATATGAAATTATGCTAAATAATTGCTAATAATTGACCATTTGGGATAGTTATATTTCATATGATCTAACCTGGTTAAATCCACTCTACTGTATAAAATTTGGAGAATTGTATACTTACTATATGAAAAATAAATGTATAGGTGAGAAAATCAGGAATAGCCAGAAGTATTTCATCAAAAATATGCATTTTACTTTACAGTATGATAAGCACATAGAGAACACAGTGAGAAATGGAGAGAATTCAATTAACTTTTTTTAAAAAAGTAAAAATTATGGCACCAAACACATAAAGCAAGGCTGAAGCCCCTGGTATACACAAAAGACATGGTGAGAGAAAGTAAACCAGAGGATCCAGGTCTTTGTACAACCTACTAAAGGAGTGTAGACTTTATTCGACAAGTAACACACAAGCAGAAGATAACCATAGAAATACTAGGGTTTAATCTGTGCTGTGGAGAGGTAAGTTTCATAGTATCTAGGTACAAATTAGGAAGACATTCCCTGGAAAATCACTTAATGTACTGAATTTGTTAGAACAAAGTACTGTACTGTAATCTGCTGAAAATTTGCCACAATAAAATGTAAACATATGTTCTATCTGTCATGTGAATGGTGCATGAGGAGGACAGCATCCTTTGTATACAAATAGAGCAACTCTATCTCTAGGAACAGTTGAAGGTTAATAGTAGTGAGGGAAACACTGAAGCCGGACTGTTTCTTACCTGACCTCTCATGTGTTAAGAGTTCTTGAGAAATCCTATATACATACCTTTGTTTTGTACAGCACATAAGCCCCTTTCTCTTGTCTCTGAACCTAGGAATCCTGTGTTGCTGCTGCTGGCCAAGACGGGCTTCTCTCCTTTCCGTCCATTAATTTCTTAATAAATTGCATACTTTGTTAAAAAATGAAGTTGGGAAGCTTATATAGTCTTCCTGGGTCCAGGCAAAGAATGACAGAGCACTGGAAAATGGAGGTGACGGATGTTACAAACACAAGGTCCAGGAAGTGCTAAGTGACAGGATAAAAAAGTAAGATTTATACACGATTCTAAGAATTGTGTCTGAAAGAAATATTAGAGGAGCATTGCCTTTAACTGAGAGCAGAAACGCCTGAGGAGTGGCAGTTTTAGATAGAATTTGGAGAGTGAGTGTTTGGATATACTGTTTGAGACACAGTTGCCTGCAGAGATCAAGAACTCAACGGAGGTGCTGATGGCATTTCTATGATTGCTCAAAGTGTAAAATAGGAGAAAAACTGAAAGCCAAAGAATCTAGACAAGAAATAGAAAGCAAAACATAACATGTGTGAGTAAATATTCTGGGGGAAAAAAGATGAGACAGATGGAGTAAATATTAAGAAATTATTCACACTTTGGACAGGAAGTTAAATGGTCAAGGAGTTAGGAGGTCAACGGTTACCCCGGTTACCTTGTGTTAGAGCAGCTGTGAATGGTATGGTAAAGGTAGAATTCAAATTTCTGGATGTCAAGGAAATAAATACATACAGGCTAAGAGAATTACATACTTTTGTCATTGTAATTTCAAAATATCTGACTGCAGACAAAAGGAGAAATAAATGAGTCATTGTGGAGGAAAGTTCCTTTTTGTTAAGTATTACAGAGTCATAACACTTAAAGAACATTATGTAATGAATGTGTGCATGCGTAATACATGAAAGATGGTGAATTAACTTTAAACACTTAAAGTCCACCACAAGAGTACATGAGATACATAGTCATGCATGACTAATTCTTAAATCGGGACCTGGGCAAGAGGTGTTACATTTCTTTTTTTTTTTAGTTTTAAGAGGTGTTACATTATTGGAACTTCCTCAGTTTTTTTATCTGAGCATCTATTTCCCCAGGCTGCAGTAATTTGAAAGTTTAAGAGAAAGGAAGATGAAATAACATTTTCTGTATGGCTTGGAAATATTTAGAGGAGTTTGAGGCAATGGCTTGCTGCACTTTAACCTGTGGATACCTTCTGCAGTGAAAGAGAGAAAGGTACCTCCGCAGCTTTGCAATGGCCCTGTCTTGTTTCTGATCACTCGTCCTCTATGTGAAAGTTCTTTCTCCGCATGTCGATTCTGGAACTCAAAGCAGTGCACTCATTTAAATTCTCTTAAACCTGTTGTTGATTTTCTGCTTTCCCTTACAGCCATCAACACTGCAGCCATTGGGATTAATTATGTCTAGATGTCTGGAGCACAGGATTTGTTCTGAGGGCAGGTGTGCAAGCGCATTTCCCTTCTGTGATGAGGCAGAACTAGTGTTCCTTCTGACACCTGGGAACAGAAGCTTTTTTCTCCTGTGATGGATCAATAGGAATAATCTTCTGCACTGAGTGTCACTCAGGCACTTCGTCATTTGTGCACAGACGAAAATCTTCCTCTGAATCACAAAGTGGACAACTCCATACATTATTTCCAGCACACAGAGGGAGCCGAGTCATTTTGAGTTCACCTGAGCTCTGATGAGACACATCCAGCAGGAACACACCAGAGACCATATTTTTTCTATCATCCTAGGCCTATTGAATGCACCATTAGAACTAAATGATGTAGTCTCTAAATCTGACTAGACTATTGACATGTCATTTGCCCTTCCCTACTGGTGAACAGCCTGACCCGAATATACAAAAAATAAAGGCATCCAGAGGGATGATTCCTAAAATTTAATGAGACAGGATGGGAAAAGGGTAAGTTTTATTTTATCTTTGTGATGAAATATGATATAGTGAAACTACAGCTTGAAATTTCCAGAAGCTCTCTATCTGGTAGAGGTTTGGGGCTAAGATTCACTAAGGTGTCAATTATTTAGTCTTGGTGATAAGCAGGAGAATGACATAAATGTATGAATGCATAATTATAATATGATTCAAAAGAAAATAAAAACCAAAAAAGTATAGAACCCAGATAATGAAGAACATTCGATACAAAACTGTAACTAGGACTTCCGGGAAAATGGTGACCAGGTAAACAGCAGAGAAAGATCTTGGAGATTCACCACCCAAACACTGGAGTATACCAATATCAAAAGGACAAGAAGGAGAGAAGTTGATCCTCTGGCCACTGGAAGTTATAGAAATGAGAGATGAGGCCGTCAGAAAGAGGAAATCACACCCCTCTCAGAGAGATGGCTCAGGTGGCTGCAATGGTGCAATCAGATCTGTGGGCTGGACCAAAACTAGAATGGAGGAGGAGACTGGACAGGGAGCAGTGACAGTGAGGAAATGCTGTGGAGACCTCAGTGTGCTAACTCCAAAAACAGAGCAAGTGGTGGCAGAAGGGTCACAGCCTTTTCCACCAGCAGGGCCAGCCTAGCAGCATTTGGACTTGCTCCTGCCCTTGCCTGGCACCAGCCCACCCCACGCACCTCGCCTGCGGCAGCTGCTCCCCCCTTACCCTTTGCTTCTTCCCTCAGCCTATCCAGACTTAAGGAGGCTCTGCGGCACCTCCCACCTTGGACTGGAGACCACACCTTGCTCGCTGATGCAGGCTGGGAAATGGAGTCCAGCAACAGGTAGTGGAACTTGGGAGGTATGAGCCACTGGGCAAGCACGTGCTGGGAGCAGTCCTGCTGTGGGGTGTGTGCAAAGGCGCTGCCAAGTGCGGACCTGCCATGGAGCATGGGCAAGGCCGTCACAAGCCACGTGGGGACACCGCGGGGGGCATGGAGCCACCATGGGTCCTGCAGGGACATGCGGTTCTGCGCGCGGCTCACAGAGATGCCTCAGCCCCACAGCCCCAGCCCCACCTTGGGAGCCCTTTCCCTCGACCTCGGCCCCTGATGCCAGCTCTCCAAGATCCTAGGCACGCAACCTAGAAGAGAAACAACAGCTACAAGTCAGAGAGAGTGGCCAGGTCAATGACATACTCAAAGGCTGAGGCTTGCTACTGCTATGAGCACAGAGAGGGTCTCCATACCACTGGCAAATACGAACTTTGTGTCAACCCATAGAGACAAGATATATGAAAAACAATAGTCCTGGAGATCCAGAGATGACAACATATTCTAAGACCTGAGAAACTCCTCCAGTTCCCTCCCAAAACTAATAAGTAAACTTAATACACACTCTCATCAACTACCACAGTGAGCACGAGTGGGGAAGACCTCACACTACTTATGCCCAGCATCAAAGGATGCGAAATGAGAATTCAAACTCTCACAGAGAACATCTTAAAACCTCGCCAGGAAAAACTGGGAAGATGGCAACACGATAAGCATCAGAGAAAGGCCCTCTCAGCAGATTGCCACCCAGACACTAGAATATAGCAACATGATGTTCGTGGAAATCTCATGGCAGAGAATATTTTCTTGAATCCAGAGGATCTCAGCCAATGGATTGGATGAGGCTTACCCCCATGAGAGAGAGCACTCTGCTTTGCACACTATGGATTCAGGTGATAATCTCATCCAGAAACATACTCAGATACCCCAGAAAAATATTTTGTCAAATGTTCAGGCACCTTGTCACTCTGTTCTGAGCACATAAGCAAGATACAGTGTGCATGTCACAATCCCAGCTACTCAGTAAGCTAAGACAGGAGGATCATGAGTTTGAGGATAACCTGGGCAACTTAGTGACTTAGTGAGACCCTGTCTCAGAATAAAATTTCTTAAAAGGGCTGGGAAACTTCTGGGAAGAAGGCAACCGGGTAAGCAGCAGAGAAAGATCCTCCCAGAGGACCTCCACCCAGATACTGGAATAGAGCAATATGAGAAAAACAAGAAGGAGAGAAATGGGTACCCTGGACCCAAGAAGGATCTGCAATGAGAATTGAAGCCCTTGGAAAGAGCAAACAAGATGTCTCCTGGAGGAAAGGCTTGGAAGGCTGCCATGGGACACTTGGAGGAAGAGAAGGCATAGAAAGAGGGAGTCACCGCTCCAAACACCCTCAGCTGGCTCCCTCATTCCAGCACTGACAGCTTCAACTTCAGAGGCCTGTGCTCATGGGAACCTCTTGACTCGGCCAGGAAAGAGCGGAGTTCCAAGAGCTGGTCCAGGACCAGAGCAGAGAAAGTGCAGCCTGGAAAAGAGGCAACAGTGGTCAGGAGATGTTGTTGAACCCAGTGTGAGGATGAGAAGTTACAACAGCCACTAAAACAGAATGCTCACTCTGCAGCAACCTTTCTAATCAGTGCCAGGAGGCAAGGCCGAGTCAAAGCGACCAGTACACAGCCCACTACACCCTGCTCTATGCCTGCCCTGAGACTGTGGCCTCCTACCTCTCTACTGTGTGAGCACCTACCAGCAGAGAGCAGCAGAGAGCAGTGGCAGCAAACCCAGGGCCACAGCAATTCCCAGGGATCCAGCCCCCACTCCACCCCAAAAAAGGGAACTGGAGCACAACAGTAAGAGAGAGCTGCAGATGGAGGTGGGTCACATGGCCTCATGCCCTTCTCACTCCAACACCAAACAGGAAGCGTTAGCTGAGTTACTGGGCTTCAGCTCTCACCCTCAATTCCCTCTCTGAACACCCTGAGCCTTGGTGGCCTGAGCACTCAACATGTGTTCCTGACAGCAACAGGCTGAGTCCATGGACTTCAGGACTCACCCTAAAGTACTAATATGAGCACCAAGAGGGATTTCATAGTGCTTGCATATATGAATCTTGTATGAACCTATAGTGACAAATGACACAAAAAGCAGCAGTCCTGGAGTCTGAGAGACAACGTACTCTACACAACAGACCCAAGAAAATCCTCCAATTCTTCCCTAGAACTAATAACTAAACTTAGTACACACCCTGGAGTACCACAGTGAGCATGGGTGGGGGAAACCTCACACCCTTGTGCCCAGCATCATAACTGTGCCTAATGCCCAGCTGTAAGGGGTGGGAAGCAGTAGCACTAGAGATCAAGAGGTGGGAGGAGGCCAAGACCTGGAACTAGGGTGCATACCCGGTTCTCTAGCTGGGTGGGGATATCCTCCAGAGTCATAGGCAGCCTGCAGGGAGAAACTAGTGGCCTATAAGGGGAACCCAGGGGCCTTGACAGGGAGATCATCAGCCTGAGTGGGGAGGGGACTCCCTCCAGGCTAAATTAGAACCCTAAAGACCTGGACCGGACCTTCCGTAGCACGTCAATGGGGCGGAGCCTGGTGGTCCGCATGGGGAACCCATGGACTCAACCAGGTCCCCAGGGGTGCCTCCCTGGGATGGAACCCTGGCAGTCTGCAGGGGCGACCCTGTGGACTGGATCAGGCCTCTGGATGTGCTGTATTGAGGCAGAGCCTGGCAGTTTGCTGGGTAACCCCGCCTACTCAACCAGAACATCAGTGGCCTTGAGGGCTTGTCAAAGGAGAGTTGACCACAGTGAAACTAGTTCCCTGCCTATCTACTGTCTTTGAGGATGGGTGCTTTCCCACTTCCTGCCATAGCAATTTGTCTACATTCCATGTTTGTTACAGCATAATTTGAAGCAGCCATGTCTCTTCCCAATGTGAGAGCCCAAGGGAGTAAATAAACCAAAAAGTACAGTTATTATCAAGGGGAAGATCAATGGGTGGTAGAACAATTGAGAAAATTGATTAATCGAAAGAACCATCATCTGTATAACTGAGTAACAAATGTGAAGATAATATTGTGTAATACAGCATCCAGTGTTAATTCTCTACTATCTTCTCTATAATTTGGTAATCCCTTTGTTGGTCTTGTGTTAATAAATGCAAAGATAACATTATGTAATACAGCATCCAGTGCTAATTCCCTACTAACTTTTCTAAAGTTTAGTATTTCCTGTATTGTTTTTGTGTTATTCTGGTTTATATGTCTCCATTCTTTTGTCTTTAAATTAAAAAAAAAAAACTATAACTAACATGCTATAGATATTTGTAAGGAGCAAAGATGTTGGACTTGTGCATTTAAGCCAATGTAACATTTTTATTTTACATTGCTTACTTTCTTAAAATGATCAATTTACCTTTATACTTTCATTGGGTTAATAGATCTGATTTTTCAAAGAAAACAAAGAAAAAATTAAGTAACTACATGAATGCCTGATTAGAAGCTTAGAATGGACTGAAATTCTCCCTTTGAAAACCTGGAAGAGTTGCTTTTACTATGAAGAATGTGTGAAATATGAATTGGGATAAAATTCTTGCTCTTATTATTTAACCTACTTCAAGTACTTTGCTATATTTTAGAAACAGTGCAATGACAGTTTTTTACACATGCAGTAGGCACAGAGCTGTGAAATATGCTAGCAATTCTTTTCAATATACTGATTTGATCTATGACACACATTGAGAATTTCTAGGGATGTGTGGAAGGCATATGGATTTTTTTTTTTTTTTTTTTGCTTTGATAACTGGATGTGTTCAGAGTTGGCCTGCTCTGATTTGGACCCTCCCAAGGTTGCCTCGATA
This sequence comes from Dinomys branickii, assembly GCA_004027595.1. Lineage (NCBI taxonomy): Eukaryota > Metazoa > Chordata > Mammalia > Rodentia > Dinomyidae > Dinomys > Dinomys branickii. The sequence goes on along the minus strand of PVLD010000048.1, from coordinate 42,728 downwards.
CCCTCCTTTTTATATTACCCTCAACAAAAACATGTGCTAATTGCAGTGTTATAAGAAGTGGGAGAGGGGAAAAAATACAATAAACCTCCCTTAGGCTGTTTGGCATCCCATCTGCAGCAGGCTTGGCAGTGTAGAATGTGAAAAGAGTTCCCTGTGCTGAGTGCCTAAGTTTGTGTTTGGATTTCCTTCCCTATGATGTGAAAAGATCATTGTTTTCTCTCTTACTGAGATAAAGGAGCTGTATGTAAATACGATTCTGTATGAACACCAGTGAAACTCAGAAGCTTTGCTTTATAAATCAATGTAATTTAAGTTAAGGCACTCCCCCCAACTCAAGAACTGTGATCCCGTTGCTGGAAAGACAGCACTAAGTTAAGGTAGATGAAAGATACTATATCATGAATTGTGATTATTTTTTACTCACAAGGTTTAACTGATATGTTTTGAGGGGTAGAAATACATAGAGCAGCAAAACTTCATGATATAAAATGGCTTAGATGATTTTGAGGTAGTTCCCTGAGGATATTTTCCAAAACATTATCATTTTTAAAAAATCAACAAGAGAGAAAAGCTCATAAATAATAGAACTACTGTCAAGACACAATGTTGGCAAAGAGCACTGATATCCCCCAACTGACTCATTTGATTGTGTCAAATGAGTAATGCTTATGAATTAATGTAAATTATTTAGTGAAATTTTCATGTCTCCCCTTTAGCCACCCCTTGTCAGAAAAAATTGAATCCCCATGGAACTCTCCTCTGAGCTTTCTGTCAGGGACATTTTAAATAACTGATAGAATAAGGCTTATGCATCTCTTAGCAGAAACGACTGGATCCTTAAAATGTCTCATAGTGAATAAATACCATGTATACATTTCTTCCTCTGCTAGACATTCTCAAGTATTGACTCACTGCCTTAATTGGACCTTTATGCTGAGAGACAGGGAGGAGGGCATTTGGGATTAAGAGGTACAAGTTTCTAACTGGTTAGCACTGAGTACATTTGTTTCTGTTTTCCCTGCTTTTTCCGTTTTACTCTTGCTGTGTCAGTGTGGCTCTGACTTTCAATGTAAGAGTTTATGTAAGAGTCGATATCAAGACCAACTCATATTTCTCAATCTATCACTATCTGTGATGTTTTAAGCAAAGTGAAAAGCTCTCCCTAACTGTGCTATAATCAGCCAGATGATTCCACAACTTGATACGACATAGAGGAATTTATATGTTGGTAGTTTAAAGAAAAGAGACTAAGAATAATAAAGATATTCACTATGAAATTATTCATTATTATTTTAAACAGAAATATTAATGTTTCAAATGATGAAAAGGATTCATAAGATTTTACCTTAAAATCTATATCACAAAATTAAACAGAACAAGCAAAGAGCAACAATATTTTTAAAATACATAATTAATTATAAAGTGATAACTTCCATCCATTAATTTAACAAGTTCTACTCTAGTTAGAAGAAAATTATCCTTTTTCAAATCTCTCGTTGTACTTAGAAATTTATTTGCAGGTCTTAAATTTGTAATCTCAGCTTTAATTTCCAAAATAAGATTTATTTTGCTAATAAACTAAAAGAAACATTGCATTTGCACTTGTACATTTACTTTGCCAGAGTTGTTATCTTACTAAAGGTCTTTTACTTTGTATAACTCTTGCTAAAGTTTCCCAGTGCATTTTGGGACAAACTCAGGCTTGAGATCATTGTGCCTTGGATAGTACAAATTTTAGCCATTTCCAGATACTCATTGTTGGTTTTTTCTGGAATCAGTGACTCAACTTACTTCACAACTTGACCTTTCAGAGTCATGGTAACTACAAAACAAATCTCATGGTGTTGAGCACTCTAAGCACAGGTTTCTTGTCAAAGTTAGTGGAAGCAGAATGGAATAAATATTCTGAGAGGTTTTCTATCACTCCTCTGTCCTCTGCTTTCAACTTTCATTGGTTTTAAACATAGCGAATCTACAACAAGGAAGACACTGAACACAAGGCAGGTGGCATGAATAATATCATGTGCTTCACATTTGTTAGGGCCAAGACAGTGAGGATTCCAACAAGCTAAACTACTTGAGGGGTTCGGTGAGTTGCTATATTGCGTAGATAATGCTGTATTCAACTGGGTACAAATAGATTTTGAGAAACATTTTTAGTTTTAGAAGAAAGAAATTGAACAGGCCTTCAAGTCAGATAAATTTTAAAATCTCAGTTCTAATGTCAAGTCGTTTTACAAACTGGGCAGCAACTTTGTTCTTTCTTTATACTAAAGAAAGAAATATAATCTATTTCACAAAGGTTAAGAGTAACACAGTATCTGACACATAATAAATTCTCACTAAATATTATTCAATTAACACTTCAGAAATACATTGCTGAAACATTGTTTGAAAAGTAATGTTAAGCAATAAAGTAGATTCTAAGTACTGCTCTATGCGATAAGTGTGTATCAGTTATAATTCCTCTCCTGAAACCTCTACCTGTTCTCAACATCCATGATGGGCAGGCAGGAAGTAGTGTAAAAAGACAGTTTAACTTAAGGAAGTAAATAGATGAAATCAGTATTTATCTAGTGACAACTGCCACATTATTTCAAGGAAAAAAATTCTCTGTATTATTTCACTTACTTCTCGGACCAATTCTAATTGTGCTATTTTCATAAACAAAGAAAGAGAATCCCAAGCAAGTTCACTGGAAGAAAGAGAGATTCTTTAATAAGTGGGGCTGGAAAAGCGGGCTTTCCACATGCCCAAGACTAAAACTGACGCATGTAAATCACTATGCACTAAATTAAAGTCAAAATCGGTCAAAGATCTAAAAATCAAACAGAAACACTGAATCTACTGGAATTCAGTAAGTACAAGTCTTGAAGACATAGGGGTAGGCAGAGAGTTCATGAAACCCAAACTGAAACCAACAACTGGAATCGCATTTTATTGAAAAGTTTTTGCACATTAAAAGAAATTACCGATAGAATAAAAAGAAATCCCACCAATAGGGGGATTTTAGTCAACTGCCCCTCTGACAAAGGATTTCTATGCAGAATGTATAAAGAATTAAAAGAAAACCAAGCCCCCCAAATTCAAAGACTCAATCCAAAAGCAAGCATCTGAGATGAATACACACTTCTCAGATGAAGAAACTCTAAAGGCAAATAAATATATGAAAAAATGTTTACCATCATTAGTCACTTGAGAAATGCATATTAAAATCTCTGAGATTCCATCTCACCCCAGGAAGAATGGCTATCATCAAGAAATCAACCAATAACACGTGCTGGAGAGGCTGTGGGGAAAAAGAACTCTTCTCCAGTGCTTATGGGAGTGAAGGCTGGTGAGATCACTATGGAAATCCATGTGGAGATCCTTCTCAAAAATAGCATTAGAGGTTCCGTTCAACCCAGCTGTTCCTCTTTTGGGTATTTTCCCATAAGAATTAAAATTATCATAGCACAGCGATATGTGTGCCCCCATGTTTATAGCAGTAAAATCACAGCTAAATTTTGGAAACAACCCAAATGCCCATCAACTGAGGAATTAATAAAAAAGTTGTGGCATTTTTATACAATAGAGAATCACACAGCTATAAAAAAGAGATAAACTCGAGGCTTTTATAGGGAAATGGATGCAACTAGAGGCCATACTCATAAGTGAAATAATGTGTAAATGTGTAAATATAGTATTGTCTCCCTAGTGGAAGAACCTGAGAGAGTAAATAAAATCCAAAACATACAATAGATATTATGAAGGGAAAGAATTTGATCAAATGAAGGAACAACTGGGATAAGGGAAAAAAGAAAAAGAAAGAAGAGAAAAAATATATATGTATACAGGATAGCTGGGATAACTGTACTGTTGATATCTAATGGTTTATTCAAAGGAACAGGTAATTTTTTTTCTTTTTGACCAATTTTGCATGCTTATATCTGGTAATCTGAACAACTAATTTGAAGACAACAATATGCAATATAACAACTGCTGGTGAATTCTTATCAACTTGTCTAGTGAAACTCTGTATCACTTCTAATGTTTTTTATTTTTATTTTTTATTATCTGTAATGGTTTGATCAATCTTGCGTTCTTACATCTGGTCATCTGAGCAACTTCACTGAAGGTAATAATATATAATATAACAACCACTGTTAATTCCTATCATTTGGTTCTGAATCCCTGTATCATTTTTATTGTTTTTGCTTTGTTTTGTTTTTGTCTATGTTGCTGGTATTTTGCTATTGTTCTTTTTTATTATTCTCTTTAGCACAAAAAAGAAACAGAAACTTGAAGATACCTATGTTTAAATGAAAGCTTTGTTTCTCTTCTAGATCTAATGTGCTACTTAGACACTTGTGTGTAGTCATGAGAGCAATTGAAGAAATATGTTGTTTGTCCAAGGCCATGTTGACTGGATACAGATGGAAACTAATGGCACTCATGAGAAATGATCTCCCACGCTGCACTTGCTCTGCTGTAGTGTGAGGATACGTAGACCTGCTGTGAGACTCTGGGTGGATAGCACCAGCTAGACATCTGTGTCTAAAGATTTTTGTCTTTGGAGCAGTACGTTTCAGAAGAGCTTCATGTCTTCTTGGCAGCATAAACACACAAAGTTAATGATTTACCAAAAGTCGCATGACACATTTCTAGAATCAGTATTCTCTGTCTGTGGGGCAGGTTGTATTGTTGTACATATATAAGCTTCTAACTGAAAATGTGTAACTTAACCTCCTCACTCCATTGCCCCTGAAAGTAGATGGAGGGAAGTCTAGTAAAACACATCCAAAAGTCAGGCTCAGTGTTTCTCTCTTTTCTATGGCTTCATCAGTGATCTTCAGACTGGAATATCTAGCTCTCTGTTTGTTATTACTGCATTATATGAAGAACTGTGCTGTTTCTGTGACACTGTCCCTTTCCTCTCTGGAAAGCTGTGCCCGAACCCATATCAGCTGTGATGCTGTGTGATATTGTGGGGCACAGAGAGCATAGACTGAAGCAGGAATCTCTCACCTCCTTGTTCAAAAATGGGGTCAGCTGGGAAGACTCCAAAATACCAGTGCAGAGGAACAGAGAAGGAAAGGAGATGATTTATTTTAAAAATTATTTGAATGAACACAAACCTGTCACAAATGAGTTCCACTCAAACCAACTTCTAGAAATGGCATGAAATGGTCCAGAATATAATGTCCTGGGGAATACCATCTAAAGTCAATCCACAGATACGTTATGTTCCTGCATCCTTTAATGCTTTTCTCATTTGGATTTGAAAAAGCAGTAAATTGACATAATTTCTCCTTGTCCATTGCTTTTTATTGGGCTGTAGTTTCATAGCTATAGTAGTTAAAATCTAAGCAAATTGACATAATTATGAGATACGGGATTTTTAAAAATGGTCTTGTTAAGTAATTTAGCTTGGCCTTTGACTCACGGTTTAGCCCAGTCTGGCCTCAAACTTGCAGTGATCCTCCTGCTTCAGCCTCCTGAGTGCTGGGATTATAGGTATGCACCACAACATCTGGCAGTACAATATTTTTTAAAGAAGCCGAAAGATGTTGTGCATAATGTGAAAAAAGTAGGAGAAAAGTTAAAGAAGGGGCAAGCCAAAGCGTGTCTGCGATATTAATCTTAGGGTGGGGGAGATTGCAAGAAACTAGGTTTGATTTCTACTTTGCCAATGTCCAGCTGCAAACATTTGCTCAAATTATTTATCCTTCAGATCAGCACTAAGCAAACATAGCTAAAGTCATGTTTAAAAACTTTTAGTAACTATATTAAAAAATTAAGAAATAAGTGAAACTTTTGAAATTTTTTCTTACCCCAAAATATGCAAAACATATGTAATCAGTTTAAAAATTGTTGTGGCATTACACATTCCATCTCTCACCCTGTATGTTCAAAGCACAGTGTGTTCTTGCACTTGTCTCCATTTAGACTCCTGCCTTGCAAATTTCAGTGGCTACGAGACCTGGCACACAGTAATAAACAATGTCGTTTTAAGGTCTCAGATTCCTCATCTGTAAAGGAGTTGAAGAGACCAAATCAACCCTGCCCAAGCTTTTTGCATAACATGGTTTTACAAGTATGCTTTTTAAACAATAAAATCAAATATGTTATATAAACAGGCCATGGTACAGTTTTCACCTAGCAAATGAAAAGGTTAATCATATGTCTTTCAAAACACTTGTATAGATGCGGTGTACACCAAAATGCCTAGCTTAAGTGGCTACGAGTTTTCTCTTTCTCCTCTGTCTGTAGCTCTCATCTATCTCTCGTCTCTCTGTCTATATACATGTCATCTGTCTATCGCTTTAATTTAGGTTAAAATATCCTTAATATAAAAGCTAAGAAAGCAAAGATGTCTTGAAGTTAAACTAATCTATAACTATCAGATACGCCATTTATTACATCTGCCAATTCACCCAAACTGACGTGTGTCATTTGTTGCCCTGCCTTTGTATTCTGATAGCAGAAGATCCCTGGAATTTGGGGGAGAAAGATGCGTGTTGTGAGGCAATTTAACGGTAACCTAAGCACCTGGCTTTCCCAGAACAAGGAGCAGTCTTGACTACCAACATCTGGACTTTGAAATTGAGGCACGGAGTTCCCAAGAGGAGTGAAAGTGGGAGGTCTCATTCCAGTAGGGCATTCAGCAGACACTGCCCATTTACCCTCACTGGGCTTTCTCTGGACCTTCGGTGGGTGCTGCCCTTCTGAGGGCGCGTATTAAAAGAATATGAAAGACTCCTTACAGATTTCATGTGCTGTCCCATTTTCAATTAATACAGATACAGTCAGTGTCTGCTAAACGCTATGACTGGGCAAACTTAAAAACAAAAGAACTACACTTATATTCACCATAAGACACCTTCAGCCAACCACACCTTCAGAGGAAGTTCCTATTACCTTACTTTGGACAGGCTCTTTAAATCTAAATGTCAGGTAAACAGTCATGCACTTTTTAAAGTTTTGGCTGGCATGGTTTCTGATCTTTGATACTGTAGTTTCCAATATATGATAGCCACTAGACACATAAGTCCTTTGAAATTAAAATTAGTAGAATATAAAATTAAAATTCACTTTCTTATTTGTGCTCACCACATATCAAATGTTTAATAGTTACCTGTGGTTAACGGCCACTGTATAGTAATACACCACAAAGCAATGTTTCCATCATCTCAGAAAGTTCCAGTTGACAGCAGTAGTCTTAGGAGTTTCTGTAATGCTTGTTAAATACTCATGAAAAATTGAGGAAATTCCTGCCAAAGATCACTGAGGAAAATGAAAAGAGGTCCTTAATGCAAAAAACAACCCCCATATAAGGGTGAAGATTAAAATTATCTTCCATAAGAATAAAGCAAATAAAAACACATGATGATAAAACATTATATGAAGGATAGTTGATGGTTCATTGAAAAAGTGCATGTAAAAATTAACAGATATTCAGTAGTTTAAATTTTCTTGGCGACTGAGGAGTGCTTTTTCTCATGTTATTTTCCTTAGTGGACATTGAGTGATCCAATTACAGATTATTAGTTTCTTAAGTAACTATAGTAACTCACTAGCTATTGTCACTCCTTTTAGAGACAGAAGAAAGCATATGTCATTTTCTGGGTCACATGACTCAATCACCTGCAGAAACAATGGGATAATCTTTGTCCTGAAGTCTCGTTTGGACTGAGACAAGATATACTCAGGACAAGGTATACTCAGGACAAGCTACCTAAGAATCAGCCTGCAGCATGATTTAAACTAAAGTTATTCAGTGCGGAGCCTTCAGGAACTTGTCTCCTTCAGGTCCTATGAAACAGGAAATTGTCTGTCTTTTCATAAATTCTAATGCTGGGATGTATCTGAGTTTCTTCAAAGGGCAGAAAAAAATGTAAGTTATCTCCCTAGAGTTATATAACTAACACTTATCCTGTACTGTCTACATCTCATCCCTTAAAATTTGTAAGTCTCCATCCATTCTTCCTGGCTAGGGAATTAAGCCCTCTTTTTCAAGTAAGCTTTATCTAAGCAAAGAGAGTCAGAGCTAAAATGTTTGTGTTGAGCGAAAAGGAAAACAAATATATATGCAAAATTCTTCGTGGTGTACATCACAAGCCAGAACCAGAGAAAACATTTCCTGCTATTAAGTGAAAGATGCAAGAATGAGCAAAACTGTCAAGTATGTAAACCTACATTACATTAGGTCATTTTCCAAAGTACCATATTCATGCATATGTAAATAGATAATATACTTTTGTCCTTGGTCCCTGAGTCTGCCAGGTCTTCCATTCTGGATTTACTCAGAACATCTTCACATTTAAAATTTCTTTAAGAGTTTAGTATTGGCTTTGCCAAAGTCTTCCTGCCTGCCTGCCAAGATTCCCTGTAGGTTACACATTTGATAACTTCCCTCTGGGGGCTGCTGATTTCTGTTGTCTGACAAATGAACTAGCAATACAACATCATTGGAATTATTTCTACGTAATTAATGTACATTTGACATTTCAGTGAGTTTATGCATTGAAAGACACTTGTTTTTAATGTATTCTCCTATCTTCAGCTTTGCCTGAAATATTGTGCAGCTATTTTTTTGTAACCTCTCTGGAACAATAACAGTGCATCTACTCCCAGGCTAAATCAAATTCCGTGCACTTTGATTTCCTGCATCTACCATCCTTTGTCTGCTTTCCTACTGCATTCATTAGTTCTAAAATGAACCATCACTGGCCTTTCAGCAACCCACCTCATCTAATACACTGTTTTACCTTCCCCTAACTAGGTTAAGCTAGGACTTTGCACCAAAAATGGTTACTAATGGAATGTAGTGGGAGTTATTCCCTGTAGGAGACTGGAGATCTGAACTTACGAGAAAACTTCATTACAGGGATAATTTACTGTCTGAGGATTGATAGGAGTTGTGAATGCTAGCTTTTTGTTGACTTGTTGATTCTGTTTAGCATCTCTTCTGAACACAAGCCAGAAATAATCACCCTTACATTCCACTTCAACAAAACCCTCAAACAATAATGTAGGTATGCCCACTCACGCTGCCCCCTTTTTGTTCATCTTTAAAGGTATTTTCCCCCAAATTTTGACAGAATAAGTTTATACGCTTCTCGGTATCTTGTAACAACTCTGCTTAGTATTTGCAGTTTACTGTGATGCATCACTCTCCATTTTCTGAAAAATAAGACTTCCCCTGCAAGCCTTTGTAATACACTTGCTATCACAGGAGGGCAGAGATCAGTGGTTAAAAGTTCAGAATGCTGATTTAGATTGGTGTAATTCTAGTCCCAACTGATATTTATTCTCTGTGCTTTAGAATGGTAGACTAAGAGTAAGAATAATGTATATCATACAGGATGTTGTAAGGATTACAAAACCCATAATGAGCTTAGAAAGTGATTAAATAAATAAGTATATATATATATATATATATATATATATAACATTATTATAATTTATTGTGAAAAGTGAGAAGTCACTCATGTCTCAATAGCCTTGTCTAATAGCTTAAGTGAGTTAAAGCGGGTACCTTTTCTTGGGGGAAGGATTTCCTGGGATCAAAGGAAATATGAGTAAAGAGATACTTTAAAGAATATTCCTTAGGACACAGGATACAGTTCAAATCAAAGCCCAGGTTTAAAAATGGGCTTTCACAGACAGACAACACAGTATGTGAATTTTTCTTTCCAAGATAAATTGTAAGAGATAATTGGTTGAGTTTTCACCAAAGTTATCAAAGCTCTCTCCAATATGGAATGGAGACCCTCGGACCACCATCTCAAACATTGGTCCTCCAAGAGTCAACCAGATAGCAATGAAACCTCTTGTATTTTCAGGAAAAACGTAATTAGGAGCACCACAGAATATGCTGTCTCCTGGCCGTAATCTTTCCTTACACACGCAATATTCAGTGCATTTAATGTGGCCTTTGGAGCCCATTAATAAATGGGTCCAATTTCAAGTATCTATGAAGTATCCCTGGCTCATGAAGTTAGTGGAATGCTAAACTGATTTCTGCAGAGTAAAATCTGGCACGTTCTTCCGGAAGTATTCTTTGTTGCTGCATGTGAAACATTAGACCTCCATTTACTAAATCTAGAACAAAGAACAGTCTGCTTTCTGTCGGAAAGCAAGAACGCAGTCCAATATGAAAAGACTAATTAGACACTTGTTCCACTATGTGCATCTCTGTCTGATGAGTGTTGGCAAGCTCTTGTTTCACAACTTTCATTGTATAAATACAATCTGCTTTGTTTTTAACTGAACCAGCAGTACTTTTGCACAACGTCCTCTCCCTTACCCAGAGCACACAGGAGTCCTAAGTACCTAAGCTGGATGAAGTTGTGTCACTTTCCCCGGCATTCACCACCTCCTTGTCCTCACCAAATTGTTCCAAACCCTCAGGGCTTGAAGGATTATATGGGTGTATTGCCTGTGAAAGGTCTGAAGCCGTGGACGATTGATCCATTGGCAGCATGTGATCTGGTGGCAAATAATGTTGTCCACATTGAATTGTGATAAATTTGTCCCAGTACTTACGAACCAAGGTTATAGTTGACACACTTACATACCTGGGTCCAGCCCTCCTATGCAGTCTATGCAGACAGCACAGTGAGCATGCCTGCTGAAACCTTTGGCTTGAAGAGTATAGCTATTTGCACACTTTCTCTTCTCCTGGACAAGGCATTTTAAAATGTCCTTGTACATACGGTGGTGGATAAATTAAGGGTTCAGAATCCTTTTTTTTTTTTTTTATCTCAGAAACCCTAAAGTCTTCTTCTAACTCCAACTAATGTGATATAGTATACAGATATCTGTCCTCATCTACCTATTTTGTGCTGAAAAGCTATTTATTGTAAAAAATCCAGAAATCTTTAACTTTATTGCAAAGGCCCTCAAAAGAGATTAAAGTCTCAAAATCTGTTATTATCATATCTCTTCCCATAGGCAGGGCCTGTTGGGTAGAACTGTAGGTTGCAGAGGTGTTTGTGAAGGGACCACAGTAGGGTTGGCTGCCCAGGAAAACTGGCACCAAGGGCTCCTTTAGTGAGTGTAGCCTGACTGCTGCACTGACCACATTGGATGGAGTTAAGTGCATCTCCCTGCTAGGTAATTTTCAGTGGTAGCTGTGACTGGGTGATGTACACTGGGCTTCTTGGTATTTCCTAGAGGCTGGTGGCTGTCCCTTCATTCCGCCTCGCTGGACTCCTTTGACTCTCTTTTTCAGCAGTCTCTAGGGAGTCCTGTCCAGAGCTACTTACTGAGTATCTCTAGGTTTGGCAAGACTTTCCCTGGGATATTTTGAGTTTTGATGCCAGTGGTATTTGGGCTTAAAGAAACGTCACAGGATTTCCTTGGTTTTTCTGTCACTGGCAGTTAGTCATGCGGAGATCTTCCCCGCAGTGTCCATGGTAGCTGGGTGGCTCCTCAATTGGGCCTGGTATCTGGATGGAGTCAGCTGCCTTCTCATCTTTCACATATATTTCCTCTATTTGAGGTCCTGATTCTTGAAGTAGAAAAACAGCTCAGTATGTTCGCTGTTGAGCATTTCAGGTCATGCTGGCTCAGGAGGCAGCTGTTAGTACAGTGTGGCACCTGTTAACAAGGCTTCTGTGTTCCTTTTGGACCTATTACCAGAGAAGTGAGGTTATGTCTTGGGGTTCCATAACCAGAGTCCCCTCTGTGATAAGAAAAATCCTATAGCCCATCTTTTTCTTCATACTAAATAAATCAGTGACTATCTTATTCTATTATTTTTATCTAAGTATTTATGACTCTTTTTTATAAGTTTTTCATTGTTGCATCACTGGGGTTTGTATCCTGAATCTCCGCAATAAACTATGGTGTCTTAATTACTTTTCTCATTTCTGAGACAAACTACCTGACACCCAAAGTTAAAGGCAGAAAAATTTGTTTACCGCACGGTTTGTAGAGGTTTCAGACCATTGCAAGACAAGGTGGCATGGCATAGGGGCAACCATTCATGGCTGTGCAAGATACCCAAAGCAACAGGAGAGGAGAGAGAGAGCAAGCCTCTTGTCTTCCCTTGTATTGTATGCAGGCTACCTGCCCTAGGGTGGGTGTCCCACTCCCTCCCTTAACCCCAGCATTGCACTAGGAATCAATTACAAACTCTAGAAGCCCACCCCCATGACTGCATAAGGCTTTGTGGGGACTTCTAGATGCAAGCTATAACATGCAGGTATTTTCAGATATGCACCAAGGGTCTTCCTATTTCACAAAACTGGTCAAGTTGGACTCCACCTTGCAATCTCTCACCAGCTGCCCAGAGTCCTGGAATTATAGTCAAATACCATCATGCCTGATTCAGTGAGCTATTTATTTATTTTGTGGTTTTGCTTTGTTGTTTTGTTTTCTTTTGCTTTGTTTTCATACAGGGTCTCACTCTATAGTTTAGTCTGGCTTTGACCTTTCTTTGCAACCCAGGCTGCCCTCCAATACATGGCGATCCTCTTGCTTTAGCCTCCAAAGTGCTGGAATTACAGGCATGTACCACCATCCCTGGCTTCAGTGTGTTATTTAGAAACAGCAAAACTAAGAAAACTTTTGATAATATTACACATTTGGTGATATTTTCACTTTAAAAGCAGCATGTATGCATTTACACTTTACATGTGGTGAGCACAGAGCTGAGGAGTCTTTCACACATAAAGGAGGCATTTTCTCTGAAGATGCAGTGCAATGAATTTACACTTAGAAAGCCATGAAGTGTTAGGATGCTCAGCTTTTTTATCATTTCCATTTAATTAGGTAGTACTGACACTTTCTAGAAATTGCCACAATAATTTCCTTAAGAGATATAGATGTTTGTTTCCAAGTGTAACTCCTGGTGGGGGATGCATTTATAGCAGGTTGTAGCTTTGAAGTGTACACAAATGATTATTCATTCTTAGCTAATAAACTTAATAGCAAATGTAGTATTCAGTATAGTACCATACTGTGTTTCCCAGATAATAAAACCTTACTGGAAAGACCTAGCTGAAACAAGCTCTAACTGATTATTGCCAAGCTTATGGCCAGTGTCACGCAGAATATTATGCTACACTATTTTCTTGCTTGATGGCTACTCTGTAACAGCAGGTAAAGCAAGAATACACTGATGGGAGCTGTCTTTTTCTGGTTAGGTCTTTGGAGAAAACAAGTAGAGTGAGGCAGGACAGCATATGGTGACCACATGGCAGACCTTCAGAAGCCCTAGAACATATCGCCCCAGTGGTGATAACGAACCCCGGTGGTATGTACAGAATTTCAAACTGTCCTTGTATCCATTTGTAATCACTTCTTGTCCTCCAATTCCAATCAGTCTGTTTACTTTGTGTCCCAAGTGGGGAGTTTGCATTTTCTGGCTGTGAGGACCCTGTGACCATTCAGCATGCAGTGTTTTATTCGAAGAGCTTATTCAAACAGTATAATCATGTTGACAGAGAGAACTGACCCAAAGCAGCCTCTTATCCTCCAAAAGGAGAGAGCCATTCTGCGATGAGAGTGAGAGAATGGTGGTGAGCTGCCCCCCAAACATCATAGCATACGGCAGCACAGGAAAAGACTAATCAGCGGGTCAGAGGTTGGCTAAAGACAACACCTGGAATGAGAAGGGAAACCTGAAAACTATGGACATTAACTCCCACAGCCCCCTTGAACCACCAGCTTATGGTCTAAAACCAGCAGAGAAAGGAACAGTGATCATGTTCCCCACCTACCAACAGAAGCAAGGACTCATCTTGGCAGGAATTATAATAACTATGGAGAGGAACAACCAGGATTTTAGTGCAAGGGGAGCACCTGAAGACCCAGAGGTCGTAAAACTAGGTATAGAAAATCATGCCTAGCTGAATTGCAAAACTGCAGGTGGTGGAAAGTCTTAACACTCATTCAGTACCACAATAATTTGTTCTTTAACTCACTTTTTTGTTTTTCCTATATTGTATTATTTTTATTTTTCCTTTTTAAAGGATTTGCAGTTTTCTCTTTTTTTATTTATTATTTGTCTTTTAACTTTTTCTCTTCCAACTTTGTCTTCTTTCTTCTGTTTTATTTATTTTTTGGGTTTTTTTTCTTCTTTGTCTTGTTTGTTCTTTCAAGTGATTGTGCTCTATCACTATTAATTTTCTTTTACTCCTTAAAAGGAACCCTTATCATACTTTTTTCTCTCTCTCACATCCAACCAATTAATTTTTCAAATCTCACTTTTTTTTTTTTTAGCGGTACTGCGGATCGAACTCAGGACCCTGCGCTTGCTAGGCAGGCAGTTATTCCACTGAGCTAAATCCCCAGCCCTCAAATCTCACTTTTTAAAACTTTTCCACTCCCTCCAATTTTATGAGATTAACTACTAATTTTTATGAATACCTGGATAAATAACTAACCTTATACAATTGTTTAGTAATGCAGTGCTACTGTAAGTAGGGGGTAAAGTTTTTCGGTTTAGTAAGTACTCACTGTAGATCCATAATAGGACAATATTTGGTTCATCTTGGTGTTCATACTGTAATTATACATCTGTTTTCTATGGACAAGTCTAGTACTTTATTGGCCCTTACATTTTACAATACTCAGTTTGTATTTCATGCTATAATTGATGCTGATTTTATTCTTATATCCAAGGTGTCATAGCTGTTGTTATTAATTGGTTTTCTTTGGTGCTAATGTGTAGTTTATTGAGGGATCATTGACATATTGTGCACCATTCTGGGAGAAGTGGATGCTACACTAAAATGCTGTACTTAACATCTCATGTAACAAAATCAAGGGCAAGTAGTTGGCCACCCTCAGAGGACACCACTCAAAAGTGGACATCAAAAAATGTCTGCAAAAGAGAACAAAAAACTTTCCATTAAAGTGATCCCGCAAGCCTCAACACAAACAAAAGTAGAAACATACAAAGACAAGCCAACAAAGTGCCTCCGAAAACTCCCCAGCAGAACTGAAGAAGTCTGATTCATGTGGCATCAAAAGGAGGAAACCAAATGCCTCACATCCAAATTATTTGAAATGATATCGAGGAAATAACAATACAGTACAATGAGGCAACTGGCAAGATCACAGAAGGCATAAGTAACAAGATGTTGGCCTTAATTAAACAAAATCACCAGCAAATCTAAAGAAAACAGTAATAAAAAGAAAGAAGAGCTAAGTAAAATAATGCAATACATTCATGATCAACACAGAAAAGAATTAGAGTTCATGAAACGCTTTAAATAGAAATTCAAGGATTAAAAATTCTGTTGAAGTTAATAGCAGAAGTGACCAATGTGAGGAGAGTCTCAGAACAGCAGCTACGGCTATGCCAGTGGCAGATTAATGAAAAACATCATAAGTCTAACAAAAGCCCATGAAAATTGGATCCAGTAACTCCCAGATGATGCAAAGAAGACTAAGATTAATTGGAGCAAGTGAAAAATCAGGAGTTGGCACTTAATGGCACAAAAACCCTCTTTAATAAAATATCTGAAAACTTCCAAATAGGGTCAAAAAACTTAACATACAGATAAATGAGGGATATAGAACCCAAATAGAATCGGTAAAGAACTTTCCTGTGATACAGAATAGTCAAATTCTTGAAAGTCCAGTGTAAAAATAAAATCTTAAAAGCAGTTAGAGCAGGGGCTGGAGGTACAGCTCAGTGGGCTAAGTGCTTGCCGCCGAGCACTAGGGCCCTGAGTTCGATCCCCGGTCACGGAAAAAAAAAAAGCAGTTAGAGCAAAAACTCACACAGGAAATTTCATTAGAATTGCAGCAGTTTCTCACCATACACCATAAAAGCCAGGGGAGCCTGGAGTAAAGTGTTTCATATCCTAAAAGTATAATTGCCAACACAGGTTGATCTATCTATACAAAAACGTCTTTTAGAAATGATGGAGAAATAAGGTACTTTCATGATGCAGAGCACTAAAGAAATTCATGATGCCCAAACCAGCACGGTACATTTTCAAGCATACCATAGAAAGAGACAGTGAAACTAACAATGGCATAATGTATAATAGAATGAATACACTAGGTAGGGTTGTGGCGATGGCAGTATTTATTCACATTTTTGATGCTAAATGAAGGTACAGGATCTGATCCAGAGTCAAAATGAAAGGAATTGCATGGCAGCCTCACGTCGCAGAGTCAAGCTTTGCTGTTGGCCACTTAGGTACTACTCTACCATGTGCACTGCAGTTTTAATTTGCATTCCTCTTATTATTACGAAGCTTGAGCAATTTGGTCCTTTTTTCACCTTGTTAGCAGTATTTGATATTTCCTTTTTATTGGGTATTTATTGTATCTAACTTATTCTCCATAGATTTCCTAGTCTTTTTCTTTCTGAGTTTGAGGAGTTCATTTATGAGAGAGATTGGTCAGTTTTGTATGGTCTGAGTTCTAATTATTTTACTTTTTCAATAGTTACAATGATTTCTTTATAAAAAGTTACAGCCCAGTTTGTCATTTTCCTTGTGTGCTTGTCATTTTGTGTTTTACTGCCCGCTTTTTCTTTACTATTTTTGCGAAAATTTGTGCTGATGGAGTAACATTACTCTGCTTTGCTTATAAACAATTATTGAACTAAATAGATTTTTCCAAACCTTCCTTTCCAATGTTCAGTTGATCCATTTTGATGTTTTTCTAGTTAATATTCTTTGCTTATGTTAGTATATTGGTCTTTTCTACATTTTACAAAAGTATCTTTGTGCTAATGTAGCACCAATGTCCGTTTAACTACAAACTATAAAATTAGATGGATTTCCTTCAACTTGTTATTTGTTGGAATTTCTTAGACTGTGGCCTGATGACAAGACGGCTAAAGTACCTGTGTGGACAACACAACAGAAAGTCCTTTTTCCTCCATGCTGCTACAGGTTCAGATTGCTTCATGCAAACACAACTCTTCTGTGTGATTCACTGAGTCTATGTTGGCTAATACAAATATGGAATTTGAATTTAAATCAATCTCTTTCTAAAGGAAATACGTTTCTTCTGATAATTTCTGAGATCTTCTGTGGCTTGATCTTCTCGCTATTACTTGCATTTATCTCTTCACCTACCTCTGTGTAGTTGAGTATTTAGCTGCCCTCTGATGTATTATATACGCTTTTAGTTTCACTGATAATAAATCTGATAGGGATTGTCCTTTCATTCTTCATTTTGCATGTATTTAATTTAAATGTGATGTGTGAAGGATTCTGCTCACTGCCGTCCTGGTGAGACACCCCTCTCACTGCCCCTTTCCAGTACAGATCCATCTGGGGAGTCATAACATGGTCAGTCCTGATACTGACAGTAGCCACTACTCCCTGAGCATTCCCGAGCCTCATCCTTTGGCAACCGTTGTCGCTTGAGCTTTCTGAAGCCTTGTTCTTGGTAGGTAGCTACAATCCCCTCTTACTGAACTCCTCTCTCCCCATTACCCTACAAAAGACTCTGTAGCTTGTGCAAGAGCAGCTGATGTCAAGGACATCAGCAGATCTTTGAGTAGATATTAGTAACAAGTAAAATATTTCAAGAAAAAATAATGAAGGTAACAAGGGAAACTACCATTCTGCCTGTAAAATTGGAGACTGAAAGATAGATATAAAGAATTACAACTGCTTGGAGCAGAAACCCACCAGCACTAACTACTGCAGGAATCAGTACTGGGGAAGGGATACCTGAACTATAATTGAAAAATTCCTGGGGGGTGCCTGCATGCCAGTCTGAAGATAAAACTCCAGGAGGATGCATCATCACAGGGGTTTCACACTTCTGTGAATATTACTTCTTGTAGCTCTGCAGGTTCTCAGGGTCAAACATCAGAGAAAAATGTCTTCATGTTTCTTGCAAGTACAGGGAAAAGGAATGACTTAAAATACATCAGAGCACTCTGTTCTCAAAATCTGCCTTCAGGAGAAATTATTTAACCGGGACCTAACCCACAGAGGTTTTGTCAGAGTCTAAGTGACTCGGGGAATGGAAATATTCAACCAGATCCCTCTAGTTTTCCCCTGGGAGGAAAGGAATACCCATTCCAGCTTGCTCTAGCCATCCCCTCCTTAAGGTGGTCTCCAGCCTAAGGTGGGAGGGAGACTGAGAAACGTGTGTGAAGTTAGCAATCCTAAAATCCTGACATACACATAAGACTATGGAGTCTTCACCACCTTAACGGTCTTTTCAATGTTGAGTTGATAATTAGTAACCTTCCAACATAGAAAGAACCACGACCAGATATATTCACTGTTTCAGAATTATAAGAAAAAATGTACCACTTTTCTAAATATCTTCCAGGAGACAGAAACAGATTATCCTTCTTTAGTTATTCTATAAGAGCAAACATCTTACTTCTTAAGCTATACCCAGGTTTAATAAGAAAAAAATCTATAGTCTACTCTCTCCCTTTATCATAGATGCAAAATTCCCCAACCAAATATTAGCATACTCAATCCAGCAAAGCATAAGTACACCATAGCTAAGTATTATTTATCCCAGATATTCCAGATTGGTTAAGCATTTGAAGATCAATTAATGTAATTCATAACGCCAACAGGCTAAGGAAAATATTGTATGATTGTATCAATAACTGCAGAGAAAACATGACAAATACAATTAAAAACTGTTAATCAACTATGAGTAGAAAAAATTCTTCATAAAGAATATGTACAAAACATTTAAAACTAATGTCATACTTCGTAGAAACTCTTCCACTAAGATCAAGAACAAGACAGTGTGTTCCCTGTTATGCTTCTCATCTTAAACTACAGGCTAATTAGTAAGTCAAGCAAGTGCAAGGTAAACAGAGAGAAAAGGAAAAACATAAAACTTTTATCTGCAGGTAACACGATCATCTGTACAGAAAATTTGAAGTAACATATAAAAGACTGTTGTAACGAATAATCCATTATAACAGTTTCAGGACACAAAGTTAATATATCCAGTTAATTGATTTCCAAGCAATGACAAAGGGAACATAAAATTAAAAACACAATACCATTTATATCAGCACTCTCCAAGATAAAATATGTAGGTATAAATCAACAAAATCAACATATTATGCAGATGAGGAAAACTACAAATCTCTACAGAAAGAAACCCAAGAATCAAAGGACTAACTAAATGGAGACACATACCATCTTTCTGGAAAGGAAGATTTAATAGTGTAAATAGTGTTCCTCCCTCCTTCATCTATAGATTCAAGGCAATGCCAGTCAAATGCTAGTAAATTATTTTGTAGGATTCATAATCAATGAACTGGTTCTAAAGTTTATATGGAGGAGCAAATGTTATGAACACAATATTAAAGTTACTCAAGGATAGAACAGACTTGGAGGATTGACATTACCCAGCTTCCAAGCTTGGATTAATCTACAGTAATCATGTGAGTGTGATATTAGTAAAAGAATAAGCAAATAGATCAGTGAAACATAAAATAATGCTGAGAGACCATTGCAAATATAATCAATTGACCTATGACAGAACACAGGCAGCATAACAGAGAAGGACAGTCATTGTTTCAATAAATGATGCTGGAACAACTACACAACCACTGGGGAAAATGTCTAGACCTAGATCCTTTACCAGACCCTCTAATTAGACCTTCTTCATACATACTTCACAAGGCTAAGCTGAGAATGGATCACAGATGTAACATATACAACACAGAACTCTAATGTTTTTAGAAGTTAACGTAGAAGAAAACCTAGGTGATCTGTTGTTTGGAATTGATTTTTGCCCTGAAAAAACAAAGCCACAGTTCATGGAATAAATAGTTGATAAGCTGAACTACATTAAGATTCGTGCTTCTTTTTCATATTAGTTTGTACTTTCTAAAAGATTGTCAAGAGAATAAAAAGGCAAACCACAGATTGTGAGAAAGTGTTTTCAAAGCACACAAGTGATACTTATTCAAAACATATAATTAATGCTTAGAAGTCACTAAAAATGTAACAATTTGATTAAAAACTGAGCCCCAAAACCTTAACAGGCACTTCTCCAGAAAAGTCATAAAGATAGCAAAGAAGCATAAGAAAAGATGCTATGCATCATGAGTCTGCACAGAAATGCAAGCTAAAGTCACAGAGCAGTAACACACAAGCTTGTTAGAACAGCCCAAGCCCAGAACACTGACAGAGCCAAACACTGCAGGGCATGTGGAGCAACAGGAGCTTTCATTCTTCACTGATGTGAATGCAAAATGATAGGGTAACTTTGGAAGACTGGCGTTTATTGCAAAACTTATTCTTCTCATTTGGTTTGGTAAATTGTGTGCCTTTGTATTTACCCAAAGTAATTGAAAACTTATTTCCTTGTAAAAAGCCTGTGCACAGATTATTATGGCAACTTTATTCATAATTACTTAAACTTGGAATCAATTAATATGCCCTTCAATAAATGAATGGATAAATCAGATGGTACATTGAGACAATGAAATATTATTCAATAATAAAAAGAAATGGCCTATCAGTATTTGACAAGACATGAAGGAATACTATAGACATATTACTCAGAAAATGAAGTCAGTTGACAAAGGTGACACTGGCTGATAGCACCTCTATGAAATTTTGAAAAAGGTGAAAGTATGGCTATAGAAAATGAAGAGTGATTGCTAAGGGTTTAGAGAGAAAGGTAATGGATGAAAGGAGTAGAAAGGAACTCAAGGGCAGTGAAGCTACTCAGTAGGGTACCATGTTAGTTGATATGTCATGATAAATTTATCCAAAACTATAGAATGTGTAACACTAAGAGTGAATCTTAAAGTAAACTATGGACTATGGGCCATAATATTATGTTACTGTATGTTCACGGAGTGTAACAAATGAGAGTTGGCAATGTTGCTAATGGGGGAAGATATGCATATGTCAGCAGGAAGATAAGAACTCTGTTTCTTCCATTCAGATTTGCAGTAAACCCCAATCTACTTTAAAAATAGAATCCTTACTAAAAAAATGTATCCTCTGGGTCTATTTTAGCATTTCTGAATTTTCTTGTGAGAAGAGAATTCAGAGTTAAGAACAATATTAGTACATGGAAACTTCACTTTAGTGTTATAATGGTAAAGAATTTTCAGCAATACAAATGTTCTATTATGGGGAAATAATTATGGTACCATCACCTTCTGGTACACCATATATCCATGAAACTATGATTATGAAATGATATAATTACAATATCAAAATTTTAGATTAAAAGTAAAATTTAAACTATAAACTTTTTACATATGGTCTTCTTGACATCTTCATAATGTGTATATATATATATGACAAACTATTCGAGTCATTTTAAATTGATAATCTTAGTTCTCAGTACAATCAAATAAGCATGGATTTTTTAATGAATAGTTTGAAATTTTTCTGTACTGTGATTTTTTAAATTTTAATATTCTCTTTAAACTTATACTTAAATTTTAGCACATTTTTCTTGTTTTAGTTTAATGCCCAGCAGTTTTAACTGAGTTCTGTGTTGTGAAAATTATAGAAAAATAATTTTCTTTTTTTAAGACAAACACTTCAGTAATTTGTCTATTGCTTAGTACATAAGGTTATAATCAAGGTAATAAAAAGAAACACAAAACTTTGAAAAGTGTAATTTTGACTTGATATAAACAAAAACCTTGATGTTTTGAATAATTAAATTATGCCATTCAAAATTTAAAAAGAATCTACTATATAACTACATATGTTGGTAGCAAAAGTAATTTCCTTTGTGCATGTAACCTTAAATTTATTTTACTCTATTTTTTTTGAAAATTTGCAAAGTAAGCATATCCTCATCAACCTCATTTGGGGTGAGAGTTTCCCTAAGTGGACAACATTCTTACTTACTTAATGCAGAAGTGATAAAATCTAAAACAAGGTCAGAAATGTAAGGATCTCCACAGAGCATGTTAGGTGTAAGCAGTTGAGGAATTAATTATGTCTGAATTTGAGAAGAAGAAAAAGGTCAGTCCCTATTTCATTTATTTAACCTCAGAGAATTATCTCCATCTCAAATAATTCCAGAAACTCATTAAAAGACCTAGTGGATTAGTCTCCGCTCTGAAATTAGGCTGGAAATAATGGACTAACAAGCAGAAGATATGACATAGCAAACCCTAATTAAAGAAATTTTGTCTGTGATGGGAACTAGAGAATTGATTTTGAAAGTTCTTGGTCTTGTTAATCAGAAGGAGGCAATGAAATGCTTTGCTTTGTTTCCCTAACTAGGAAACTAACAGACAATACTCTAAAAAGTTTTCAACATCTCTACCAGAAGCAAATGCTAGAATCAAAGCATGTATTTTTTTTAATGAAATCTATGAGGTTAAAGAAAATGGAATATATGATTGACCGATATGGCAAATATTTAAACTTCAAAAAATGATTCCAACGAAAGACACCCTGTCCTTTTTTTTTTTTTTTTTTTTTTTTGGCGGTACTGGGGATTGAACTCAGGACCCTGCGCTTGCTAGGCAGGCACTTATTCCACTGAGCTATATCCCCAGCTCTGACACCCTGTCCTTAACCCCCCTAAAAATACTCGCCCATGTTGTGAATGACATTATCAGTTTCTGACACAGTTCTGGAAGACATTTTTTATGAATGTCTTTAGTTGCACTATCATGGCTGCCTCACTGTTCTGAATCTATTCAAAATATTTACCTTTCAAAGTCATTTTGACTTTGGGGAAAAGCCAAAATTTACACAGCGACAGATTTGGTGAAGAAGGTGGATGAGGAGAAAATTAATGTTTTATGAGCCCCTCTTTTTGTTGGACGGTGCTCAGTAGCAGCGTTCATGGGATTCTTACATCTCATAAAGACACTTGCAAAAGATGAGATTGTCAAGAATGATAGGATAAGTGCATTCAAAGCAAAAGGGAGAGTTTGAGAAGAAATAATGTCAACATATCTTTTATGATGTGTTTGAAGATATCCTTCAAAAATTATTACTTATTGAATATTTTGGTGATCACACCTCCTACGGAGCTTCATATATATACCTATATATGTATATGTGCTGTGTCGAAGGGTTAGGAGGACATTACTATAGAATAAAGCAGTCCAATTACTTTTAAATTTGAACATACATCAAAATCATCTAGTAGAGTTGCTAAAACCAGAATTTCCAGTTTCTGATTTAGTCTTCAATGAAGCTGAAAATGTTCTACTTGTGATAAGTTCTTAGGAAATGCTGATCTCACAAATCAGGGGAACACACTTTAGGCTAAGTAGGAAAATCAGAGATCTCCTGTAAAATATATTTTATTTTTGCATTACTGTAGTAAAAATAGAAGTGTTTTAGAAAGAAGAAACATGACAGATGTTAAAAAGGAAGCAATTATATATCTACAAAAGCTGTATTATATTGGGGATAATTGTTAAAAAATCTCTGCAATGCTATAGCTATTTAGAGCTAAGCACTAGATGTTACCTCTTTGTCTCAGTGACTATGCCTTTTCCCCCTTTTTTTCTACTTTTGGAAACACATATTTCTGTCTACTATCTTCTCTCTTGGCTTCAGCCTATGTAGCAATCGATATTAGATTAAAAGTTTGCCTAAACTATGGTGTCATTGTCAGCTGGGCTTATTCCCTTCCTATTCAAGATCTTACTGTTTGTTTACAGAAACAACTAAATATATCTCATTGGCCATACTTCCCTAATTGGGTTTTTTGTCTCTTTCACCTTTAATGTCTTACACTTAGCAAGAACTAGAAATACAGTCACTCTGCAGAAGAATTTAAAAAAAAAAGAATACTGGGTTTTCTGTGCTTTGGCTTCTGTCTGACCTTGAAACTATGTGAGGCTAGAAGACACTTGCTTCTACTAAATATGTGTATGTTTCTTAACTCATGAGTGTGAGTCCTACTTACTTAGATACTTTCAACGCCTGAATATGCTCTGATTACTCATCCTTAATTATGATTGTGGCCTGTTTATGGTCTGCGTAGCTGAATCCTTCGATTATAGGGCTGGGGAGGGTGTTAAACTATGACAAGGATTAGTGCGTAAGGGAGGAAAAGCATACTCAAATTATAATTTTTGCACCAGGATGAACACAACAGGGCCTTATGTATAAGGAGATTCTTCTTATGGTGGGACTTTCACCACAATAACTGGTGGTTAATTCTTAGTTGGTTCTGACTCAGTCATGTCTTGGAGTAGCAGGAACATCGAGTGCTAAGATAGGTATGGACATGAATTTTAATGTTACCAGAGACACTCACTTTACAGTTGATATAGCTGAGCCTAGAGACTGGCCCAAGTAGTAGGTTTCATTGCTTCTCTCGCTCCCATAATACTATCCCATGTGCTCACTCTAGGTGCTGACTATATTCTGTGTCAAAAATGGACCAAAGAATAATCAGAACTGTGCACTATCTCCTTCCATCACATCTCTGCACATTTTTATAAAATCATATCTGATACTTTTGTCTTCCTTGGTCAGTAGTCATTATCTATTGAAGATTAATTCAATTATTTAGAGGCTGGATAAATAAAATATCAAACCACATGTCCTTAGAGTTTTTTTAATGTGTTGAGTAAAGAGGGATACAACCTCAGATGAAATCAAGAAATATGGAGGTCAAATTGTTGAGAGGTATTTTATGAAAGAATTGCTTCCTAAACCTACTCTTGAGGTAATGGTTAAAATTACTTTTCAGTCACCTACAGAATCCTAAGAAGTGTAGTGTGCATGTTATGTCCACGTTCTTAGTGCACAGTAAAATTTGGAGCTCGCTGGAATATTTCCAAAACAGAGAGACTCCATGGCCCTGCCTATGTGTTGACAGCATTCTGCTTCTTAAATACAATCAGCACTCACTATATTGTGATTACTGTTAAATTTCTATTACTTCAATAGATGGTCAAAGAAAACTAATTTTTCTACCTGTTGTATAACCTCTCAGGACAACATACAGAATATGGTTCTCCTCTTAAATAAATTCCCCCTCCAGTTAAAATCTTATCCTATCTCAAAGAGTAAACTCACAATTTGGGTAGTCATTTGACATACCTGGCAAAATTTTTTTAAAATGTTGGTGGTTAATGCTCACTCTGAGAAATTCTTATTCACAGAAAGAGATTGAGAAATGCATGTTTAAAAAATGCCTTCCCCTAGTGAATATAATGAGTAGCCATATTTTAAAATAATTAAATGTAGGAGGGCCAAGTCAGAAGTGATACGGCAAATAATGCCAGATACTTGTTCGGTAAAATGTTCTCAGACTCAAAACCAGTGTCTACCAAAGAGCCTCCATCAGCCGCCTCTCCTTCAGCTGCCACCAAAATTTCAGATTGTCAAAGCTCGACAGGAAGAGACTTAGGCCTACTTAGCCCTTGACTGCCTTCCAGAGCAGAAGATGACCACAATCCCAGCTCTGAGGAGCAGGCTATTTCTTCATTTATTTTTTCTATATGTCATTGAGATGCAAGCATGTCCATGCAGGAGAGATGGAGAAGAAAGAAAAATTGGCAACAACTGTAAAATCAATTTTCTTTACACTGTGTAGCCCCCTGCCTGGAATATTTCACCGTTCATCAGACAGCTGAAATTGTTCTGATGTTCTGCTTTTGGCCATGAAAGCCCAGAGGGAAAGGAAAGCTTTTCCTTTCTTTTTATTTTCCTCATACTTCCCTTTGGCTAATTTTTGTTCTCTCTGGAAAGGACTTACTATTCTGACCACACACAGAAGCTTTGCTACTGACTTTTTTGCCTGCTATATGTCATTTTAGGAACTCCTGGACTCTAAAAATATAACAGTTATAGTCCTACTGATGTGTAAGTTCCTCAGGAGGTGTTTGAAATGTATGTGCATAATTGCATACCTTCTGCAATTTGGCCTTCAGCCAGATGTAAGAAAGAATGTATAATTCCCATGTGGCTCAGGAAGCAGGTGCACCCTCAAGCCAAACAAACAAACAAAAAAAAAAACCAAAAAACTAGGGAACATTTTCTCTAGCTGAGCCCCATCTTCTGCTCTAATTGCCCTGATTTCCATCCTATCCCTTCTGTCCTCACCAATTCCCAATTCCACCCAGTACCATTTTGACAGGAGAACTTTATCCACCCTGCAGAAATCACACCTTAAGACATCAAGTTTTATTTTATGTAGTTAATGCTTGACTATTACCCCCTGCAATCAGTGCATTCTTAGGGGAAGAAACCATATTACATGTTAGTACTTGCTAGTAAGTTTGTGCTAGAGCTCTACTGGCTTAATAGAAATCTCATCGAAGATATCCGAAAATGTGCACACAAACAAGGAACATATTTGCGTCCAAACTGAAGTCTTCTAATAGTAGTGCTTTTATCCTAGAAAATAATTGGTTATTGTTGATGTCTTTATTCAAATATTTCTCATGCCATTCATGTAAAAAGCAATCAAGTAAGACAGGAACGGAAATAGAAACAATGACTTTTCAGTAAAGCAGGAGAATCTGACCAAATTTCATCTCCATCTTCTGTAGCCTTTATGTGAGAAAATCTTCTGTAAAACAAAAATATGTATAGAAAAAACCTGACAGGAATGACAGAATAGTCGCAAGATCAGAAGGTCACTTTAGATATATTCTGCATATTCCTACTTCAAAAATGTTGTGAATGTTGGATGTGATGGTGCATGCTGTAGGCCCCAATACTTGGGAGGCTGAGGCAGGAGGATTGCCACAAGTTTGAGACCAGTTGGGGCTGCATAGTGACTTTAAGCCCAGCTTGAACTACAAAGTGAGACTGTTTCTCAAGAAAATGTCCCTAGAGAACCCATAAGACAAATGTAACACATGTAAAAGAAACAGACCAAAAGAAGAGTGGTTATTAGAAGTAACTGCAAAGGAAGTTGAGGATTATGCCCCAAATAATACTTCTTAGGGCCCAGCTACTTAGGAACACATTCTTGCCATCCTGCGCCTACCCATCTCTATTTCCATAGCGTACAGAAAGAGTTCCCAAAGATTGTGGTTTTCTATTCTAGGCTCAATTTTATTTGTGCATACAAGACTCTATTTCACTCAGTTTCTCTTTCCCTTCCTCCACATACTGAAGCATTTGTTCTTCAAGATCCTAGCCCTACTTTCTGTCTTCTTGTAAAGTTTTTATCAGTACATTTTCGTAGTACATAAAGATCACATTCACCATGGGCAATTAGTACATGTATGGAATACATCTTCATTCTTTTTTGGTCTTCTTGCCTTCTCCTTCCCCCAGCCCTTCTTCCCCTCTCCATCTACTAAAACTCTATTTCAATTTTTCCTTCAACTCTTTTTGCTTAACTCTCCCTTCCTTCCATCCCTCTCCCTCAGTCTCTTGTTCTCCTTCCCGTTTGAACAAGTTATTTTTATTACTTCCTAATATCTATACTCTAATTTGCTCCTTCTTTATATGGTGGGTTCTCATACACCAGAAACAATGAGATATTTAAACTTATGTGCCTGATATACTTCACTTAAGTTTATGGCATTGAGATGCATCCATTTAGTAAAAATGCCTCAAGTTTACCCTTCTTTATGGCAGAATATTTTCTCCCTATTCTCTCTCTCTCTCTCTCTCTCTCTCTCTCTCTCTCTCTCTCTCTCTCTCTCTCTTTTTCTCTCAATCCAGTATCTCACCATGCAGTTCAGGTGCAGCTTAGCCAGCCTTGAACTCACTATATATCTCTGCTGGCCTCGAACTTGCTATAATCCTCCTGCCTTGGCCTCTTGAGTTCAGGGATTACAGGTGGTCACCACCATGCCTGCCTCCCTATTTGGCTTCTAATTAAAGTCCTTTTAGTGTCTCCAGCCCAAATAATTTATGTTTTTCTACCTCTTGGATCTGTATACTTCCTATCTTCACTATTACAACTGTCTCATATCATTTACTAGTAATTTCAAATGTATTTTAAATTATCAAGTGCATTAAAAAAGATGCCAACCTTACATACCATTATATGTATGGGAGAAAGAAAAGGACCATATTTCTCCTGCATGTCTACGATGTAGGCTCTGTGAGGTCAGGTCTTTTTTCTGAGCCTCCAGGAACCCCAGTGGAAAATCACATTGCCATTTTAAAGAATGTGGTAAACTTCTCTGGTTTACTGTTTTTGTTATGGCTAGGCCCAAAAGGCTTACTCATAGTTTCATCGGTGTTAAACCTACATATTTTAAACATTCAGAACTGCTCTGATAGTCCTTGATCTATAAGTAAAAGTGTATGCAATTATTCAATTAATGTGGCTAAATGCTACGCACTGGCCTAGTTTTCCTGATAAAGATTCTGTTTCTCAAGAGAACAACACACATCCCTTTGGCTATTGTCCTCTATAATTCCTCACTCAAATGTTGGCCGATAGAAGATATTTGAACTATAAACTACGTCATTCTGTCAGAAAGTGAATTATGTTTGGTATCTGGATATTTCACATGAATATACCATCTCCTCTACCAAGAATAAGCTCCACTCACGACCTGCTCTCAGTAGGAGCTGCCCAGGGCATCTGTGTTCCTGTCATGCTCCTAGCCCTTGATACCCCCTAAAGCTTCTTACAAAGGGAAAGTGTTTTACATCTTTTCCCAGTGCATAGTAGTTAGAATGAGCGAATTAAAAGCATTCAGCTTGCGCTGGGTTAGAGCCTCATATGCCCAACAGCTGGGGACGGCTCGCAACAGCTGCTCTGCGACTTTAGCTCCCCGGGCTGCACTTGGCTGGGGATGCATTTGTCTTCCTGGGGGAGTACAGGGCCGCGCGGCTCAGTGCAGAATGTGCTCTAACCCCTCACTGGAGCCGAG
The DNA here is from genome assembly GCA_004027595.1 of Dinomys branickii. Taxonomy (NCBI): domain Eukaryota; kingdom Metazoa; phylum Chordata; class Mammalia; order Rodentia; family Dinomyidae; genus Dinomys; species Dinomys branickii. The sequence goes on along the minus strand of PVLD010000048.1, from coordinate 14,023 downwards.
ATGTCCTTTAAGCTTTGATATCTTTTAACCCTTTGCTGGGCATCTTAGCCCTTTCTGGCTGCTCGAACAAAATGCTATAAACTGGGTCGTTTACATAACAGCAGATACTTATTTTTCACGGTTGTGGATGTTGGGAAATCTAAGATCAAGACACCAATAGATTTAGCATCCGATAAGAGCCAGTTTCCTGCTTCACAGAAGACGCGCTTTCTATGTATGTGCTCACATAGAGGAAGAGACAAATGAGCTCTTTGGGGGTTATTTCAAAAGGGCACTAATCACCTTCATAAGATGTTGGTCCTAATAGCCTCCTAATACCATCACACTGGGGATGAGGCTTCACTAACTGAATTGAGAAAGGGGTACAAAGCACTCACATTATAGCATAGAAGCCAGCATTTTTACTGAGAGACGTAGCTGAATGTAGGGTTCTTCAAAGAGAATTAGTTTGAGTTCTCTCTTTTTCCAATGAGCACATAGATGGAGAGATGGGCAGGGAGTTCAGTGATTGTTCTCATGTGAATATTTTGGATGACATTAGACGGGGATGTAATAAACACATTTGCTCTGTCTTCACTGCAGCTTTGTGGCCACCCAACTGACAGTTTAGCATCTGGCAGCATACTATGTGGGTCAACCACAGACTCCATGTCCTTATAGAAAAATCAAAAACAAACAGGAAGAGGCAGGATGTGGAAAGGCTCTTTGCTGGAAACTGTTTTTGCAGGATTCCCACCTGAAAATTTACTATCTTAGGTCATCTCTTTCCCATTGTTTCAGATATTCTTTTCCAAGGCAATTGCTTCGTTATAAGGTGGAGTTTTTTCAGTGGTATGTGATTTGTTTTATTTTTTCTGTAGACACTCAGGGAAAAATGCTAAATGGAATTATCATGAGCTGTCACTACCATTTGGAGTGACAGATACAAGGCCACAAGTTACTTTGACAGGTTGTTCTTGCACTATTTTTAGCTTACCCTTTCACTTCAGTCCCATACTAAAAGTAATTTTCAGCATTCACCCGGTGTGTGCCAAACCATCTTGGCAGAAATTTGTGTAAAGTCAGTCTTTGTATGAATAATTACATTTGCTGAAAAAAGCCCCACATGTTATGGTAGCTACATTCAAATCCATAGTAGGTTTTAAATTTATGGTAGTTACTACTTTTACTTTATTCAGGGAAACTTAGGTCAGAGTCACAAGAACCTTCTAGTTTTGGAAATGTCACCTGGTTTTTCTGCACTCTGCACTTCTTATCTATAGTATAAAATCATGGAGTTGGAACATGTAAAGATGAATGAGGTAAATAGCAAGCCCACTTCGCAGTGTCACACTTTAGGGGATGACACACATCTCAAGGAATGTCCACTTGTGTCTCATGATGGTCCCAAACGAAGTTTAAAAATATAATAAATATTTTTAAAATGTCATGAACATTAGAAGTTGAATAGATCCTTTTATCCTTGTTAATTTCACTGTTTTGTTTAAGTATCTGAGCTGTGAACTTAATAGTTTGATGAGTTCATGAACATTTGCCAAGACTCATTGGTTTTTCAGGGCAATTACATAAGCCCAGGGCTCTTAGGCTTTCAGAGAGCGATTCCGATTGCTTCTGAACCCAGTGACCTGCATTCTCATGCTGATATCAATATTCCTTCTTATAAGAAAGTGGTATTTATATAAAAGTCCAATTTCCTGAAATATAAATTTTCACTAGTTATGCACTTGTTTATTATTTCCTTCACCCAGGATTTAAACATGAGTAGGTCCTGGGCACTCTGGATGTTACAAATATGGAAACAATCACCTTCCAGACACTTAAACGTTAATGAAGCCAAGAAGCACACATAGAGTGTCAGGTACCCAAGAATTCACCAAGCTTCCCATGGCTTTAAAAAATATTTTAAATATTTTATACATATATATATATTTAATATTTTTATTGTCTCTCTTGATTACTGAGGAAAGAGAAGCTAAAAAGTAACCTGCAATTGATAGTCACCTTTAGAATTCATATGTTATGTCCAAGAATATGGGATGGATCAAAATATGGTGAACACTTTTGGGTTGATTCAATATAGCAGAATGTAAAAGGTGGAGACATTAGGAAAATTGTCCATGTGTCCTTCTAGCCACATGTCCATTCAACCACTTATCCATGTAATTTTTAAAAATATTTATTGATGACTTACTATGTGACAAGTATGGATCTAGGGAAGAAAACTAATTTCTCCTTTCAAGACTTGTATTTTAGAGAGGGATGGCAAAGGCTTTCTCTTGAAATATTGAGCTTTCAGGGATCAGCAATCAAGGATACCTTTTTGGGATGAAGAAAAACGTATTCTGATATCTGAAGTGGGAGCGCAAGTATTGAGGTAAGAGGGAAGTAAGAGAGGTGTGTACTACGCACCAAAGGAAAGATCAGCATGCACCAGTGTCAAGAAAGAAGAGAAGGCAGAAATGGAATTCATTCCATCTTGTTGAAATGCTGATACCAGAGGAGTAGTGTGCGGTGTTCAGGAGGACTGGTACTCTAAGCAGGGACAATCTTATGAGGCCTAGTAGGGGCTGTAGGCAGAAAAATGATGTGTTTGGATCTGGATATTAAAGTAATTACTCCAAATGCAATGCAGAAAATGTAGCCAGCGTGGTAAGAGCAATTAAGAGGCTAATCTAGTAACCTTATTGTTGCTACAAGGAGATAATGACAAACTAGTAAAACATCAGTGGGTTCTGGAAAGGGGGCACTTTGGGGAAGCCATAGTAAGTGAAGAGTAGGCATGACTTGTTGATTCGGTGTGGGAAGGAAAGTGAACTTCGACTGAGGTTTTGCTTGGATTATGGTGCGCTGAGATAGAACAACTGTTGTAGGATAAAGGTGGTTAAGGAGGAGGAAGAGAATGACGCCTATTTCTAACTACCTGATTTTATATGCATATCCAAGAGAAGTCTTCCAGGGGATAGATGGGATCCAAAACTATGGAAAATTAGGGAATTTGAGTTTTGATGATCATTATTATAATGAAAATAATGGAAGACGGGGGACAGGACACAAGGGGAGTTTGTGAAGCCACCTACTGAGTGGAAATAGAAGAGGGCCCAGAACAGGACTTTAAATATTACCATTACTTAATATTTTAATGTCTGATATCTCAGCGTAGTGGTTTTAACAGTGGTGTCACTCTGTCTCCCTGGTAGTTGTGCTCTTGAGTTATACTAACACTTCCCATCCCCTTACCTATGCCTTCCTAGAGATAAGGAAAGTTTTCTGAAGTTAATTCCTGTGCTAACTTGGTTTTTTTCTTTTCCTTGCTGTCTCAGTCCTTCAAACGCTAAAATTCCTAAGCATCATTTGCCAGGCATGATGATGTTTCTCTGGATAATTTCCTGGAAAAATCATGCCATTCTATTTCCTCCTTAAAATATACTGCAGTAGATTTGAGGTTATTTTAATTCTTCCATGTTCATAAATAGTTTCCTTGACTTAAGTTTTAACAAAGCAAGTATCTCAATAATTTTATGTGCTTATATTTTAAGATGAAAACACAGTAGATAGGTTAGGTAAATAGTAGGCATATATAGTAGACAAATTAGTATGCTAATTTGTATAGATTTCTATAGATTTCTATACCTACTAGTACACTAATTTGTATAGATTTCTATTTCTAATTTCTATACAAATTAGTATAGATTGATATATATTAGTAGATATGTCCACTAAAAGTGTTAAAAATAATCTATTTTACTGTTATTTAATATAGTGTCTTAGTATATTTGGGCTCCTATACAAAATTCCATAAAGCAAGTAGCTGACAGCAGAATTCATTCTTCACAGTATTGAAATCTAGAAAGTTGAAGATCAAAGCATAGGCAAATCCAGTGTCTGATGAGAAGCTGTTTCCTGCTATCTTGCCATGTGTCAGGAAGGATATGGGAACTCTTTGTGGTCTCTTTTTTAAAGTTTCAAACTTTGGGACTCAATCATTCATGGCTCAATCACTTCCGTAAGGTCTCTATTTCTTACCACCAACATGTTGGAGGATAAGATTTCAATATAGGAATTTGAGGAACATCAAAATTCTACAGTATTTAGAGTTCCTAGAACACTTAAAATTGCTTTAGTGGCTTGGATCATGCTGTTTTAGACCATGACAAAAATAGCCTTCTTTTAGTATTAGCCTTAATATCCATAATATCCTCCTTTTAGTACTGTAGCCAACTGAGTACAAGTTTTGGTCGGGGGGTCTTTGTTTGTTCATTTCTTTGATTTTTGAGCCAGGATCTTCCTGTGTAGTTCATGGTGGCCTTGGTCTCACTTTTTAATTCAGGCTGGCCTCAAACTAGTGGCAATCCTCTCGCTTCAACTCCTGAGTGCTTGGAGTACAGGCACCCACCACCACCCTCAGCTTGGGTACGTGATTTTAAATGTGGCCTAGAACATATATACATAAAACAGTCTGGCATCAGGACAAGCATAGGTAAAATGGGGAAAAACTTTACTTCTTGTCCCATAATTAGAAAAAAGGATATTTTTTGCTTTTTTCTGTGTTCAGAAAATTCTTGCAAATAATCCATGACTGGTAACTGACATGGTCAATTTGCTTTAAGAATATAAGTATCTTGCCACATTTCCAGGTACAATAAAGAAGGGAAATACTGAAGGCAAAACCTACTCGGAGGACAAGCATCCCAGAGAGAGCCAATTAAGGCAGCCCCAAAATAAGGCAATGTATGTGGGACTGAGAGGAGGTTTAGTTGATATTATGAAATTTTTTTTTTTTTTTTGGCAGTAATGGGGATTGAACTCAGGACCCTGCGCTTGCTAGGCAGGTGCTTATTCCACTGAGCTATATCCCCAGCCCTTAGTTGATATTATGAAACTAGAATTAAAGTTTGAATATTAAATGTAGGGGTTTAAGGAAGAACCATACTGCTTAACAACTCTGCAATACATTGTGGGTTTAGATTTGGCACTCAAACTCCTGTTCGTTTAGAAAGAGAAAATGTCATCACCCTTGAAAAATTTTCCTTATGTTGTTGGGTTCCTAAGGTCCAGGGACATTACTGCATGGTTTGATGATGGTGTATCCAAACGTACACATCCCAAACACTTTCAGAAATCCACAAGTGATAGGTCTAGAACTACTGATATTGGACATGCTTTTCCCAGCTCTCAGTACTAATCAAGCATTTACTCTGAACATCAACTGTTTTTTCATGTGATATCACTTTTAATGATAGCTACTTGTAGTGGAAACAACCCTAGAGGCAGAAATAGCAGCTGGGAGTTCAAGGACTGAATTCATCAAAACCAATTGAAAGGGCCTTACCTAGAAGAACTCTTAAAATAATGTCAAAAAATATTTGCCATTAGATAACTTTACAATTTACACAGGATCATACAAAGGAAAAAACTTTATAAACAAAGGAGCTCTATATAAATATGCATATAGAATATTTTTATGACTTCTGTGTTTTTACACATTGATTTTTTCCCCCTACTGGAAATATGGATATTTCCAGAAGTAAAATTTTAGTAAAGAAGCTCATATAGTGTGGGAACAAAGTAACACTGAGCTGAAGAATCTATTAATTGAGCCATTAACACCCACCCCTATAATAAACATGTGTGGGTGTGCCTATAGCCATGTAGGAAAGTGTGGGTGTGTAAACTTACTTCAGAGTCAAAGTGCAGGAAGAAAACGTCACAGCTTGAAAAAGCCACACTTCACTGCTTTGAACAAAAGTTTCTATAATTTAACCAGGCTGATCTGCTTATAAACCCCAAAGAGAATAAATACATAGAGTTTCTCTCATTAATTTTTGATAAGTAACAAGGCTTACAAATATTTTCCTTCCAAGCATATGTTATCTGCACTTAGCTTCAGCAGCAGACATATGCTTTGACATATGATGCTCCATCTTGTACCAAATGCACACGACTCACATGAAAAATGAAGGCTGAGCTGCATCTGAGCAACTCCCAGACTGTCTTATTTCATAGTCAGTGTTTTAGAATAAAGCAGAGAGAACATACAAATGCCTAAAACTGGGACACTTTAAATTGTATGTTACCTTATCCAATCTTAAAGTACTAATAGAAAGGAGTGAGTTGGATGTCAGTGAGTATAAATTCATTCTGTGAAAAATTTTACCTTACAAAACCTATTTGTCTTTATCAAACCCTGCAGCAATCTGTCACCTGGGGGGCTAATCTGGATATCCTGTAATCCAAGTAATTCCTCAGTTTTCAGCAACCCAATCAAATCAAATACCTCTTACATGTTCATCACCATCCTTGTAGTGATGCTATCTAAATATAAACCTGGGAGCAGAACAGTTGATAGTTACACACGACACAAGTCATTATTTCTTATATCGAAACGGAAATTTCTACATTATTCAAGGAAAACAGCAGATTGTATCATCCGTCATTGTCAGGCCGGGAACCCTGCAGTGTTTGAAACTGTGACATCTGTGACAAGGGATGGTATGACAATTGATCTGAGTATAAACCCTAGGCAGAGTAAGAACTCCTGAAGAGAAGAAAAAGGTACTGCACAGCAGCCAAGGGTGTGAAGGTTGAAATCAGTGTTTCCATTGCCAGCGAGAAAACTAGTGTTATCAGGGCCGAAGATTATGAGTGGGTTTTTTTTTTTCTGAATTAAAGTTATGCACGGATCTCCTCCAAGGAATTTGATCTGTAGGTTGGAGATACGACAGATGATAGGTAGACACTAGAAAGCTATGCTGTTCTTATTTAGAGGCCAGTGGGCATAGAACCAGATTAACTTCAGGCAGGTGTCAATGAGAATCAAAGTAATTTTTTAAAAAGCTAGGGAGTAGGAGACCAGGTAGAGTAGTACATTTAAGCAATTCAAATGTGTATGTTAATGAGGACTTAAACTAAGTAATACTGGAATAAAAATTAAGAGTAAAATAGCCTGACTTTCTTATTAACAACAGTGGCTGTCATTCACTTCTCTCCTTCCCTCGCTTCTGCCCTGTCTTCTGGATTCACTTTTCCTTACTTCACTCTCCCTGAAGCTTTTCTTACTATATTGTGTAACCCTTTCTGCATAGTATTCCTTGATTTGCTTATCAACTTTAGGTAGTTATTTTTATCCTTATCTTTCAGATGAGTAAACTATAGCTGAAAATCTAAGTTCCTAGCCAGCTCTCAGCAGAACGGTCCAGATTCCAATCCACATCTGTGTAACACTGAAAGCAAGTGAGGGACGGGTGTACCACCCTCGGACCTAAAGTCCTGCTGAAGGAGTTCTGGAAAAACCACTGCAAGTAGTTTGCTTCAGAACACTGATTACTTCAACCTGGGAGTGCTTGTGAAACAGCAAAAGGAGGGAGAAGCTTTCTGTGAATTTCCCGTATCTACTTAAAGAACCTATCTTCCAAAATGAGCTTGTTGTCATGAATTTCCTCCTCTCCTGAACTGCTTATATTTCCTATCCCCCTAGATCTGACTGGATTTCTCAGCATTCACTTTTCTTTCATGTAATGTCCACTGAAATAATAACTTTGCATACTTTTCTCCTGCTGTCTACCATGAGTTATTGAGCCTTGAGAGGATAGAGGGAAAGCATCTTTTCCTTCCAGTGTATTATCCTTTTGCTGTGATGTCAACCTTTGATTATTTCTATCTTATTTTTTCCTTTATTTTACTTTCTAAACATCTCTATTAATTTAAATTTAAAAGTAAAATATGCATATAAGAACAATGAAGCCTTGCGGAGCTATATAGAGCACAAAGTTAAAGTCCTCATTAACTACTGCACCCCTTCCCTGTGGCTAGTTTTTATCCCCTTCACAGGCAAACAACCACAACAGTTTTAGAGTACAGGTTTCCCTGGCTTTTCTAATGCTGAAGGTGATCTTTGCCTCCCTCAAGACTTTAGCCTGCCTTGAATTTAGCTTAAGACATGAGTTAGATTCTGTCTTACGCCCTTTGGTGTGCGCAGAGGGTTGGGGGGCAGAATACTCAAAATATATGTCTTATATACTCACATAAATATCTTTTCTTTCTTTACAAAATTGTAACTTTTGCTCTTCTTACAAAGTTTGAGAAATATAATCACTGTCCACTATTCCCTACTATGATTTCCTCTGCTGTGGGCAGTCAAGCAACCAGCATTTCTGTCACCATGCCGTTGCATTTTCCTCCAAAAGAGTGAGCTAAATAAACCTCTTTTCTTTACAAATTACCAAGCCTCATGTATGTTATTATAATAAGGTGAGACAGGTTCATGTACGCAGTTATCTGAAGACTCAGCTAGGCTGAATACTGAAGATGTTCTATTTTCACCTACAGAAATGACACCTCACTCCACCTCTACACTGCCTCTACTTCTACTAAAATCGTCGGCTTTTTCCTTGGCAGTTTAGAGCTGTGAACAGTGCGGAGTTTCACTGCCAGGCCAGTTAAGGGCTATGCCTATGATCATTGCATAGTATCATTGTTATGTCCTACAGATCAGAACAGTCACAGGGCCTGATACATTTCAAGTGATTAGAAAATAAATTCTGTCTGTTGATGGAGGAGTGACAAAGGCAATGTCCAAATGCATGAGAACATATGGTGCGGAACATGGTGGCAGCTGACTCTGGAAAATACATTCTCGAATAAATCAGTGTTTGGAGAAGAGGCAGCAGCATAGAGAAGGTAATAACTGAATCAAGGCTTAAAGAATCAAAGTGTCAAAGACAGCAGAAAATAAGAAACAGCTCAAGTCAAATATAATGCAGAGTATAGATATTGTCCAAATGCACAGAGGAGTAAAATTGCATGCATGCCTGACATGTGACTACACACAAACCACCTATATGCACACATACATAAACATGCAATTACATATGTATGTGTAAAACCATGAGTGAACACATTCCTAGTTGTCCTTTGGTATCCACAGGAGATTGGCTAAAAGAATAAACTATATTTGATTATAAAATATGAGGCCACACTCAGGCAAATGGGACTGGACACAGCATAATAGAAGGTCTTGTCACTGTATGCAAGAGGTGGAAAGTTTCTGGAAAGTTCCAAGCAAGCAACCCATAGGGTCAGAGTTTCTTCTAAGAAAATGCTTTCCAAAAGTACAATGGGGTAACAAGCGAGAGGACAAAGGTAGAGGCATGCACAGTAGTGGAGCACTCTTCCATCAAGAGGTAGAAGGACTTCACTGGGATTGGAATCAGTGTTCCTGAGCCTGAATCCTGGCACTGACAGCACTAATTGTGTGAGCTGTGCAGACTCGTTGCTCACTCTCCTCTTCATTTTCTTATTCTAAAAATAGGCTAATAATACACATGGTTGTTGGAATGATTTCACGAACTCATCAATGTGGAGCAATTAGAACAGTGCTTAGTATATAGATAGTTACATTTTCTGGAATTATTTTAAACTCATATTTCACTATGCTATTTTAGCTACAGTTCACCATTTTCCTGCCACAGCCTCCAATGTAGCATATTAATGATTCAGTGAGGTAGCACAGTTAATCAGCCCCTTGGCCAGATGAGGACAGGGAGAGGTAGTAAGCAGCTGGGGAACTTCTCCAAGGTCAAGCACTGATCATTTGGTAGAGACCAAACTTAGCAAAGACTGAAATCAGAAACATTTAAAGGCAAAATCAGAGTGTTCTATTTTAGATGCTACATTTTTAAAAGGCAGAAAACACAAACACATACCCACTTAGAGAGCTAAACATTGCTTTGCAGTGGTGATTGCTATTTTTAAAACGTTATCTCCCTGTTATTTTTTTAAACTTTTGTTTGAATACAGCATTCGTGGATGCTGAAAATTAAATTTATTTATGATGACAAATTACCATTTGCTTAGACAGAGAGACCAATTAGGCTTCTTATCTGTCAGAGAGAAAATAGCTAACGCATCAAGTTTGCAGGAAGCACCAGGTCTCCTTGCTTCTCTCTGTTAGCAGCCGGACATCATGCCTCTGTGATTCAGTCTAATAGCTCCTTAATTAAGCCCATTTTGATATGGAGGCAGTTTATTTAGCTTTCCTGAAATATGCATCATGGAGTAGATGGATTTAGGTTTGCCGACCTGAGGGCAAAAGTAACGGGGAATTTGAGACTATGAGTTCTTAAAAGACAAATGCATTTTTATTTCCTCCTTTTGTAACTGTTATTTTGAGCTACACAATCTACTTTGGTGACAGCAGAAATGTAACTTAGGAAGACATACCTAGTGAGGAAAAAATAAAGAAGAAAAGAAGAAACAGGAAATATCTCCACTAACAGGTAGTGTTCCTGAAGTAAATATTTCTTTTTCTTCTCTGAAACATGCTCTGTGGGACAAACTGAGATGACATGGTCAGAAACCTTTCATGCTCACCCCAGGAAACCTTGGGTTAAGGGGCCTCTTGTGAACTCTTTGGGCTGGTTCTCTTTGAGGGCCTCCCTGAAATGCCTTTTTACTCTCAATTAACTCACATCTATTATCCATCGGAGAAGGAATCAGTGGGAAAGTTGTTACGCTCTTTTCACATGGCCTCTACCCAACTGTTTCATGAGGTCTTTTATTTAATAGATACTGCACCCCTAAGAGTTAGCTGGAAGGCTGGTTTTCATTCAAAACAACCTCGAAACCATGAGAATCAAACGGGAGCAAAATTCTTCACTGGGCCAAAAGAAGGGAAAAACAAACAAACAAATAAATTTATTTTCCATCTTTTCCCTTTTCTTCTGGTTTTAGTCTAACCAGATGGATTCATTGACCAAAACCCAGCAAACTGTAAAGTTAATTGGCACCTTTTTTTCCTTCTGGGAAGTTTAGCACTGGAGACATGGGGGCGGAAGTATTCCTTGGCTCTCACATTTGAGTTCTAATTGGCCCCAGGAGAGAAAACAGCCTTCTCCTCATGAGTAATCGCCTCCTCAGCAATGTGGAGGGCAGTACATGAGACCAAATGGAAATAGCTTTCCTTGGCCACATTCCCTTTCTTTAAGTGATTTTGCATAAATGATTCATGCAGGCCAAAGAGAGGAAATAAAATCTTCCTCCTTCTCTAATATCCAGAAATTCAAATTACTTTAGAATTACTTAGAATTATTATTATCACTTTTAGGGATACTCAAACCAGGAATCTGTGTTCCTAACATTGGAAAATAGTTCCAAGTGTTGTTCTTCTTTTACTTTACATTGTCCAAGTTATGTAAGATGTTAAGATCTCTTTCTTAGCGGTTGGAGTAGAGTAGACGGAGGGACCAAAAACCAAAACAACTATAGGTGAGATGTCTTAACAAATCTGAGTGTAAGTCAGTGCTATGTTTCTAAAAGTGCTAGGCATACTGCTTGTGGTCTGTTTCATCATTAGGATGAATGCGAGGATGTAAGAAGGGAGTAGTTATCTATATTAATGCAAAAAGTACCAAAGTGTGCTCTAGCACGAGGGAAGGAACTGGCAGAAAAAGAAGACAAGGACTATAAAATGTTATGTAATTAATGTTTCAGCTCAGATAAAATCTGAGAGGAAATTCAAGACAGTGTAATTCAGAGAAGAAACTTGCTATCTACACATGAAGAAGTTTGAATAAGTGGGATATTCAGGTACCAGCTGTTTATTCTATGCTCAGGAGCCATGTTCTCTTCCTTGGGGCGCTATGAGGAAATGACAATCTCTTTCAAATTTCACTCCATGGAAGGGAAGTTCCAACTAACACCTCATTTCCCCTGAGCCTACACTGACTAAACCTGCAAGTAATCAGTATAAGAAAAAAGTGACAGACACTAATGTCCAAAATAAATTTTTATAAGATTATAATGAAAGTGCTCACTTTATACTCAAGTAAGCTTTTATCAAGCTCTAGTTTTAAAATGGACAGAAACATTCAGAGCGTTTGATTATTTCACAACCAAATGTTTATCTTCACTTGTTCTTTCAAGTCCAAGTTTTATCCCTATGAGCAGCTATCAAAGGAGAAAGATTTGAGTTTTTCCACCTAGAATTTTGGTCAAGCACTGTCAATTTTTAAATACTAGTGTTGAAACCTGCTCTAGAGGAGCTCAGCTGGATTTTCTCTTAGATGGTCATCATTAGGTGCACGAGGAATGCGAAGAACAGCTGATGAAGCATGCTCCCTATGGCAAGAGCGTCTTCCTCAATAAAACTGTCTGCTTAGGGTGAAGGGACGTCAAAGCATCCCTGAGGCTAGTGAGGGGCCAGGTCAGGCCTGGCAGTCATTCAACTACATGGGCTGCTTGGGCTCACAGTCTTACTCAGCTCTCCATATATAAAATTATTCCACTGTCCAAAAGTTCTAAACAACTAAACCCTCCAATAACCAGTCCCTGTAGGTGGTGGGGCAGCAGAGAGCTGAGAGAGCTGCTAATTGCTGAAATAATGTCACCACAGGTCCAAGGAGGGTGGAAAATACTTTTTCACCAGTGGCAAGCATAACACTTACACTTGAAAAGCAGCAATTCTTGCTGAGTATCCTGGGGTACGGTTCTAGAAGTGAAGACATTTTTTGGAAGGAGAGAAAAAGGCCAAGCTGAGACAATAATATCAATTACAAGTAGCCTTTGTCACAAGGGATGAAGAGCATGCAACTGTCCACACCTGGGTCTCTGAGGTCACAAGTAGTTTGTACATATCATCCCTAAATATATTTCCTACTTATTCAAAAGATACTTGTTCACTTATCATAAGATTAATTAAAATACTGAGAACTAAAAACACAGTAATCAAGATCAAATTCACACAAAACAAAAAATGCTTTTCCTAATGTTTGACAATTCTAGACTGTGACTTAAATTTGCACTTTAAAGAGAATCACGAATAAAATTCAAAGTTGGTTGGAAAAATGTAGATTTTTGAATGATGTATTTTAACAGAAAATGTCATCACTACTTTAAATTCTTGAAGAAGTATTCAAGAATACTACCATCAGAAATGTAGTTATAATTAGGAAGATTTGTAGATGATATGAATTTTTTAATTAATAGGGAAATTTTTCTTGTTTCTTATTTTGACCACATTTTTTCCTAAAAATTTCATTCAGTTCCAATTATGTATCTGTTGACAATTATAAAAATTGTGTTAGATACAGAGTTAATCTAAATGGTATGCCAGAAACAGAAACATACTTTTTTATTTTCAATGCTTTGATTCCTCCTTATTTATATTCATAAAGCACTTTATAATTTAAAGATGCCTTAATAAAACATCATCATTGGTATGACATTATCATATAAGGTTCCATTCCTAATTAATTTATGAACACTTCTTATTGAGCTCCTTGTAACTACCCCTTAAATTGTTACTATCAGAAACCTCAATATTTTCAGATAAAAATAAGAAAATCTGAGATTCAAGAAAAGGATTAAAAATAAGATAAGAATTTTAGGTGGATAACTATTTTTTTTTCATTTCAGATAAATCATAAAATTGATACTGGTTCACTTAGGAACTTTTTCAACCCTGAAAAGGTAAAGAAAGTCTCCTCTGGCTAATAGTAAACTTCTATTATCATAAAAAATGGTGTGAAAAGTGAAAACCGTTGCTTATATGTGTGGTTGCCTGGCACTGGTCTCCTGAATTCATGCAGGGCCTAGTCACCCATCGCTTTCTAAGACTTAGCAGAGGATGATTCGCTTATTGTAGCAGCAGCTCAGGTAATCAGTCAAGGTCAGAGAGTATGTCAGCTTCTAACCACCCAACAATTGGTGCCATTCATATATATATATATATATATATATATATATATATACGTACACATATATATAATAGAACAAATAAAAATTTGCACACTTTTCAAATAAATATCAAAGTTTTTTTAAAAATTGTTTCTTTAGAGATCCGGGGAAGATGGCGACCGGGTGAGCAGCAAGGGAGCGAACCTCCTTAATAAACACCACCAGCTCGAGACAGACTTGGTGAGCGTGAATGCCGGAACCTCGGCTGGGAAGTTTAAACTGGGCGTATTTCTCTGAGATGCCGGGGGAGATGTGGTAGGGCGGACCAGGCTGCCGGGGCGAGACGTGGGAA